>OY728158.1:75942193-76302690 GCA_963277665.1 Viscum album | reverse complement strand
ATGTCATGTGGAATGTGAACAGGCTTGGAATAATTTTAATGTTGAATTTATATATTAAATATTAATGGAATTTTGAACATTCTCATGTTAAATCCTGATTTCTCCCCAAGTACATAAGATTAGGATTAAACATAATTTTTCTTCTACTATGAATTGAATTTACTAATATGGATATTGGTATTTTTATAACAATATTAATAATAGTATCATAATATTAAAAAAAAATTAACCCATAATTTTGGTCAAGGTGATTTAAACTAGTTATAGTGATTAAGGTCAAATTATTCTCAAACGGGACTAAACCATAATCTTAAATGACCAAAAAACATATCCACTTTTCCAAAAACAATTCTATGTCTATATTTCTCCCATAAAACTTAAATTATTGATTTTGGGTTATTTATATGAATTTGTTATGTAAAAACATGGGAACACCAAACATTCTATATAAAAGGTCAAGTGTGTCCCTTTCCTTCCCTATAAAATACCAGACCTCTTCATAATCTTAACACATATATATATAATTCTGTTCGACCAATATAATCCCAATTAAATTCCAATAATCCCAACTTTTATCCATGAAATATTTATTTGGGATGAAATCCCACAAAGTAATCTCTTTGGTGTAAACCCAAAAGAGTTACCAAGAGAAGAGGATACATCCTTTCTCAAGATCATTTTTTATTTTTCATTCTATTATACCTCAATTACTCTTATTAAATACTTACAAAATATCCTCATTATCATAAATATAATTTTAATATTTAATAATAATGTTTCTACATACACTTACACACACTTATATCTTAGCGGAAACGAACATACCTTCCAGGTGTATGGAGAACTTACACCTCACGATAAAAGGTTGTTTGTTTTTTCATTACCACATATCATGGATGTGAATTATGATGGAAAATATATTTTTATATGATATATGTTATATATGAAATATTTTTTTCTTTTTTAATTATTATATGAATCATACCCTAATTATTTTCCTTTCTAAAAACAAAAATTTAGTTTTTTGAAATGTTGACTACCACCTCCTCAATGAGTTGTGATTCATTCTCACACTAAATTGAATATATTAAGGATGGGATTGGTTAAATAATATGATACATAAAACATAATAATTATAATATTATAATAATATATATATAGACATATATTTTATTTAATTACATTCATTCAATATTATAATGAAAAATAGAAATTGTGTTCATGTATACACGCGACATACCATCTCCATGGATGGTGTATTCATTTAAAATATCAATATTCTATAGATTATTATAAATACATATACAATTAATATACATTATATTTATATCATGTTTTAACTTATTTAAATCATTATATATGTGTGAATGAAAAATATCAAATTAAGACACATGAGAAAAATAAAATGTTTGTTAACCGTAGATAATTCCTAACATTGAATTGTTAATATGTAGGTAATATAAAGTCATAATAACACTGTATAAGGTATTAGATATAAATATATAGCTATATAAAATAATTATAGTATAATTATATTTATTATATCAAATTCATTTATGATTATGAAGATAGTGAAGACATAAGTTAAGGTAATTTCATCTCAAATTTCATTTCTATGAGGTACATTCCATATTCATCACTCACTTATTTTGTGAGGATCATATATTGTCCTATGGAACGTTATGTAATTAATATCCTTTGTTTAATGATATTAAATTCTTTAAAATAGTTTATTTTTTTCATGGTAATCATGTTTCAGAAGATACTCAAGTCGTAAGGGCTTTTATATCTCTTTATTATTTTCTGTGGGACGAATGCCGAGTTTATTTTGTATTTATTATATGCATTTTGTATAAAACCAATAAATGTATTATATTATTAATATAATTAAAATTATTTTTATTTTCATATAAATTCTATAATTTTTCATTCATGGTGTTTAGTTTTCAAAATATATTAAATTGGTAAAGTTGTTTTGTGTCAATTTTCTATCTTTTAGACATATTCCATGTTATGCACCTATATTTTTCTATGACATTTATATACTAACATTGAAATTTTAAATCATGAACCTCATTCTAGTGATTATATTCTAAACTATATATAATATAATTTTCTTACATGGTGATTATAATTCAATGTACCCAAGTGGTAAGTGTTTAATGAAACAATCTTGTTATTTAATGAGATTGTTGGTCAGTATGCATCAATTGATGAAATATTATGATCCAAATCATAGGAGAAATCATTAATTTTATTATTAATTTTATATTAATGGTATATTCATGTATTCAACACTTTTTCTTCTATTTTTTACATAATAGTACTGTGAATGTGTTTTTATGATAGCTGTAATTCACCTCTCACTTTTCTCAGAAATGTGTCTTCCTTCCAAAACATTTTTTCTAAAAAGGTTTTAAAAATTATTTAAATAATTATTTATATATTCTCAACGTATATTTTACTAAATGGAATTCGAAGTGTTTTAAATATTTTTTAATTTGTTATCATTTTATTTTCAAAGAAATTTTTTTTTAAAATTTTTCATGATTTCTTTGTACATTTTCAATGTTTTTAAATGAAATGGGTTTCAAAACGTTTTCAAGATGTCATTATATGTTTTCAAATAGTTTAAAATGAAATTTTTTTTTAAAAATTTGGTAATCTTGTCTTAAAAATTATCCTAGAAATGGTTTTCAAAAAGGTTTCAAGATACTTTTACGTGTCTTTAAGTAAAATAAATTTAAATATGTTTTCATGATTATTTTAAAAAATTTAACATAAAATGGTTTCAAAAAAATTAAAAATTATTTTATATGTTTCCAAGGAAAATTTATTTCAAATTTATTTTCCAATTCATTATATGGTTTCAAATTATTTTCAATGAAACCTAATTTAAAAAGGAATTATGTTTTAAAAAGGAATTATGTTTTAAAAATCCTCTTTTCCAAGAAGAATTGATTTTCCCTCAGGAATGATGTTTTAAACATATTTAAAAAGAAACCATTGAATATGTAATCTCTTGATGTCTATCATGAATTTTTAGGAAATATTATAAAGATCCCGTTAAATGTAATTTATTAATAGATTATGTATTTATGGAGTGATATTTATGTAACTCATTTATTTTTCACGGGTTATATTTTTATGAAACCCATTTATCATTCATAGTTGCATGTTTATGAATCATGCCAATTTTCAATGGTTATACTACGAATAAATGATTATTAAAACTATTTATTTTCCATACGCTATGATATGATTAAATTATTATGATTCACATTTCATTTCATGGATTATAATGTAATTGTTTATAATATTGTATAACATGTATGTATGATTTAATTATGAGATATATGGGACTTATATCTCTATTTAATGATTTTTTTGAGATTTTTATCTCATGGGATAATGATGGGAATCAAGTTGATGAAATTGATACATAATGGAAATATTGGGAATCGTAATCTTGTTTAAGGAGAAGACAAATTCTAGGGAATTTGGCGTGTCCCCACTAGTATGTGTAGAAATAATGAAGATGGAAAATGGGGAAACCAATCTACTAAGGTATATGGGGACACTAGATCAACTATGAGAATAAAGGGAAACCCGGTCCACTGAGGGATGATACGAAAACTCAACCCCTTATAACGAAATGGATACAATTGGGGATGGTTGTTTATCTGTACTAGTAGTTTTAGTCACCATGAAGTTCCTTTATAAGTTATTTAAATGCATCTTTAAATCTATGGAATGATAATACATATTCACTTATATGACACAATTCCATGTCTTACTATTATTGTATGAATTCATGTATGTTTCTATTGATTTAATTATGGTTAATTATTTTTAAACTACTAACCTATATACCTAATTCATGTTTATGATATGTAGGGTATGTTCATCTAATGTTATGATGACATCCTCATACCCTTTCCCCATATTTATGCTAAAATATCTCATTTTCTTACCCTTATTGAGCATTTGATCTCAACCCTTTTTATGATTCCATCCCGAGGGTATGAGTATATATATTTGGGGTGATATTTTTAAGAGGGGTTGAAGTCTTGGATATTCTAGTGGGAAATAATGTATCTCACTAATTTACGAACATTTATGTTTCCATGTTTCCAATGGAACTAAACTGACATTGTATTTTGGTGTATATTATTCGTAATGTTTTAATTAATCTAAAAAATGATATAAATATATGTACTTTATGATTAAGTTCTTATATTTGGTATTAGAGAGAAGGTTTAGTTAACCATTAGAAACATGGATGTTAAAACTATAGTGAGGACCTTATGTATATTTATAAATATATTTCATTGGATATCTATATGGATATTATTAAGCATGACTTAACATTTAGGAAAATGTCTTAGAATTTTTGTAAATGATAGAGGGAGTGGTTTCCTAGGAATACATCCATGTATAGATTCTACAAGTGGATGTGGGTCTATCATAGAATTATTTAGGAGTAACAAATCTAAAATGGCTTATCGGACCTGACTCGATCATAACATGGTTCCTGAGAATGTTCCATATTGCACACCTAGTTTGACACTTCTAGGGGATATTTCATGGAAATTCACAAACTCATTACAAACCATCAATATGGATTTAAAAAGAATATGATTATGAAAAACCTATGATAAACCTATGGTTTCATATATATATTATTTAAGTTTAAATATTTAGATATCATATATGTAATTTTTTTATGGATATGTGGTTTCCTACTATGATAAGTTTTTATCACCCAATTCTTTCTAGTTTTATTCATTAGTGGAAACTAGAAGGAACTAGGATAACATTGAATATTTTAGATTCAGAATATTTGAGAATGATGAAAATAAGTTTCCTAAGTGAATATATCACGATGATAATACAAAAGGTCCATGAGTATTGTATATATTTCTGAATATATGGAGATTACAAAATGACATATCAAAGAAAAAAAATGTTATTATAGTATTGTTTAGATTAAATGAAAGACACACAATTCGATTTAGGATGAGGATCCTTAAAAAATGACTCATATTAAATATTGTTAGAAAGATTTACTATATACTAATTTGATGAATCATAAGTGATCATTTAATAATTAGTTTGGATGATTGATGTGTATATATTTTCTAATTCAAGGATTATATTGTATGAATCATGAAGTACAAAAATAATTTTTTGTAGAAGTTAATCTTTATGAATTTTTTATAATGTGTCAAATGGAACTGAGTACCTAGAAAATTGATTTAATGGAAAATTGTTATTTTTAATTAAGGTAAGTTAACCGTTAATTAGTTAAATATGTTGTGAAAATTATGTGTTAAATGGATTTAGAGATTATTTATTTTCATAAATTAAATTTGATAATATTTAGTAACTAAAAAATGTTAATGGATTTCGTAAAAAATGGGTTTATATTTGTCATGGATTATGTTTAAAACATATTTTATTTACAAAATATATCCAACAATATATGGAATAAAGATGAATTCATGTTTTTGAAATGGATTTATAGTAATTCAGGTAATTACAATGTTTTAAATAAAATAATTTGATGGTATTAATTTGTTTTGACTGTGACAACCAAGATCTACATTGTGATATGGGTGAAAACTGTTAATAGGATTTCATGTCCTTATTTCTAAATTTTTCGATTATCATATTTTATAAGCCTTATAAGGTTATCCATTTATATATGGTTTATATTGAAAATTGAATAATGTTTATGAGATTATAGTATTATTTCACCACATTGAGATTTATTCATAGTGGATAACATAATCCAACAACATTGATTATATGGTAAAAAATGATATATGGGATGGATTATCATGGATATCATGGTTTATTTGTGTTTCAGGAATAAAAAAATACCTCACTTTTTAGAGATAGTGGTGAATTGGAAATTGATAAAGGATAAAAAGGGAGAGATTATATTGAATCAAGTTTGTAAATATTCTCACAAAAATATTCCTCTATAGGGAAAAGATCTAGAGACCAAAATGTTTATCCTGGTACATATTTTTTTGTTGAATAAAATTTCCCCTTATATCATCCCCGATTTATAGAGTTGCGATTGTTAACATTATCCAAAATATGTTCCTTATCACCCTTCTTCAGGAAATAATGGCTAAATTTCTATTCCATGTTCATGTTTTAACATTGCACCATTGATCTCTAACAAAGAAACAAATCTATGAGTTACATTGTAAAAATGTTACATTTCTAACAATCCTTTTTCAAAGTATGTTTTAGGGATCGTTTTTATGATGTGGTTTTCTATTAAAAAAAATAAAAATGTTAAAACACTGAAAACTATGTTGAATTTATTTGGATAAATTCATTTTAATGTGGTAGAATACAACAACATGATTTTTTGTTAAATATTTTTAAAAAAATAACGTAATATTTTGTATATTTTTCATCACACACAACATTGTTTGTAGCTTGTGTAAAATGGAAGCACCATGTTTTTATTTCTTGGTACAATAAACCATGATATTATTATTTTATTTGAAACCAATTGATAGGATAGTGCTACATGAATCATCAACTTCTCTTGGATAATAACGTAACACTGACTTGGCTTTTATTACACGCATTGCTGAGTTTCTATGAAACACAATTTTTGAATAATTAATTAAACACGATAAAAATGATGTAACTATTAAACCTAATAAATTTAATATTAATAACTTATTTTGAAATGGTATTTATAATTGATTATTTAAATATAAATTAATGATGATAAACCATTTAATTTTTTTAATGTCCATATATCTTTGGAAATACCATTTTTTCAAAAGAAAATATTTTTATATTAATATGTAACCAATAGAAAATTAATTTTAGAAAAATTTAGAAAGTTTTCATTGTAAAATAAAATTAATTTTTTAATTATGAATTTTGAACTCATATTAGGGTGAGTATTTGGGATTTTTCTAAGAAATATCATATTTTGGGTGAATAGTGAAAAAAATCATCCAAAATTCTTTTTAATATCATTTAATTATATAGTTAAATTATATATTAAGTTCATTTTAAAGTCAAAATATATCAATTATATATATATTAATAAAATTTATGTCAGTGTAATCATTTTAATGTGATATTTTGATATAAAATATTAATGAGATTTGGGACATTCTCACTTTAAAAGCCTCCTTTCTCACCACATCAATGAGATTGGCATCAAACATAATTTTTACACAACTGCTGATTTAATTTTGAAAAAACATAATTAAATGGGTTTAATATATAAATATTATATATTATCTACATATTATTATTTATTAATTATATAACTAATACCTTAATTCTTCAAATTTTATATAAATAAGATAATTTTGTTTAGGGAAGTCTGGACTACAGCCTCTTCTAACAAAGGTGATTCGTTCACACAATATATGGAATGTATTAATGATATGTTTAGGGAAATTATGTGATATAACTGTAATAATATTTATCATATAATGACAATAATTATATATTTTATTTACTTTCATTCATTAAATATTACCAAGAACAATGAAAACAGTATTCTTGCATACATACACCATACCATCTCCATGAACGGTGTATGCCTTTTCATATTTATATATCATATAGATTATTATAAATATAGATATATTTAATATAAATGATATTTATATCATGTTTTATATTTTTTAAATAAATTTTAAATTTTAATGGAAAAAATATAACAAATTAATAAACATGGGAAAAACAATGAAGATATTAACCAAAGTGAAATATTAACTTGGAAATATAAATATGAATGTTAAATAAATTCCTAATAAAACTAAATTTATTATTAGATATAATAATATGGTTCAATAAATTATGTATTATAAACTTATATTTATTATAAATGATCTTTTTATGTGTGCGAAGGGAGTCACGATATAAATTAAGGGAATTTTATCTTACTTTTTTACTTCTATTATATACATACGATATTCACAATGTGATTATTTTGTGTGGTGTATATACAGATCTATTAATTATTACGTCATATATTTTATTTTATTAATTGATATTAAATCCTTTAAATTTATATTATTCTTTCTTATTGATCATGATTTGAATGATACTCATGTAGTATGGTTTTTCCCATCTCACTTTTATTTTTCATGAAACATAATATGTGTTTAGTTCATATTTATTATATGTGGTATGTATACATAAAATATATGTATTATATGATTCTTATAATTAAATATATTCATATTTGAATAAAAAATTTATTTTATTTATTTCATTGGAATTTTATTTATAAATTCACCAAATTGGGAATGTAATTTTGTCTCAATTTTCTTTCTTTGAGTCACATTTCTTGTTAAAAACCTGACTTTTTCAAAGAGGATTATATACAAACATTAAAATTTTAAATCATGAATTTCATTATATAAATGATATTTTTATATATATTTCATTTAAGTTTCTTTCATGGGGATTATAATACGATGTTATAAATTGATTAGAGTTTATGGAATCAATCTAATTACTTATCAAACTTGTTATTGATTATGCTTTATTTTTTAAAATATTCTTATCTTCCTCTCAAGAGAACTCAGTATGTTTATTATAATTTTTATATTTGTGTTATATTATTGTATTAGTGCCATTTTACCACTCTTTTTTGTAAAATATTATTAGTAAATTGTTATTAAAATAGTTTGACTTCACCCCACAAATTGGTCGGAAATCCACGTTTATTAAAAATCGTGTTATCTAAAATTATCTCCAAAATATTTTCAAGGATTATTTATAATATTTTAATGTGTTCTTATAGAAATGGTTTTCAATTTTTTCCAATTTTTATTTATATGTGTTGAAATTATTTTATTATAAATTGTTTTCAACAGATTTTCATGATTTATTTTTATGTTTTCAATGTATTTTCAATGAAATAGTTTTACATATGTTTTCAATATGTCATTATATGTTTTAAAGATTTTTCAATTGAATGTTTTTTAAAACTTATTTAGTGTTATTTTATAGGATTTCTATGTAATTTATTATCTAAATGTTTTTTACGCTTCTTTTATACGTTTTCATGGAAAATTGTTTTCAGTACGTTCTGAAGATTATTATATAATTTTTCATGGAATATAGTTTCCAGAATGTTTTAAATATTCTCTTATAAATTTTCAAGAATACATGATTTTTTAATTATTTGAAGATATTAATATATTTTCTCAAAATATTTTTAATGATAATGGATTTAAAATGTTATTATGATTTAAAATCACATTTTAAAATACAATTAGATATTTTCCTTAGGAATTTTTCATGAATGCTATTTCAAAATTATTTTCCATATATGATAACATCCATTGATTTTAATCATTCAATTATAGTAAATAATCTAAAAAATCTATTCATATAAATTTTCTTTAGATTTTTTTTCTAGTGTGATTTTTTATATGAAATATGTTTATGAAACCCATTTATCATTCATGAGTTATTTTTTTATAAAAATATATCTTCATTGGATACTCATGATGAATTTATTATGAAACCAATCTATTATCCATGGGTTATGATATAATTAAATGTTTTTGATACCCATTTCATTTCAGGGGTTACTAAATTATTGTTTATTATCTTCTGGAATATCTATTGTTGATTTCATTATGATAAAAGTGAGACTATTATCTCACTACATTGCATTGTGTAAAGATTTAAATCCCATGAGATAATGATGAGAATCATGTCAATGGGATTGATCCACTATGGGAAGATAGAGAATCTATATCCATTATAATGAAAAGACTATGCAGGTGGATGGTGATGTGTGTTGCCGAGTAGGAGTCATCACAATGATGATGGTAGATGGACAGACTTGGTCCATTATGGAATATGGGGAAACAAGATCTCTGATGGGAAGATGGGGAACCCAATCTCTTCCTTGGAAAGGACTGAGATTGTGAATAGAGGTGTGTCATATCCAGTAAGTGTAGTCCAAATAAAGTGTCCTGATAAGTTATAGCAAGGAATCTTGGAATATAAGGAATGATATTACATATTTACATAGTTGAAGAAATTCCATGTCTTATTCTTTTATTATTTTTTAATGGATTATGATCTTGATTTCTTTATTATTCATACATTATGAACTACTAACATATATTCTATGATTAATGTTTTTTTATGTAATGTTTTCTTCCAAATGTTATGAAAACATTCTCATACCCTTATTCTAATGAATATGATTATATATCTCCCATTCTTCCCCTAATAAGGAATATAAGATCACCCATTTTTATGTTTTCTTCCATGGGTTATGAAGATATATTTTAGTTATGATATGTCAATGATGGGTTCATGTATTGGAGATCCTAATAAGAGATAATGTATCTCACTCTTGTACTAGTGTTTACATTTCCATATTTTTATATCCAATTAACTAACATGGTAATTAAGCCTCTGTTTTTAATTTATTTTATGTATTCTACAAAAATGATATAATATCTATGATTTTTAAAACAAGTTTGTTATACATCATTCACAGTATTAGTATATCAATGTATTTTATGTTCTTTTTTGGACTTTTAAATGATGTCGATTTATCCTTATTACTAGTAATTGTGAAATGTATCTAATTTAAAAAAGACAGTGATCATATCTGTTGGTGGAGTAAATTACTCAATTTGGGGGAGGTGAATTGAGTATCAATAAAAATTTTTGTAAAAAAGATCACTTTAAAAATCATCCTTAATAAAAATAATACAACCTTGTTAATCAAGGATATAAGGTTATAATAGGTTGAATATTGAATTAACTTCTCAGAATATTGATTAAGTCTCAGTAATATCAATGTATGTTATTGGTATATCATTTGAAGCATTTCTAATAAGGAGAAGATGTTATTACATCTTTCTAAGACTAACTATGAATGTAAAATCTATTGTTTTTTGAAATACATAGTAAATAGAGAAAAAATAAATTAAAAGACACAATGGATTAAAATTTAGTTCATTATTAGGATAAGACCTAATCCACTCCACTTGGTTATCACCTACCACCATGAAGTTTATATTAATAATCATGATCCACACCATAAATCTGGGTAAAAACATGGCACAGGATTGGCTTGGTCACACGAACTCTTACATAGTTCTATATTGGTAAAATCTACCTAGTATCACAAGGACCACATCCACACTTATCCTAGGGAGTAAAATATGGAAGGCATTCTGAGAGGGGGGATATCCTATATCCTTCAATTTAAAATAGTAGATAGTGTTTGTTATTATTATAGACACTCACACAGTGCTCAAAAGCTAAAAATAGTACACAAGAGATAAAAGATTATGAGAAGGGGTTAGATGTTCTCTGAGTGTTCTTATATATATCTATGGACATGTAGGATGACGTAGATTCATGTGTTGAGTCCTCTTATGAAAAAATAGAGTATCGAATGTCTGGTGCACTGGTTTTCTTCTCGATGGTATAAGTTGTCTTTATCGTATTCATTTTAGGATTGGTACTGCAATGATGTTTTCTACTCTGATCTACAGTAGTCCATCCATTTTGAACTAAGAGTGCTTCATGTGTTCTTTGATTGATTCTTGTTTCATGTATCCATTCATTTTTCAATACACTAGAACTTTTGCTTCTATGTCTGTGTATGTTTGAAGCATAGATTTTATTTCATTTTAATTGTGGGTGCACATGTTGGAACCGAAAATATGCATTTGTTCTGCACCTCGTAAATAATAATATCATGTGACATTTTTACAAAGAAACATTAATTTATTCAGTGCCTTTATATGACTCAAATATGACCATTAGAAATAAAATTGGAAATCACAAAACAGATAAAATAAATGTGTAACATTTTGACTTGAAATGATATCACTTGGAAACAGTGTCACCAGTAAACAGTGTCTTCATGTTTTCATAGGAGTGGTGAGACAGTCTAGATGCTACAGTTGTACTGAGATCAGGAACTGGTAGCATAGATGTGGTGTTAGAATCATGAAGTCTAGTCCTTTTCCAAACATTTAATGACGTCTCAGTGATGGTAGTAAGAAACCAGTGTCATAGACATCATGATATTAGAAACATATTACGATGGATTCATCATGGTGTCTAGGCCACATTCCTAGAACACCTGAATCGGTGGTTGACTCACAGTTTCTCAGACATAGCCAAATATCTGTAAACATTATTAAGCAGTGATATTAAAAAAAAATTATAATTAATAATTCATATAAGAAATCATTATTGAACAAAATTAAATATAGTTTATAATAATCCAGCATGATTTATAGGAATCAGGATATAGTGAAATATTATTTAATGCATAAAGAGTCCAACCATCTCTACACATAATATGAGATATATAAGAGGCCTAACATGATTTGTGATCATTAAAACATGATTACAACACGAGGATTCCAAAAATCTCTCCCATTATGTTGGTCATAATTCATGAGTTAAATTTTTATTCATATTGTGGTTTTCTACCATAGTGTATTGTTCTTCCCCTTTTGGGATAATAAAAAATATAATAAGAAAGAAAAATAATAAATGAAATTAAATAAGGAAATAGTCAAAAAAAATTCACATTGCATTAGATGGAAATACATGTGGAATTATAACCAGTAGGAAAAAGTACAAAACATCCCTATCAAGATACAATTTCCTCTCTTCTACCGCACTAGCTGTCTTCTGCTTTCCATTGGCAGTAGAATGAGATAAAGCCATAGGAGTACAAATAGGGGATGAATACGGAAGTTAACCAAATGTCTGAGAAAGAAGAGCGATCCCTTCAAAAAATAGGGTTCTAATGTTGGTTCGGTGGATGATTGAGCAAAACATTGGTCATGAATAACAGGTGTGATCTGGCTAAGAGCCGAGGAAACAGACATCGAGGAAGAGGCATAGGTAGTTGACGGGGAAGGAGGTAAACCTGGATGCAAAGGTGCTGTTGTATGATCCAGAATATTAGTGATCTGAACATTAATAAAAGGTTTCAATAGCTAACTGAAATTAGTGATGATCTCACCACCATACTGCATTTGTTTCATGAAATCATCTTTGTTCTCCATGAACATTTCCAATAGAGAAGTGAAATATTTTAGCATTTGGTTTTGATTCTAGAAGTCCTGACTTACAAAAGTTAATTTCAGGTTCTCTATAAGATATTTAAAATTATTGGTTATATCATTCTTAGATAATATCTTATTAATGTTGAAATCCACTTTATTAGTAATTTATTTAGGAGCATCATTTGAAATATTTGAATGAATCCCCACTAAAAAAGGACTTTGTCACTATTATTTACAACCATAGATAATCATTCATTGTTAAATCCACTTAAAACTGATCTAATTAACTACATAGATTTAGTTCCGAGTAGATAACTACCAAAGGATTTGGATGACTATCCAGAGGAATTGGAGGCTATAAAATCTATAGTGAGAGATGAGCTAATTTATAACTTTTTGTAGACATCCCTTGTACTCATCAGACAGTTTTTTAAGACATACAAAAAACTCACACTTCTCATGGACTATCTGAATGTTTCTCTCAACTACATTTTAAAATATTAAAGTCATGTTTTGTTGAATCTGAGAGGCTATATTTTGTCCAATCTGACCACTAACATCCTCAAAATAATGAGAAATAAGATCTTATCCTGATTACAACACTTTTTTTATATCTTCAACCATATCTTGGATAGAATTAAACTCATTACTCAACTCCTTGTTTTTAATACTAACATATTGTATTTTATGAATCATTTTCAGTTGAATCTTCCATTTTATTTTCTCTAACAGCAATGGAACATATGTTTCACTAATATTTGTCACAGGAGTTGGTTGTGTATTACTATGATTTTTAAATCATGCTAATAAATTATCTCCAATGGATTTCAAATCACTATTACTCATTGAGGAATAAGTATCGTGAGAAGGTTTAGGAATATGAGCTGAGATAACCTCGGGTTTTATTTCAAGATATTACTTATAAATTAGAAACTGCTTTCAATTGAAACATAGTATACAGGTCTATGCCTTTAACTGAGGCTTCATAGGTATTATACTCATTAATTTATCATAGGAATTTATAAAAGGTATCTACAGTTCTGTGATCAACACAGTTACAAACTTCTATACTTTCTAGACTCTAGTGATTCTCCCTATCAACAGGTGTATCTCTCACAAGACTATGGAATTTAGTCCCTTTATCTATTTCTCAATGTTCATATCTAATATCCTCATCCATTTCTTTTCTATTAAACTAGTAAGATTCTTCCATTACTTCCTCAATAGATAGGATTTGTTCAGGATTAGGTTGTCGCTCTAAATGTTCCTCAATAACATCCTATTCTTTATTAATAAGTTCTTCTTATAGATTATCCTCATGAATAACCTTTTCTTTGACACTAATAATTGAATATTTTATAGAAGTAGGTTTTTCTTCTAAATCAGCATTTTATTTAGTAACATGTACTTAATGTTCAATTAGATTTTGTGGAACAACTGGACTGCTATCTTCTTTATACATGACAGTTCCTTCCATAGGTTCTAAATCTTCCTCGTCTTCTACTTAAATAGGATAGTCAAAATTTTCATCTCGTTCCAAAGAAGGATCAAAGATGTTCTTAGGTCATGAAGGATACTCAACCAGATTAGAAATTTCATATATCCATTCAATATCATCCCCCCAAGACTTGTTCAGGGGATTCCAAATTTTTTTCATTCTTTTCACAATAACCTTTAAGATACTGAATTCATAGTATTTGATGACATATATATTCTGTCTAACCATTCATTTGGCATAAAACATATTATAAATCAACCATGAATAGAACAAAGAGGAAAACATTGATGTTTTCATAATCAATTCCCACATATGAAGTACATCATACATACATAGATTGATCTTGTGTCCAGTTTTTATAAGATGTATTTGGAATAAATCATGGTACTTGAGTGTAGAAAAATCTCACTTATTTGGACTAATCAGATTCAAAATGAACATAAAAAGAAACCTTTATTCACTATCCATATCTGCAACAATTTATCTTCTTCTCTTCTGGTTTTCAGACAAGATCACCAAGGCCTCATCTAATAATAAATAGCCCATGTAGGAGGGGTACTTCTATAGTATTTATCAAAAATTACTTCATGAGGCATCCCTATGCAGGCATCACATAACCTCGGAAAAAATGTGCATATTTAACCATCAATCCAGGTTCTAAAAAACAATATTTATTATTGAATGAAAACTGAACAAACTGATAAAAATGAGCAACATGTTTTAGATAAATCTGACTTTCCTCTTATGTGAACTATTTCATCCATCCCTATTCTTACAGTAATTTTAAAAATAATATATTACTTATTAGCAACATCTAAGGACATATTTCATTTTCTAGTATTGTAATTCTGTCAACATGATTCAGAATCTGCAGACCTTTGGGTTCTACCTTTTGTGCTATTTTAAATTCCAATTGAGATCTGCGCTTCTCTGAAGTTGATGAAGATGAGAGCTTCATCATGGGAATTCAACGAGGGTTTTACAGAGATAGATAATGGGATGAATGATGTATTATGGTTTGAAAGATAGGTGTTTTAGTTTCTAGAGAAGATATCTCGAATGAAGAAAATAGTGAAAGACATTTGGTTTTTATCATTTAGGGATTTCCAGTATCACAAATTCAAAAGCATGAGAAAAATAAAATAAAATAATCAACATAGTGATACAAGTAATAAAATACAAATAAAATGAAAAGGTGTCATTAGGGTGAGACCGGAATAGGTTTTCACAGTGAGACCAGAATAAGTTCTCATAGTGTCACCTTTATAGGGTGACTCCATATGGTACGACTGTATTATTTATAATAGTATGTGCAATACCATAACTGAGAGACTGTAACTGTGAGACCGTAAACATGAAATAGTATCTTCAAGTTAGTAACCTACAGAGTGGTGTGAGTGAGACAGTAATCATAATACATTGTGTTGCAAAACTATAAACTGTGTGAGAGTATGTTTCGAATAATAGATTTTTTACTTGATATTTATCATTCCTAATTATTGTATGATGTAAACAATTCTTTCATAATTCAATGGTTTGGTGATTATATCAGCACAATGATATTTAGTTCTAATGAATTATAAAAATGATATCACCTTTTTGATAATTTTCTCTCAAAATGAGATGTCTTATATCAATATGTTTTTTCTGGAATGTGAAATAGGATTCATTGAAATTTTAATAGCACTTGTATAGTCACAATTTAGGATTACATGCCTTAATTTATATCCATAACCTAGTACTTTATATTTCATCCACAAAATTTGTGCACAAAAACTACCAGCATTTATGTATTCAGCTTTATATACAGATAATGAAACTAATTTTTGTTTCTTACTACCCCTTAATACTAGCGACTTTCTTAAAAAGTGAGATTTTCAAAATGTGTGTTTTCTATCAAAGATACAACCACCAAAATCAGCACCAAAATATATAACTAACTTAAATTATTGTCCAGTAGGATAGAATAGTTCTAGATTGGGCATATGTTTGAGGTATTTCAAAATCCTTTTAACTGCATTTAAATAAGACTCCTTTGGATTTTATTTAATACAAGAAAACATACATAAAAAACATATTGTCAGGTTAGCTAGCAGTTATGTTGAGTAAGATTCCAATCATTCCTCTTTATGTGGTTTAATCAACATATTTTCTATCTTTATCATGATTCGACATAGAAGTAGAACTCATCGGAGTATAACTACTTTTAGTGCTATCCAATCCAAAACGGTTGAAAATATCATTATTATATTTTATCTGATTTAAAATAATACTGTCGTTATTTTCAATGATTTGAAATCCAAGAAATAATTTTAGTCGACAAATAAAACTTATTTAAAATTCAATTTGCATCATTTTAGAAAACTCAACACATAATAAATTTTTTGAAGATCCAAAAACAATATCATCTATATAAAGTAGCACTACTAATAGATCATTGAAAATTAATTTTATAAAAAGAGTAGGATCCACTATACATTTTTTAAATCAATTTGAAATGAGAAAAGCACTTAATCTATCATACCAATCTATTGGAGCATACTTAAAACCATACAATGATTTTGACTATTTGATATCATGATTTTCAATGTGAGGATTTGTAAAATTAGGGGGTTACTTAACAAAAGTGTCATCAACTATATACCCATTTAGGAATGCAATTTTAACATCCATTAGATATAAGTTGAAATTCAGATGGGAAGCATAATCAAGACATATTCTAATGGCTTTATTTATAACAACAAGTGTAAATGATTCCTCATAGTAAGTTCCTTCTTCTTAACTATAGCCTTGTACAACCATTCTAGCCTTGTTTCTATCTATATTTCTAGCTCCATCTACCTTATCTGTAAACACCCACATAGTGTATATAGTAAATATGTATTTGAGTCTATCAACATGTTTCCAACCATTATTCCTTTTAAACTTATTATGTTCTTTTTGCATAATAATCACCCAAAATTAATCATTGATATCATCATTATTGTTTTTAGGATTATGTTGTGACAATAAAACATGATGTTCAACCTAATTTCTAAGTGAATCACTAGTTTGATTTACTTTATCTAAATCTCTTACAATAGCATCTAAAGGATGGTTCTTAAGAGTTTTAATATCTCTAGAAAAATATGGTATACAAATTTCAGGTTCTTCAATAGGTTCGGGTTTATTATGACATCAATTTGTAGAATTTACAGAACATGATGTTTTCACAGATTATGTTATCGGATAGTTAGAGGATTTGGCATTTAGGTCTGGATTTTAAATACAATCCTTAAGATTCTCTAGAGGTCTTAGGATCATGTGGATCTATCTCATCATACTTGACATGGAAGGATTCTCCCACACATTAAGTTCTTTTATTGAAATATTATATAGTATTTATTAGAGATTGAGAATCCGAGAAATATTATTTCATCGCTATTTGATGTGAACTTGTCAAGATTGTCCATAGAATAATGGATATAGACAGTTACACCAATGAATTTAAACTAGTTTACTTTGGGTTTTCAATTGTTCCAAAATTCAAATAAGTTTCTTTTAAGAATTTGTCTAATCAAAATTATATAAATAATATAGCATGATGTATTAACTACTTCATCCCAAAAGTAAATGGGAATGTAATATTCATTATTCCTGGTTCTAGAAATATCATTCACATTCCAAGTTCTTCTTTTTACAACATCGTCCGGTTGAGGTGTTCTAGTGGTAGAGACATTATATTTATAGCCACTTTATGAATAAAATGTTTCAAAATCTAGGTTTTCATACTAATATTAATTATCACATAATAGATATTTAATTTTACAAACACAATGGTTTCTATAGTTTTATAATATTTAGTGAAACGAGACCAAGATTCCCTTTTGTGTGCCAAAAATAAGGTCCATGTATATCTAGAAAATTCATCTATAATAACATAAACATAGTAAATCCCAATTAAACTAGAAAATATAGATGTTATAAACTAATCCTTGTGAATCAACTCTAGATTTTTAGATGTTGAATCTTCTATCTTTGTGTTGAGGGAAATATTGTGTTGTTTTCCCTTTTAACAAGTATTACACAAATTATCATTTGAATACTCCAATTTGGGTAGGTAATTTAATAAAATTTTTCTAGTTATCTTTCTATGAGAGTTAATATTAAAATGTTAGTTTCTTCTATTTCAATTCAAATATTCCTTTTTTAAATAAACTTAAATAAGAAGAATTTTGTGAAACTAAAGAATATATGTTAATAGAATACAAATTTTCATTTCATAGTGCGGTAAATACTAATTCATTTTAAATTAAAAACCATTTCAAGAATAATTTTTTATATTTAACATGAAATCCATCATCACATAGTTGTGAAATACTAAGAAGATTATATTTCAGACCATCAACAAAAACTAATATGGAAATTAAAACAGACATAGATTAACCTATTTGGCAAAGACAATGATTTTTTTCCTTTTCTATTCAACCAAATGTGACATGTCCACCATCAATTTTCATTATGTTCTTGAAGCATGATTAGAATCATTTCTTGTGGCTTGAGCACCAAATGTCCATGTACCATAATATATTATCATAACTCTTTGTATAATATTCATACAAAATTGTCAAATGAAAATAAAATTTGGTACCCATATATGTTTGGATCTATTAATATTAGTAACTTGTGATATAAGGACCCATATCTTTATTATTGGTTTCCAATATGTATTATGTAAATTATTTGAGAAATAAAATTTATTTGGTCGAGAAAAACATTTAATAGTAGATAGTGTATCATAATTTTAACTAGAAGAATGTTTACACAGACATGGAGTAAAACAGTATGTCCTAGATTTAGAAACAAATTTGGGTTTTCCAAAATTTCATTTACCTGGTTAATTTCAAATACTAGTAGAATATTTTGGGGTAATCTGTTTACTTATAATTTGTACGAAGGTATATTTACCATTAGTAAACCTTTCATGGTTTTTATTCAATTTTTCAATGGGTTGCTTTAATTCATTTTTTTCACTGAGTAATTGAACATTTTAAACTCTTTCTACTAAATGTTCTAATTTTACATATGAGTTAGGATAAAACTATTTATTTAAAGACATGTATTTATCATTTAGTTCATTGCATGTATCATCAATAATATTGTAGTACTCCAACATTTCTTCATGAGTCATATTTTCAGAATCACATTCATCTTCAGAATAATAATAATTAGTTATAAATGATTCCAGGGTTACCTCATATGTGTTTGCATGAAACACAAATTGGATTTTTTAGATAGTTCATCATGTGAAGACTCTATGTCACATGAACAGTCCTCAGAAGCATTCTAATTTTATTTAATTGTCATTTTATACATTCTATCTTTTCCCACATATTTCTTTTTGTATTTGATACATGGATAGTCCATCTTTACATTCCCCTTTCTCCTACATTCAAAACATACAATCTCATCAGACATGTAATTCCTTTTTTATTCATTCTTCCAGATTCTCTTTTTATCATATCTTCTATTGATGTAAGGATTTCAAAAAAATTTCCTCCTTTTGTAAAATTAACTAAAAAATCTGGCTGACTAGGCCATCTCCACATCACTATCAGATGAAGACTCTATGCTATATAACATTCTATAGAGACATACAATTTATCGTTTTCTTTATGTTTTGAGGTGGTGGTATTGAATACCATTGATTTTCTTCTGGATTCATCCTCTTATTCATTGTTGACCGTCAACTCCCCTTCAAATATCATCGGTTTCCCAAAAAGATATTTTATAGTTAATTTGCTGATGTTGCATGAGTCTCTAATAGATAACTATGTTCCTATCTATCTATTAAGAAGGCATATGATAATCCTCATGATTTTTTTCATTTTCAGTAAATTATATTCCTAGGGAAACCATTGTGTTGAAAATTTCTTAGAACCTGAGATACATGTCAGAAATAGACTCATATGGAATTATTTTAAATTTATCATTTTTAATTTGATAAGTATTAGGTCTATTTTTTTCACAATAGAAGATCCTTCATGTGAGACAGACAAAGTATCCAAAATTTCATGGGATGTTTTACAAGCATAAATTATTTTTAATTCCTCAAATCATAAAGGGAAATATAAGGCATTCATGGATTAGAAATTATTATTGTATGAAGTCATGATTGTGTCATCCCAATTAATTTTATCAATATCAGGAATACTGTACTCATAAATAATTGGAGACAAAATTTAAAAACCATAATTTTTATATTCATTTTCATATTAATTTTACATTTGAAAAAATTAGTTCCATGAATGAATGGTGTTCTTTATGTTGCATCACCATTGAGTCAATTGTCTAAAATAAAAAACACTCTTAAAGAGATAGCCATTTAGAATTAATTGAAATTAATATAACATTAATGTACAAATAAAATCGTAGTTAATCAAATTTAAAAATAGAGTCTTAATAAGAATAAATCATTTAATACCAAATGTTGTTATGATGATAACTCTAGAGGGGGGGATAATTGAGTATCTATAAAAATAGCTGTTAAAAAATTCACTTTAAAAAACATCAAAAATAAACTGAATATATCCATGTTAATGAATGAAATACAGTTAAAATTGTTTGACTATTCAAATAACATCTCAGATGATTGATTAATTCACATTAATATCAATGTGAGATATTAATAAAACATTTAACTCTTTTCTAATAAGGAAAATTAGCTAAAACTTCTATCCAATACTAACTATCCTAGTGAAATCTAGTGTTTTCTAAAATATACATTAATATAGAGAAAAAAATAAATTAAAAGACACAGTAGAAAAAACTGTTGGTTTAGTCTCAATCCCAGACCTAATCCACTCAAATTGGTAATCACCTTCCACTATGCAGTTTATATTAATATACGTGATCCACACCCTAAATTGGGGTAAACCACAACGCATATGATTGTCTAGGTCAAACGACTTATTCTACAGTTCTTCGTGGATAAATACTACCAAGTCACCCAATATCCTCTTCCACACTATCCATGTGAGTAAATAAATGTATAAAGTGATGAGAGGAAGGATATCCTGTATCATTTAGTTCAATATTAGGTAAAATTTGTATTTTCAATACATTCACACACACACTGCTCAAAAGCTACAAATAGTACACCAGGGAGGAAATATGATGAGACGGGGTTAGAAGTGATCTAAGTTTTATTCTATACAGCTCTCGGCTTGTAGGATGAAGAAAATTCAATTGTTGAGTCCTTTTGTGAGAAAATTGAGTATCATAAGTCTGGTGCCCTGGTTTCTAGCTCGATGCTATAAGATATCTAGCCCATGTTCTTCTTATTTTTGTTATTGTGAATGTGTTTTTGATTCTGATTTACGGTAGTCCAAAATTATGGAATTTAGAGCAATTCATTTGATCTTTAGTTGTTTCTTATTTCAGGTATCCGGTCACTTTTTAAATCACTCACACTATTTCACCTATTTCTTCATATGTTTGTAGTCCATCTTATCATCATTTTTAATTTTGGGTGAACTTGTTTGAACCGACACGATGCATGTATTCTGCACCACGTACCTCATACTTTCAAGTGACATGTCTACAAAGAAACATTAATTAATATAGTTCATTTAAATGAATCAAATATGACCGCAAGAAATTAAATTTAAAATGACAAAACAGATAAAATAATGGTGTAATAGTTTGTCATCAAATGGTTTCACTAGGAAATATTTTCACCCAGAAATGTTGTCTTTTCTTTTCCATTGAAAGGTGAGACAGTCATGATGCAACAGTTGTATTCAAATCAATAACTAGTAGCATAGATTCTATGTTTGAATCATGATTTCTAGTCGTTTTCCTAACATTGAACAGTGACTTGGTGATGGTTGGAAGGAATAGGTTTCATAGACTTCAAGGGATCTGAACGGGGTTATGGTGTATGGGTCAAGGTTTTTGGGTCACACTGTCTGAGTCACTTTTCCAAAAAAACCATAACCAGTTGTAGACTCATGATTTCTCAAACTTATCAAAATATCTATAATCATTATTATGTATTAATATTCACAGAATGAACTAGACATAATCTTTCACATAATAAATCATTACAGAACAAAATAAAATATATTTTACAATAATCAAACATGATTTATAGGAATCAGGATCTAGTGAATGTTTATTTAAATTATAATGATACCAACTATATCTAGACATGATATGAGATAGATTAACAGTATTAACATTATTTGTGATCCTTAAAAAAATATTAAAATAAGTGGATTCCAATAATTTCGATCATTTTTTATTGCGTTATGTGAATCATTATTTAATAAATCTTGAAATAATTTTTATGTAAAACATGGGGTTTCATATATCTTAAAAAGAATGTGGTAAAAGATATGTTATTTATCTACTCATGGATAATGAACTATTGGATTATTTGTTTATACATTCTTTTATGCCACACATGTTTTTTTGAAATATTCAAACACCACCTCAAAATATTTAAGTTGATATATCTATGGAAATAATTAACAACTAGATTATTTAATACCAACAATATAAAATATCCATAGTCAATAATAGATGGATGAATTTCATGGTGATCATTATTATACACCCTTTATAAGGATTTGAAGCATTTATATGTACATGTTATATTTACTTCTATATATCCAAAATAAATTTATGACAGAATTAAGTAACACTTCATATCAAGAATATTCCTATTATTCTATACATGTTTAAAGAGGGGGACTAATCTTCTATCTAATCATTATCCTTAATACAAATATTATTTCCTTGTGATAATGTTTAACTCAATCAAATTATTTAGAACAAGTAAAAATTAACAAGGATGGCATGACCATTGTAATATAATACCCTGATGTTTTTTCTAATGAATCTCATAGTATTCCACAAAGCCAAGCGGTTTAGATCTCTATCAAACTTTTACCTAATTATATAAAAATATGTAACTATAAATAGAATTTCCAATATTGAACATGAAGAGCTGAAGAGGAAACAATATGAGAATTTCGATAATATTTTTATATGTATTTTTGATTCACCGTGGGGTGTGGTTTTAATTTGTATGAAGATGAATGATGGGTTAATGTACCTCATCATTTATTATTATTATCTCAACAAGATCATGATAATGAATATGTATACTAAACCCTATATTTATGAATTGATTGATCAAGTTTGTGGAGACCTATACCACTTTATGGTGGATCTTAAATTATTATATTATCAAGTTAAGGTAAAGAAGGATGATGTATCTAGTAATTATTTCCATATAATGTGTGGAAATTATAAATTCATAGTGATAATATTTGAAATCAAAAATTATATATCAATATTTATGGATTGTATGATTTATGTCTTCAGGTAGAACAATAATAAGTGTTTAGTAGTCCATTGAGATGATATTTTTATCTACTCTAAAATGATAAGTGAACATTATGAGCATTCGAATGATATAATGATGTAAAATTTAAAGTAAAGGATTTATAAAATGTATAAAAAACACATTTTTTATAGATATTGTAAGAGTTTTTAGGAATTTTTATTCAAACAAATGGATATTTGCAGATCCATTAAAGTGAAATGAAGTAGAATTGTGGATCAAGCCAACATAAGTGATGTAGATCCTTAAATAAATTTTATTATCAAGGTACCACCATCTATTTTTGAGAAACAACTCATGATAGTCAGTCCCACTGACAAAGATAACTCAATAGGTAGTGTTGATTTTCCAGATACATGAATTCAATGAGATCAATCATGAGTTAAAAAAGATGATAATCACTACTTCTATGCTCAAATTACGTCCACTGGGACATGATATTTCTTAATCTACTATGATTAATCCATACAAAGAATGGGTTTATTAGACATTCAATATGGAATATTGATAGCTTATTCCTCTAATTTATTAATGATCCATGTGTATAACTACTCATCCAATGTTCTGTAAGTGGTTGTGGTTACCTATTGTTTGAAGAATTATTTATTTTATATCAATTGAATGAAGAGTGGAATATATAAGAATCATAAAATAATTTTGTATATATTTTAAAAAGGATCTCAAAATGCACAAATGATGGTGTATAGATCTTGTCATGTATTATGAATTTTCCATATACTAGAATACTTATAATAGGAAAATGTGACTGATTCTTTGAATATATATAATACAACTAACCTATCCATAGTATGGATTGATATTTAACCAATATTATTTGATATAAAATGAATAGAAATATTGTTTATAAATGTAAAATAAACATAAATTTTACAAATAAAATCATAATAATTTATTCTTGATTTGTTCAAGGAGGATGAAAATTATAATAAAGATCTATAGAAAAAGGTAGAAAAAAATTTCAGAGTTCAACTTTTTTAAAGTTAGCGTAATATGATTTGTATCCTAGATATGTGTCCCATCAAAACATGAACTTTGATAGAAAACTTATAGATGATACAAATAACTCATCCTTCTCCATTAATCTGTGAATCACTAAGATTTACCGACATTGAATGAAAAATGAGTAGTTAGATTAAATTAAGAGATATATTATAGAGTGAGTTTCTTGACAACTGGAATTCCAACTAGTCAAGATGGAATATTTGATGTTTGAGGGTCTGATGCAACAACATACCACAGTAGTCTAAAAATGGGAAAACATAACCATGGGTATCATCATATGACTCATAAATATATACAAATGAAATAATTGAATTTGGGTGGTAGTATATCACCTTACTATATTATCATATTTCATTTATATCAAGGTAAATATACATATTTAACAGAAAACATGGATATATTTAGGAGAATTATTTAGACTACCCAAACCACCACTCATTGTTGTATTTGATCAAGATATGTTGTTTATGTCAAGGTTCTGGAGAAGTCTTTTGCAAGAATTGAATATAAAAATGAGTTTTCGAAAATTATATAACCCTGACATGAATGGTCAGTCAAATAGGTCCATTCAAACCCGAGAAGATATGCTAGGACCATATTGAATGGACATACAAGTATTTTGGGATCAACACATTCCCTTGTAGACAACATATTTAAATTTTTTTATCATTCTAGAATTCATATGGTACTATATGTGGCTCTGTATTGACATATGTTTCATACTCCAACATATTGTGATACATTTAGAGAGAGGAATCTTATGGTACCTGATCTAAAACAATAGATAAAATAACATTTTCAAACCATTAAATTTTATATTAAATCATTGAAAATTTGACCGAAACTATATATATAATCATCTATGAGACTCATATTTTTATGTTTGACATAATTTGTTCATTTATATATCACATTATAAGAAATTAATGATGATTGTGAAGAATTAGAAGAATATTATTTGATATTCATGATGTCATATGAACTGTATCCTATTAACTAGAACTCCCACAAAACATGCCACAAGTACATGATGTGTTCCTTATGTCCCTCATAATGAATTATATACCATAGCAATTCACTTTTAATGACTTTGATGTGGTAAACATGGGGTATGATATTTCACAAAAGGATATTTTGATAAATATCTTAATTTATATAGGAAATATTATACAAAGTATTATAATTAAACTTGTCCAAATACTATGGATGGACCACAAGCTTGGTGAAAAGATAGGGAATTATAGGAGGTGATAAAATATAACTACAAAAATCCAATTTAGTGTACAAAATGATATATTTTGGGATAATCTATAATGTGTTTAGGAATGTAACAACCAAGAAATTTTTAAATGAAATGAACTTTTAAAAGAATAAATTCGTTATTTTGTAAATTAGTTATAGAAAAGACACGCACAATATTTATTAATTTTTATCATTATAAAATATATCATGTCATTCAAAATTTAAGTTTAAAAATAACAACTATTTTAAATATTTTAATTATATATTCACCATTATGATTAGTTTGTGTTTTGGGTTTTGATAGAGTCTATTTAACACATTAGAAATAAGAAATTAACTCTACAAGTAGGATTGTACCATATGTATCCCATAATCAAGATATAAAAGGGGGTTCCATCATTAGGATTTTCCATTTTCGAATTATAATCCAAAATTTAATAATTGAGATTCAAGTGAATCTATTTGCAAGATATGTTCAAGATTATCGAGATCACCTCCCAAACCCTATTTGTATAACATCCCAAATAATGTACAACCATCCCACACCCCTTATAGGAACACTCTAGTGTAATAAGAAATGATTCTAAACCCTATCCTTATAATTTATAAAATTTGTTTTTTATAAAACATTTACATTATTTATCCATTATATTTATATATATTAATATATACAGAGTTTGATAAAAATTAGAATTTGATATGAATTGTAGAAAATTATATATATTTTTTAGAATTGTGTACTTTCACTTAAAACAGAATTTTTTATTAGTTAAATAATTTTTTAAATTAATTCTATATTCAAATAATATTATTACCAATAACTATTTATTGAAAAATAATTATAATTTAATTTAATAAAATGAAAACCAGTTTTTAAAAGTTTCGGAATGTGGTTAGGGTCTAAAATCAAGTATTTTCCAGTGAATATAGTCTTTTATTTAAAATTATAAACTCAAATATTTTGGAAATTACATTGATAAAATAAATATTATTTTTTAAAAAATATCATTAAAATAGTGAATTGTTAAATTTCCACCATTTTGAATGGTTGTTATATTTTGGTATTAAAATTAAATATTGTGAAAAAATATGTCTTTTATAATGACATAATAATAGCTAAAATGTTAAGTAATATATACATAAAGTGGAATTCATGACAGAAATATATATTTGAACATTTAAATAATTTTATTTTAAGTTATTTGATTAATCATTATAACATTTATTGAATAATATCATACCTTAATTCAATTTTAAGGTTTTAAAATCAATTCCTAATGATAATGAATAACTAACACATTATGAGTGTTGTTATTTTATGGTTCAATTTCTTATATTAATATAAAATTGAAAAAAAATCTTATTTGGTATAAATCATTGGAAAAATCCATGTTAAGGATTTTTTAATTTATTTTATCACATACCATCCCAAACCTATTTATAGAGATTAATATTTAATTCCCCACTCTTTGGATATACATAACCACAAAAAATACCATTAACATTAACTCGAAACCCAATTAAAAATATTTTCCTCTCATTATACCTCTCTAAATCAATCCCATTGTGTTCCCAATATCTTATGAATCACTTATAAAGCTATTAAAATTTCCCTCTTAAGGTTAATAATTTATTATTATACCATTTTATTCCAGAAATATTTTGGTAAAAATCATTTTTATTTCTAGTTCCATATTTTGTAAGGTTTTTACATATCCCTTTATTATACTTATCATTCCCATTAAATGAGAGGCGAAATGTTTCCCTCATTAAAAAATTCCATGACACTTTATGTACACTCATTATGATGCTGAAATTATACAGGGAATTTACAAGCCAGATATCTGTGTTTTGAATACCTATCACAATTTCAACATAAGGATATTCACCTACATATAACTATCATTAATTTATTGGAAAATTATATGTATACAATATATAATCAATACTCGTGGTATTAAAGAAGAAAAAATATATTTTTATTTTTTTTGAAAATTCTTGAATAAAAATGCATGCACATAATCATTATGGAATTGGTGGGTATAGAAATTTATATCCCTCCAATTAATTGGGTAACATTATTATCTAATGAGATACCATGTATAGATCACAGGAGGTTAGGTAACGATTACTGTGTTACGATTTCTCCATGCTCATCGTTAATATATTCATATCATGTCATAATTTGTATTGCTTCCACATATGATAGAAGATTTGATGGTATAACATATTTTATGATTCTAGGACAATGATTTTAATGAATACATATTATGTAACAATTATATACATATTTATTGACATGTTTTGAATTTTTATTTTATTAATTTAGTTTTCCATTACAGGGCATTATTTATCTCCCCTTTCTCATGTACATCCCCAAGGAATCTTGTGATCTTTTTGACGATCAATGGAAATTATTATGTAATGTAATATATTTTTTTTTAAAAATAAATCATATCCTTATTTCATGATATTGTTCAGTCTCTTAAATATTTAAAATACATAAGGAATCCCAGTCCTTTGGGTTTTTATTATATGTATCTAAATGTAATGAATCTTGAAATTATGTGTATAAAATATAAGTGTTCTCATAAATAGATACTATTTTTTTGAAGACTCAATAATACATAATAATAACATATAAAACTTTTTACTTTACACTTACAATGAGTATCTTAAATGATCTTATTCAACCTCAAATATAAAAAAACATGTTGAGAAAATCATCTATATATTTTTGTGGATGGTTAATGTAACACACAATGTTTTATTACCCTTTTTTATGATGAAAGTAATATTTATTTTTTCTATTGTGGTTCTTGATACACCATGTAAATCATGAATTATATCTAAAACCATGTTAGCCTTTCACTACATGCAACACTCTATTAGCATGCATTACACGTAATGGTGATTTTTAATAAAATAATTATATATTATTTATAGAGTAATATAATCCATACCATTATAAGTTAGATATTAATCATAGTAATATTAATTTGACAACTAATTTTGAAATATATAATATATATATATATATATATAAATTATAAATGATATATAGTGTTTAGTGAACTCTTAAAATATTTTTAAAATACTATTTTCTAAAAAGGATTTCATTTTATATCATTCTTGGAAAATTAATAAAATTAATTTTTGGAACATAAAGAATTTAAAATTTATAAAATAAACATAATTTCATTATTCATAATGTAAAAAAAATTCTAGGGTGAATATTTCGAATTTTGTTGAAATATTTCATTATTGAATAAATAGCGAAAATAATTTTTTTTTTATAAAAATGATTTTTCTTTTAATTATTTATATTGTTAAATTATATTTTAACTTTTTTTAATAATAATTAGTTAAATTGAAAATCCTTGAATCCTAATTATTTTATTTTAATCAATTTTATTTTGATATTTGATATTCAAATAATTGAAACCTTTGAACATTTTAACATTAAAAACCGGATGTCTTGTCCCATCTGTGTTATTTAATTTTAAATTAATTTCTTCCACATAAATGTGTTGAAATTTAAAAAAATGGATTCCATATTTTTGATCAAAATAATTTATAATATATTAATTCTATTTATATTTTTTACTAATGTGATTAGTAAATAAATTTTAAAAAATTACAATGAGTAAAGAACAAACGCGATTACTTAATTGTTAAATATAGAATATAAGGAGTTATAATGAACCAAAACATGTCGAAAACCCACAGGTTTAATATACTTTGTCCTTTTTAATTTTATAATATACATTATTCCATTATTTTATCCACTTCATAAAGAAAAAAACATTGGTTAATTTCGCTTTCTCAAAATAATTAAAAAAGTGCAACTCACCTCTATTACATAAGGACATACCCTCTTCCTCTTTATACCCACAAATAAATACATTTGTCTCAGAAAATACCTATTCAAATAACTTCAAAAATTTCCTCCCATCATCCCAGAAGATTTACTTTTTTTCATAAATCTAAACAATGATTGGCCTTCGTGAAAACCAATGGGAGATAATTAAAGAAGAGGAAACATTCATGAAGAAACATTTATTCAATATTTATTTCCAAACCCCATTAATTATTATTATATATTTATTATATAATATAATAAAATTATTAAATATAATGAGTTGTTTTTATGTTAATGTTATGATATACAATAACACACACATTCATAAAATGGTTAATGAACATATCATTTTTGTGTATGGTGGACTACCGCCTCATGAACCAATGTTGTTAGATTTTCCATTAACACCAATCAGGGTTGGAAATAATTATGAACATGCTATTTATATGTTTCAGTAATTATATTTATGATGTTATTTAAAATATATAATTTTTTTCCCATATAACATCTTGCTTTCCATTTTGTTGGAATAAGATTACAACGCTTGTGCATGTGGTAGACTACCACCTCTCGAAATGATGTGATTTGTTCACACATTACATAGAATGTATAAAAGATGATTTGAATATAAATATGTGATATACATGACATAAAAATTCTTGTTTATTGATAATATAGGAATATATACCATTTATTTTTGTTTTTTTATCAATATGATATAAAATGGAAACGACATTGGTGTGTTTGTAAGACCTACTGAATCTATGAATTATTCATTTCATTTTCAATCAATAAATATTATTGATTGTTATAAATAAATAAATTATGAATATAAAATATATTTATATCACGTTTTTAAATATTATGCAATTTAAATCATTATATAAGTATGAGTACCATGAATAAAAATTCAAAACATATTTGAGAAAAAAACTGTTGTCACTCAAAACCAAAGTCTAACCTAAAATATTCAATAAATGGGTTTATCAAATGCATAAATAAAACCATATATGATATGATGTAGATGAATATTATAATATTATATATTTATATTAAAAAATATTTATTATAAAGGAGTTTTGAATGAGTACGGTGGAAGTCAATACTTAAGGTAAGGGATTTTGGTCTCAATTTTTCTTCATTGAGAACAGTTTATGTAATGAACCTATTATATTTTATGAGGAGTATATACATCCCATATTACATTACATACCATTAATCAAATTATTTCCAAGATATTTTATTTTTTATGTAATTTTTTTCCTTAATAGGGATTTTAATTCAAATTTACTAATATGGTGACATTTTCACGGCACAATTTCATCACTTATTGGGAATGAATATTATTATGATTCCACTAATGAGGAATTATGATACATATCTATATAATTTTCATTAATTTTATTCTCATATGGTTCTTCATTTATATATTAATGTAATGGTACCATTTTTCCACACTTTGTTTCTTATGTTAATTATGAAGATAATTTTTTTTAAATCGGACTTTATTTCATTCTTCGATCAAAAGTCAAGTTTCTATGAAAACAATATTTTCTATTTTTTTTAAAAATATTTTATATTAATCTCCTATTATTATAAAAATAACTATTTATCCATTTTTAACCTTCTTAAAAATGATTTTAAAATGAAACATCTTTTTATTTTTTTGGTCATTCTCTTTTTACTCCTTCAGAAAATATAGAAGGAATATTTTTTTCATATGTACGTAATGTATGAAATTATACTCTATAATAACCAGACATACTATTTTTTTATATTGTTTAAGTTAATTGTTCAATGATAAAGGTTTCTGAATTTGTTTATGGTTTCAAAAATAAACTCTTAATCTGGAAAAGATATTTTACTTGGGAAATGTTTTAACAATTTTTAATACTTTATTTTACTAATTTAAAGAATGTTTTAGAATATATGAAATTTAAAAATGTGTTAGGATTAAAAAAATATTTTTAAAAAATATTTTCCATTAAATATGTTTCCTAGTGATAATTGAAAATTATTCTATCTCTAAGATGGTATCCATTGATATAATTAATTTATTACTTGGGATACAATCAGAGGATACCATTATTATTTTTTATTTGAATGGTTTATGTTTATGTGGAAAAGTTGTTTATGAAATATATTTCACTGGAACAGGTTATAAAGGTGGAATATGATTATGGAACATGATTCATTTCAATTTTGGTTTTATGGGGAAATTATTGTTTAACCTTACACATTTATAATGATTATGACATGATTAAAATTTTTTGGTAGTCAATATATTTCCTCGGATATGATATATAAAAAAAATTATGTTATCCATTTCATTTGATGGGTTACAATATGCTAAATATTTATGATCTTGTGGAACAAAAAGATATGGTTTACCTTATGTGAAGGTTTGGAACTATGTATCCATCCAATTCATTAGGTAATGATTTAAATATCATTAGATAAATAGCACTAGAATGAGGTGTGAACTCAGTTCAATAATACATGGAAATAACGAGTTGTGAAATTGGTTTATAATACAGTCCTAGAAAGGGATGTTTACACCATTTAGTAATAAAGTGATTGAATGAGGAGTGAACCAGATAATGTAAGTTAGTTTATACTCGATGATGGTATTAGTAGCATTACATGACAAATATGGATATTATTTCCTATAACTATATATATTCAAAAAATACTATGTCTTGTTTTCTCTAGAATAATTTTCCTTTCTTCCCTTTTAACCAATGTCTAATGAACTATCAATATTTATTCAATGAATCGTGGTAATGATATTGGAAAATCATTTTATTGGTTTTAATTTTTTTAATGTTATCATACACTTACGTTCAAGTTATGCGTATATATCTCCCATGTTTACCCATACTAAGCATCTGATCTCACCCTTTTTCATTTTTCCTTTACATATGTCTTTAATATATGTATTTTGTATGATATTTCTATGAAATTTTAGAGTTATAGAGAATTAAGTGACAACTGATGTAATTAATTTCTGGACCACTGTTTATCAATTCATGTTTTCAAATGAATTAAACTATGATGGCCTCTATGTATGTATTTTTTATAATATACTAAATATTCCTAAAAATGATGAAATCTATATTTATGTAAATCTTTGGGCATTATTGTTGGTATTTGAGATATTTTTTAGATAAAATTTGAAAACTATAATGAAAAAACTTTAATGAGATCATTAAGGACATGTGTAGTGATAATTCTATGGATGAGTCAAAATATTAGAAGTACTCCTTGAGTTTCTTTAAATTTTAGAGATATTGGTTTTATAGAAATGCATCCTTATCTGGATACAATAGGTGCTCTGGATCTGTCATAGATGCACCTACGGTAAAATACCCTAAAAATATATTGAGCTATACTCGATCGAGAATTGGTAAATAATAACCGGCCTTGCTAAATGCCTGGTTTGACTCTTCAGGTGGATATACATTGGAAATTCACAAACCCATTATCATCCATCCTGTAGGATTTAAATATAAAATTTCAATGAATAATATATTATAAAACTAAATGGTCATAGATTAAATATGGTGTCACTATTTAGACATTTTGTAAGTTATTTTCATTATTACATAGTTCCCCACTATGACGATTTTTTTTACTCTATTATTTTTTGTTTTAAACAATGGACTGAACCTAAAAGAATCACATTAATGTAGAGTGTAATTGAGAGTGCAATTATTTTCCTTATTGGAATCTAAATGTTATGTGATATAGAATGAAAATTATTGTTTCTATGCGAAAAATAATTTCCCAATCTATGATTCATGATGGTCTAATAACCAAAATAATTAGGGAAAAATTTCTATTGAGTCCTTTAAGGGCCAACATCATACTTTTTTATGGGGGCTTCTAATACACTAATTTCATAACAATTTATTAGTACTAATTAAAATATATTTCCCATTATCTAGTGTGTGGGACATGGAAAAGTCATTTTGGATGTCTACCATTTGGAAGGTGAAGTTGATAAATCATGGAATCTTATGAAGAATACAAGAAAAATTATGAAGTTAACACCAAGGATTATGAAAAGTAATGGAATTATTTTTCAGGAAGTATATTACACATACTCATCATTATAATATATGAAAGTTGTTAATTTATTTAAATAGAAATTATGATAATCCATTGGTACCTATGAGGAAAATTTCACAAGACTTGATAGGAATAGTTATGGTATTATAATTGAACCTAGAAGTATGGTGTATACATTATTAGGTGGATTAAAATGAAATCTCTATAGAGAGTTCTCCATAAGATTATTATGTATCTATGAAGAGATTTGGTGATGTGGAGTAATAGTGGAAATTGATGTTTGAGATATGCAACAATATCATTCTTCATCACGATGTTTTTTTTGAATCGGACAACGGTGTATTAAAGGATTCATGTTGTTGATTGGTCTCTTCTGTGATGATTTTTCAGTTTGGTCATTGATTTTTGTGGATTGAATTTTGAGAGGTTTTGCGTTGCGGCTCTACGATCTGTGGTCTTTGGGGAATGGCAATCGGTTCCCAAACAGGGATACTTTAGAAGAGGTTCAGAGCAGGGAGTTTTCACTATCCATCAGATTTGGCAGTTTGAGAGGGAATGAAAATTTTCATCTGTACTAGGCCCATGTAGTCCTACAAGGGACCTCTGTTGAGAAGTGTTGTGATGGTGAATGCTGGTCTTAACGTGATTGATGCTGGGGAGGAGTTTTATTTGTATTGAATTTGGTTATTTTTTGGTTTGAAATCTTAGATCGTGAGGGTTTTTTTGAATGTTTTAGTCGCTAAATTCATCTTGGGTTCCCCCTTTCCCTCAAAATGGGGTTTATACTATAATAAAAAAATAAATTTTCATCATAGTTGAAAGGAATATATAATATTCATGTATAGATGAATATGAAATTTTCATTATGCTCTATGTGTGGGAAGAATCATGGAGGATATTTCCGTAGAGGGACATGTAAATGATTAATATGTGGAAGTCAATGTCATTGTTCAAAGTATTTCTAATGTGATTGGAATAAGTTAGAAAAGGATTCAAATAAAGGCAAATATACACAAAAGTCATCTACCACAATTTATTTGTAAACATTGAAATGGAATTGGAGTTACTCCAACTAATTACCAACCCTACAGGTTAAGATGATAACTAAAATTATAAACATTTTATCATATTGGGAGATGGGTAAATATAATGTGATCAATATTTATGATGACAGGTGTGATATCAACATGGTAAAATGTACATTTACTATCTATTTTAGAAATATTAATATATTATTTAACTATGGATCTTCCTATTAATTATTATCTAATGAATATTATAACCGTATCAATATGTCACTGAAATTATTAGATGATTAATAAGAAGTGATAACCCCTAATGTTTTGATGATCTCATCTAATGTCTATGATTCCTCTTGAGTTGATGCTAGTGGGAATGTAATTTCGGTTAATATTTTTATTTTTCCTTTGGTTGAATTTTATGTCATCATCGTCATGTATTACCTTTAACTACATAAATCTCACATTATTTTCTATGGAAGGAAATTTAAGTTTTATATTCAAAACCAATATATGAACATTAATCTTTGTGAAGATAATTATGAACCTACGATGGAGATTACATCTAGATTATTTTTCGTAATTCAAATTTAGAAGTGTGATTATCTCAAAGGGTTTTGGATGGACTAAAAATCAATGACATGACACTTGTTTGGAACTTTATTCATCTCATTATAAATTCATTTCCTAGTCATCCACAGAAAAATGATTTTGGGTTCTCAATATTACCCATGTATAGATCCACACCTATTTCAAATAATATATATATATATAATATCCCGTATTGAGTCATAAGAATTGATATGTGGACTCCAATAATACCATGATGAGGGATTAATTCATCGAATCATTCCACCTTGGTGTGAAAATATTATTTGTTTATGAAAAATAAGCAATTATCAATGAAACACTACATTGATTATGGGGATATTAAGAAGATAAAAATTTAGAACATGTATCTTTTCCACCATATTAATGGCTTGTGTGATCAACTTTATGGAGATCAATACTTTTTCATGATTGACTTTCATTCTGGATATCATTATTTGGGGGTCAAGAAGGACGATATACCCAATATGGTATTCCATAATAGGTTCAAAAACAATGGATATATATTAAATTCTTTCAGACTCAGTAATTCCCCTAATATGATCATGAGATTAGTGAATAGAGGTCCTACAGATTACCTAGATAATTTTTTTGTAGTCATTATATATGATTTCCTAATCTATTCAATGAAAAATTAAGTTAATTTAGATCAAATAATAAATGTACTAAAGGACCTTAGGAAGGGGGATCTATATTGAAAATTTATAAAGTGGTAAGGATTCATTTTATATTATTTAAAATCAAGAGATTCTATATTAGTAGATTAATTAAACATGGAGGATATTGAATGTGGTATTTGTCCAACCATGGTGACTAAGATCAGTAATCCTCTAGGTTTATCCAGATATTATAATATTTTTGTGGAAAATAATTAAATATTACATAATCCACTAAACAATTTAACTAGGAGGGAATCCATGTTCCAATGGACAATTAAGTGTGAGAAAAATTTTAAGGAACATAAGAAATGTTTTATTTGGTGCACCTATGCTAACAATACCATTTAGTGGAGAAGGGGTTTTAATATAATGTGGTGCTTTAATGAATGGACTGGAATGTGTTCTTATATGGAATAATATGGTTATAGTTTATGCGTCATGATAATTGATGATTCAGGAGAGAAATTACCCAACTCCTGATTTGGAGTTAGTTATAGTAATTTTTTCATTAAACAATATGGAAATTAAATTTATGGAGAAAATTGTGATATATATAAATATCATAAATGTTTTATGTATATATTAGAACATAAGGAGTTGAACATTTTCAAAAGAATATGGTTATAGTTGATAATGAATTAGTATTTATCAACACAATACCACCACGAGAAAGATAACATGGATGCTAATGCTTTGATGTGAAATGATCATTTTAGATTATCCAGGATGATGATCACAAAACATCCAATATTTCTGTATTTTCAAGGGATATTTCTATAAATCATGATGAAAGGGGAAAATATCGTCTTGATCAATTGAATGTGTAACCATATATTAAGTTAATATTAAATAGGTGTTGAAGGATGATGTGGATCTACAAAAGAAGGTTTGAAATGTTCCTCAGTTCAATGTTCATCATGATGGAATGATTTGTTTTAGAATCCAAGTATTTGTTCCTTCCATATCATAATTGAACTAGTTGTTTGAGGAAGATCATAGTTCTTCATTCTTTGTTAATCATGGATGTTTGGAGATGAAAATATATTTAAATGAATACTTCTGGTGGGATGGAATGATGAGGGATATTGAAAAGTTCATATCATGGTGCATGGTATGTCAACAAGTTATGGATGAAAATTAATTTATTAGGGGATGTTTCATCCATTTAAAATAGTCAAATGGAAATGTGGGAAAATACCAACATATTCATTCATTAAACTCCCCAAAACCTATAAAGAGAATAAAGTAATATGTTTGGTAGTCGAGTGCCTTACTATGATAGCACTCTTCATCATCATTAGTGAAGAAATATACCTAGTTCCTATTTGTAGGATATACATTAAGTAGGTAGTAAGGATTCATATATTAACACCTTCTATTTTATAAATTTGGGATCCAAGGTTTACCTCAATGTTATTGAAAATTATTCTACATTATCTCATAGAAAATTGATTTTTATCACTATGTACCATCCTCAAAATGATGGACACTCCAAAAGAAAAATTCACACCCTTGAGGAACATTTCTGATCTTGTTCTTATGATTTCAAATTAGGGTGGGATAAATACATTCTTGTAGTTTTTATCTCATAAAATAATAGATTTCATTAATTAATTGTGACGTATCCTTACAAATACCTCAATGGAAAGAATTTTCTCTCTCTAATGTGCTAGAATGATGTTGGTGAAAGTAATATATTTGGACATGAGGTAGATGAGGGGATGAATGATAAGGTTATAGACACTCAAAAGAATATCAAATCATCTCAATGTTGGTAGAAACATTATGCTGAAAATAATTAATCTGATCTTATGTTTACATCTAGAAAGAACATATTTATATTAATTTCTCCATGGAATAAGGTTATGATTTCTAATAATAATGGGATACTAATCCATATTTTTATTGGTCCCATTGAAGTTGTTGATCCTATCGGGATAATATCCTATGACATGGTACTTCCACCGATCCTCTCACAAATCCATGATGTCTTCTATTTACCTATCATGATGAAGTACATACCTGAGCCTACAAATGTATTGAACTAAGAGGTTATACTTATATACAAGGACTATTCTTACAAGGAATTACCAGTTTAGATTCTGGATCCAAAAAAGAAATATAGAGAAACAATTACCACACACCTAATGATAGTTTGTATTTAAGAAATGACTAGTTATATGATTCTAACATGTAATTTTAGGGTGTGATTTGGTAGAATAATTTTAATTGGTTTGCATCAGAGTGATGAAATTTAAGGGAAAATTTTATTTTAAGAGGATAAAATGTAATATCTTCAGTCGTTTGAACCTTTTTTTCAAATAAATTATAACTATTTTTATGGATTGTGTTTTATACTATAATAAGTGAAGATTGAGTTATACACGATATAGATCTAGTAATTATCTACACATTACATTGGCTTTCCTTATGTTACACACACCACTGAGTTTGGAAAAAACCGTAATATATCATTAATATACATATCTCATTACGACCATTATAAAATAGTTATTAATCAAAGTAAAATGAATATTCAAAACTAAATTTTAAATATATATACTTAATATAAATAGTTTATATTGATAATGAAATATTTATTTTTGGTAATATCATTATATGTTATCACATTAATATTTTCTCAAAACAACACCTCTTTACGTCCATATGTAATCAATAATAAATATAGTTTTTAATTTTTTTTAAATTTAATTTTATAAAATATTCATCAATTAATAATTTATAATGTCAAAATAATATTCAGATTAATTTTTTGTATTTTTCAAAAATATTTCAATTGTGAATGAATAATGGATAATAAATTATTTAAAATTAAAACTGCCTTTTCAATTAATTTATATATAAAGGTAAATTATATTATAAATTTATCTGAATGTATTATTAACTAAATTATATATACATAAATTAAATATATTTCATTGGGATAAATTTTCCATAATATTTTGATATTATAGCATTTCAATATTTTTAATGATTTCACATTAAAATCTAGTTGACTCATCCCATCCACGGGATTTCGTTTTAAATTAATTTCTCGCACATGTGTAAATAACAATTTGAAAAATGGATTACATATATAGAATAAGAAATTTTTTTAGTGTCTATAAAATTCAACATAATTTTTGAAACAAGTGATTATTGAATGAAATTAAAAGTAATTTCAATGATTAAGGTAAAAACAAGATCACATAATGTTTAAACATATAATATATAGTGTAAAAATGACACAACAGTAGTCCAACATGAATATTATAGACATATTTAGATATTATAAATCCTAATATCAATATTGGAATATTATAGGATCCATTTTATATTGAAAACATCTAGATATAGTTAACTCTTTTAAAATAATTACACAAGATCCACTCGTCTCCCTTATAAATCCCCACCCCTATTTCCATATCCTCACATATCATAAAAACTCACAAACCTTTTTTTAGGTCCTATAATGTTCCTAATAAAATTAAAAATTATCTCCCATAATCCAAGAATCATTAATACAGCAATAAATTCAACTCAAGAAGTCCTTTGGTGAAAACCAAGAAGGGATACCCGAAGAAGAGGTAACCTTCATAAATGGAAGTTTTTTTCCATTACATCATGAAACCCTTTAATTATTCCTATATAAAATTATATAATAACCTCAATATCATAAATATAATTATATTTATTTATTCCATGTTTATTTTCTATATCCACACACACTTTCCACAATAGTGTTACTAAATTGTCATTCGTGTGAACGTCGGACTTCCCCAACGTGAAATTTTTTTAGTTTTCCATTACCTCCATTCATGGTTGGGAATAATGATGGAAATATTGTTTACATATTTTATTTATTATATTTATTATTTAATTATATTCCTAGAAATTTATATCAAATATATATTCATGATTTCAATTTTTTGGGGATATAATAATGTTGTTTGTATGTACGGTGGACTACCGCCAAACATAAAAATCTGATTCATTCACACAATACATGGAATTTCATATTGATGGGTCTAATAAAAATATTGGATATATATGAAATAAAAATTTCGTCTTAATGGTAATATATAAATCAATACCAATTACTTTACTTTCTTTCAACATGAAAAAATGGAATTACTATTCATGCATATGTATTACATACCATATCTATAAACGATGCATTTCATTTCCAAACACTAAATTTTATAGATTATTATACATAAATACATACTAAATATATATTATTAGTTTGTTGATGAATATATCATGATCTATGTAAGAGTGTTATAAATAACAATTCAAGACATCTATGAGACCCAAAGCTGTTATTTACTGAAACATGACATTAAAATGAAATTGATAACGTTGGGGTAATATAAAGCAGTTAGAATATAGTATATGGTATGATATATATATATATATATTATGGTTATGCGATACATTTTTAATAATCTAATATTTATAATAAATGATTTTATAATTTTTATGATGTAATTCACGACATAATGTAAGGGAATTTTTTCTCAATTGTTCTTTTTTGGAGACACATTTTATGTTATGAACCTATATTCTTTTAAAATTCTTATATTCTACCAATTTTACATGTTATACCAGGAATGTCATTATAGTCAATATGTTTTAAAATAAATGTACTTTTCCGCTTTCATGAAGATTACGATTCAATGTTACCAAAGTTGTAAGAGTTCATTTCTAAAAATATAATCGTTTATCATTATTGTTTTGATTTAGGTTTTCATTAATGAAATATTAAGACCCTTATGTCAAAAAAACTTCTTTAATTTAAGTATTTTATTGTTATTAATGATATATTAATGTAATTTTACGTTTTAACCTATTTTTTACATATATAATATATGAAATTTTCATAAGAAAATAAAAATTTATTTCTATCCTTAGTTGAAAATATATTTTATCCCAAAACAAATTGTTCTAAATATGTTTTAAAAAATATTACACTATTCCTATATGATGTTTAAATAAAAATATTAAACAATTTTTTAACCCTTCCCAAAAGGTTTTAAGGTGAATATTCATTCTACATTACAATCACGGATCACTTGATTCCTATTAAAAATATTAAACAAATCATTTTGTTTTGGTATAAATAATTTATAAAATCATCCAGCATCATGAAATTTGTTAAAGCTTCCATCATATATTTTCCAAGTTATTTTCATGGAAGAATATTCTAAAAGTTTTTTATGTTTTAAAAATAATTCCACAAACTGGATAATATTTTATCCTCATGAAACATTTTAATAATTTTTAATGTATCCTTTATAACTTTTCATGATTTTTTTATCTTAATTAATTTTAGAAAATTTTCATGATTTAAAAATCATTTTCAACGAATGATTATTTTCTATAATAAATGATGAAAGTGAGATTTCAAAATCCATCTCGATCTATGATTACATACATTGGAATATTTTATACCTTACTTGGGATATGATCTAAGTACACCATTAATATTATTTTATTGAATGGTTAATGTTTATGATGCTAAATTTTTTATGAAAAAAATTTCTCTTCCACATGTTAAAACAGTATTTTTTAAAACATACTTATTTTCATGGGTTATTTTTTGAGTATATGTTTGTGAAACCTATCACATTTCATTACAATATTAAATGGTAAAACGTTTTTCCTATACATTTCATTTCAAGAGTTCTGATATGAGGAAATATTTATTACATCTATTTCATTCCATGGGTTATGATATAATGAATGTTTATGATCTTGTGAAATATAGAAATATGGTTTTCATATGTGATGTGTGGGACCTATATCTCCCTCTACATCATTGGATAATGATTTATATCCCCTAAAATAGACATTAGTAGAATGTGGAGTGGAGCCTTATTAGTAATACATTTCTATATTATACTGTTAATATGGTTTAGTAATACAGTTCTAAATTAGGAAGTTAATCTAGTTTATTAATATGGGAATATAATATTGAGTGACCCCATTTTTTAATAGACTTTTTCCTATATGATTGTCTTGTTAGTGATCCTTGACTAATATGTAGATGATTTTCAATGATTATGTGTATGCCAAAAATTACATGTCTTATACTGTTAGGGATCATGTTCTTTGACTCCCATTTGACACATGTATTATTAACTACCAATATTTATTCCATTACTCAAAATTATGATATCTCATATGCAGGGTGTGGTTTTCCAAATTTATTCCCATTCTTTCATACCCTTTCATGGAATTTGGGTTCATGTATCTCTTTTGTTACCCTTATTTTACATCTGATATCACCCTTTCTAATGTTTCCATTTTCTATGTTATGAAGATATTTATTTTATATGGTATTTAAAAAAAGGGATATAGTTATGGAGAAAATATTGGGATATGATGTATTTTACATGTGGAATAGTGTTTAAAAGCTACAAGATGTCAATTTTGTATGATTTATTTTATTTTTTCCTTCAGTAAATTGTATTTTAATATTTTTATAATTTTTTTAAATACATAATACTATCGAGTGTTGAGATTGTTATACCCAAAATTCTAGTATTGTGTCTATAAAATATAAATATTCAGTGGTACAAGTGTTTTTGGATTTTCTCCTATATAGAAAAAAATATTCTAACTAATTTTCTAGTTATGTGATATACCTTAATGATACATATACTTAAACTTATTTATAATTTTTATTGATCCCATTTACATCATAAACATTCATAAAGGCTTTTAGAGTCCTAAAAAATATTATATCCTATTTATATCTACCCTCGAATTATTTATAATATTTCTTAAAGGTGAATATTATATATTCAGGTGACTCTAAAAATCCATCACCATTTATTAAAAAACCTAATGATACCATTCATTATATTTTTTATTATATTCTATCCATGAATTAATTCAATTATCTTATTCATGATACATCAGAAATATTTCTATTTTATTCCTAGAGAGGGAATCCTTTCTAATTCTTAAAGTATCATTAATAATAAAACATGGATTGATTTTTATTAAGCTCGTATTCTATCACTAAATAAGATATAAATTTATTTTTCATTGAGTTATGAAACATTTCAACATGAATTATAATTTATTATAAATTTATAATTCATTTCGAATCCAATCATAAATGTAGTTATCTTCATTTTTCAATGGTAAATTAAAAATCTCAATTCAAGTTCACCTAACTATGCTTTTTCACATTTATTATCTTCACTATCATTTCCCAATATTGTATAAAGAAATTTCACAACTTATTTATAGAATAACTCATTCATTTATACTTATACAAATATTTTCATTAATATAATTCTTCAAATTAATCATTGAAAAAATTCATATAAAACTGTTATAAAAAAATCCTCTTATAATGTGAGAAAATAAATAATAATTTTTTTATAGAATATTAATTGAATCATTCTAAATTTCATTTAAGATGATAAATATTTCCATTTTATATAAATTTATTTATATTCGATATATAATATTTTAAAACATAGAATTAAAATATCCCTGATTGGAATATGAAAATTCATTAAGATTATATTAATCATATATCATCTCATCATTCGTTGTCTTAATGTTTATATCTGTAACAAAATTAACAATCATCTTGGTGAATCTCCCCTTTATCATCTTCTATATAATCTAGATACTATAGATGTCATCAAGAGTAAATTTATTTTTATTTTGTCAAAAAGAGGAGATTCTATTTCATTAAATATGTATTAAAAAAATAAATTATACTGTTTAAAATGTATCAATATTATAGGTTTTCTTCATACGTACTTACATAATATACAATTATATTCACTATTTTAATAAATTCATCATGTTTTCTAATCATAAAGCCTACAAACACTCTAAATACATTCATCCAATATTTAGAGACTATATTTTTTGAATATTTTTTTAATAAAAAATAATTATTACCTTATCCTATATTATTTTAATTTTATAATTTATATTAATATTGTTAACTATATCATTAATAGTTTTCCAAAAATTTCATTTGGGATATTTTATTATTCTAAATGTTCATATTTTCTATAATCCTCTTTAAAATAATGTGTAAAATTATTCAATAACAAATATCCACCAAACCAATCACAGACATACATAGAGATAATAAAATATCGATACATCCTCTAATTCCAAATAAGATATATTCCCAACACATTTATGAACACCTTTTATTTTGATAGAGTTTATATCATCCATAGTAATCATCAACCTAATTATATAGTATCATTTTAAGAAACCTAATCACCAAAATGTAATCAATATTCATAGATTATATATGTAGATATATATAATGGGAATTCCCATTTGTGTCCTTTTCGAACCCTCAATGCATGGTAGCCCCCTCTCCCATAAAGATGTCACTACCTTGAGGTAGATCCCCATCCGGTGAAAGATCCATTGACAGCCAAGATGGAAAAGCGTCCGGGAGGGTTACAACATGATCAAAGATTGATCCTCAATGAAATCAATCAGCACATTGGGTCATGCCTCATTTTTCATGCTCAGTTGAGACCGGGTGACTTGGCAAGATAGGTGAATCCCGGGGGAGAGGCTCACCCCGAAAGCGGACTCCCAGGATTCGAACACTGATCCTACCAAAGAATGGAGTTGTTTTACCACTCTCTATTACCACCACGCCACCACTAATGTGCCATGTTCATAGATTATATAGAGAAACAATGTTATGGTGCCATTAATAGGGGTCCCTTGAGAGATATAGACATGGTGAGATCGAGAGTAAATCTGTGTGTATATTTTGGGCTATAATTTTACAAACATAGATTATTTAATATTTGACTACTAATTTAATAAAAAAATATAACTATTTTTTGAATTTCAATAATTATAAATTATTGAAAAATAAAATATCACATTGTGGGGGAAAATATATATTCAAATTCTTCTAGTTGTTGTGATTATCTAGTTTATTGTATATTATTGTTTTTATAACACTACATATGGTATTCCTCCATTTATCATTTATCAGCCACATTGTTTCATAAGATAAATATAAAACATTAAAAAATGTGTATCATATTAAAATAATTTCTTTTTAATTAGTACAATAGAAATACTTTCTCTAGATCATAAGATCATTTCTTGTTATGATAGAAAATTATAATAGGGACACAAAATTAATCATCTTATTACCATAGTGAGAATGTAAATAATATTGTTTTCATATTCTTCCACATGACTCTATCACAAGTGGTGGTATATATCTCTCATAGAAGTGTTTCATTTAAAAATTCTCTTGAATTATTCTTCTCATTTTTAATTCAACATTTGAAACCCAAGTTAATATCTCTTTTCCACCTCATCTCTTATTTCCTATTTTCCCTTATAAATCAAGTATATTTAATACCACATTATTTCAAAATGACATGTTTATCTTTAATGGATTAAAAAAATAGAGAAATATTTACCAATATGATATATAATATTTTCTTTTAATTATATCATGTTTAAAACCATATTGAATCATGGAGTTGATGAGAAAAAATTGATGGAAAATAATGACTTTTAATATGGCCTACAAAAAATCATAGTTACTAATCATTAAAGAATTTTTCAATTCAAAATTTAATATTACAAAAACCCTAGAAAACATTTTATAACAATCATAAATTCATTTTTACTCTTATAAAACATAATATTTTAAATTATTAAATTTATAAAATTATAGATTTTTTTTCACAATTTTGTAATTTATTTAGTTCATTATTAGAAAACACTCAATTATTGTTATGTAACTCACTTTTTTTTGTTAAAATATTATGAAACCATCACATATAATCTTATAATATTATAAAGAAACCAAAAATATAATTTAAAAAATAAAATTATACTTGGATAAAACACAAATCATAGTCATAATTTATCTTTGACACTCATACAGTAAGCAACCAAAACATACACTGATCTATTCTATTAAAACAACTGTTATAAAAAATAATATTTCTTATATAATCTTTATATAGACATTTCCAACTATTATATAACCAATATTAAAATAATTATTTACTTATGAGACTTCTTAAATTTATTTCTCAACATCACATATTATCACCTATATTATTTATTATTCCTCAAATATATATGTACACTTATCTGGATGATTTTATTTACTATAAAACAATTCATTCACATATCTAATAATCCGTACATTAACATTATCATATATTACCTTGATTTATTTGATTTATGCAGATCATTTAGTTGATATGAAATGGGATCACTTTTAAAAACATATAAATTTAGATAATCTATTATCTTATCAAATATCCTATAAAAATTATCCCAAATTAACTCATGAAAAATAATTACATTAGTTATCTATTTGTTATAGCTCAACTGATCCAATATAAAATATTTATTTTTATAAATACATTTCATGGGATCATAGGGTTCCTAAATTTAAAATATCTAAAGGGACCATAGATTAAAATTCATATTCAAATTCAAATATCAAATTAACATCATGAAAATTGTGGCACGCCATTTGATCTAGGACTTGGGATGATAACTATCGAGTAGGGTAAAAAAGGATTTCCAAATAAAATCTTCCTTAGTCAATGAAATTTACTCTAATTAGGATTTATTAATCATCTGAATTAATAGAATTTACATTAAGACCATGTCACTATCATCAAATCTTAGAGTACAATGAACACTATATAAAATATTTCATTCAGTATCATGATAGGTCAGAAATGTTAAAAAATTTATTAATGTCTTAAAAAGATAGAAAAGTGGTATTAAACAATAATAAATGCATTTTATGACCAAAATCTCACCTCAGAGGCCAAGTAACCACGAAAATGCCTCACTGGACTCCGAAGGAGATCCAACATCAGTACCAGACCAAAAACATCATCTTAAATAGAAACATGATTCTTCACCAACCAAAAAAAAATAGGGAACCCAAAATATAGAATAAATTCATCCCATCTATAAAAACAAATAAAAAATCACAATATCATCCATATGAATTTATATCATTGGGTTAGGAATTATACTTCTTCTAGAAGAAATCCGAAATGGAACATTTAAAGTAGCTACCCATATAGTTGACATAATGGATAATATAAAGGAAAATGAATGTACATAAGGGAGGAATTTCTAAGAATATTTAATATTACACGGTTAAAGAAGTTACTAGAAATGGTCTTTTGATACTAAACTAACCCCCACATAAAAGGGAAATCAAAAACTAAAAGAGTTAAGAAGGCCAATATAGGTAATGGTCCTAGAACACCATCGAATGTTAAACCAACACATACGTAAAATTCAAATGGAAATACCAAAACAGACCAAATATGGGTTTACTTTTATATTATTTTAATATAGGGTAGCAATTGTATATAAATATGTACTAATTATGGGAAAAAATCGTAATACAACCTCAATAAAAATTGAAATCTAAAAATTAAGAAGGTGGGGAAATGGAAAAATTGATACCCAACACAATCCCAATACATCATCTACACCTTTATTCTAGTCCAATATGGGATATAATTTAATTGATGAAAATGAAAGTATATATGAGTGGGAATGAGTTCGAAAATCCCAAGAAAAACTTCTTATCTATGATAAAAACCAATATCCCAACTATTATAATGGAGAATAAAATTAAATCATAACAATAATGAATAAGGGAAGAATAATGAATGAAAAAAAGTATAAAATGCATCACCTTGATGGAATTATTATTTCATAAGGGTGATTTTTTTTAAGATATAATTCTTGGATTATCTAATACGATTTTCACTACTAGAAAATTTTTATATATCCCTAAAACATATATATAAGAGGGGATTCTGGGAGTGCGATGATAATCCCAAAACAAATTAAATATATAAAACTCCACACTTATTAATAGTGGATATAGATTATCATTGGGTGTTTTTATCTTAATTTCTAAATTTAAATATTTTGGTTGGAAGAAATTATTTTAGAGATAATAGTCTATGTAGGATTAAACTCATTGTGTTAATTTTATGTTATATGTGGTGTTATATATTATTATTATGAGATGTATTATTTAGAATTTTTTATGCATTTGGTTTTATAAATTCCTTGATGTATCAAATATAAAATATGAATTTATTATGTAAATAAGCATACGCTTATATCATTATTTAGGTAATGTCATATTATCAAAGCCATACTAAGATATTCAAATTATTTTCATTTTCACCCAAATATGTTCACTTTATCTTATGTACATTAATCATATTTGAGTTATGATATTATCAATAGAAAGGAAAAGTTATTTTCCCAATAAAGATCCTTTGAGAAAAAAATAATAAAAAATAATAGTATAACCATCTATTGTATTTTGGATAGAAATTTAGTTGATTAATATTTATTATTTCACTTTTTTATGTTTTGTTTATTTTATCAATAATTTTTCAATGTGGACTAAATAATATATTTTATTTTATTCTATATAAATTTTTACTGATATGTTTAAAATAATTCATGGTACAAAAAAGTTGTTTCTTTTATTTATTTTTTTCAAAAATAAATTCATATAGAATACATTCCCCCCAATGAATTTTTTCCACAATCACTTTTTATCAGTATCCTTATATGTGTATAGGGAATACATTAATGTATAATGGGTTTCTGGATCGGCCTATTAGTAATAAAGTCAATGTAATTATATGAAACACAACATTCATTAAAATATTTAATATTATTTTATTATTGATCATTGTGTGAGTTTTTTTCTCTCCTCCATAATGAGTGAAAAATTCATAAATCATTATTTTTTAAAGAAGAATTTATAATTCAATTAAAATGGAATTTTTGACCCCAATATTATCTAGTGCATTTTGTATAATCTTATTTCCATTGAAGTTTAATAAATTCATGAAATGAAAAATGTATACAAATTATGTTAATATATTAATTACATGATTATTACATGGTATATATATTATATATAATTAAAAGTCATTTTATATTATAACATGATGTCATTCCTAATAATTTTATTGTATAAACCCCATAAAGCAGATTTTTCCCTAAATATATACATCCTTTATATTACATATATTTGTCACTATTTAAATCAGGTTGATGTACATTTATATTTCCTAGATGGTTCATAATATATTTATATTCCTCTTTTTATGATACTTATCATTATTATATGGTAAATTATTTTAATAAAAATATTAATAAATTAGTAATATATATGAAGAAATATAACTAGCATTCATTTTAAAATAAATTGAATTTTGTGTACATAGACATGATCTTTGTTTATAAATAATTTATTCAATAATGCTTTAGAGCTTGAGTATACTATATTAGATAAGCTGTGATGTTTTTTGATGCATGATTGAATTCATTACCTCATAAAAAACATAATAAAATATTAAAATCAAACAATAACAATGATTGGAAAATGATTCTTTAATTTCATATTTAATTCTATAAGTTTTATGAATTACCAAATTATCTTTTATAAATCCTCATATATGAAAAATAAATGTATACATAACGTATTTCATTTTTATAATCCTACTGAATTAACCTTAAAAAATAATCCATGTTTTCTTTTATAGAGGGCTTTCAATAAGCATCACATTAACAAAAAAATTAATATAATATACCCAACTCAAGATTAAATATTTATAATAGCTAAAATCAAATATATATTTTGAATATTTATATCTTTCTAATGAATAAGTGTTAATGTATAATTACAACTGTCTGACCCATTTTTTGATCTCAAGATAATGGGTGAATTAATAATTTTTATAAATTTCTGATCCCTTATTAAGGAAATGATTTTGTTAAATAAAAATTTAAAATAATTCCACAAAATAGAATATAAAAATGATAATTTATATTAAATAAAATTTAGATTCATATATGTTTGGAAAAAAAATAATCCCTATCTATTTCTCACCACACACATCAAATCTAGGTTTTGTGAGATTCATAATAGAATGGTTTAAGTTCCATTTCTAAATATTCTTCAAAACAATATGGTGGGAGATAGTAAATAATATAAACCCACAAGTATATCCCCCTTGATCTGAAACCCATAAATATACTCCTAATCATTTTATAATTACACATCGTATCCCAAGTGATATATTTTAATATTTTATCAAATAATAATTATGAAATGACCATATTAAAAAACTTTTACATGAAAATAACCATTAAAAAGGATGTTTTATCCTAAATGAATTAAAATGGATTTCATTGATGATTGTAATTTAAAATCTTAAATTATGTTTATTATTAGCTTTCTCAATGAGATATATTGATTAATGGGTAAGGGATATCATGTGGAAAATATCCTTCTCATGTAGAGTGTTATACAATTATATTCTATTTTATAATTATTTAATTTATACGTAAGTGATGTTTCTATTCCATTATAAATATAATTAAACAAAATAAATATAAAACTGATGAAATTTTCATTATAGATTTTTATGTTGTAGTTGGTGCCCTAGAAATATCTTTAGTGTACTTTTTGATAACATTTATTCAATGTTTGGAATATTAATATAATCCTTATGACATCATGATTATTCAACTATATAACATACTATATTATATTTTCCTAAGAGTAAGTATCATACAAAAAGGTCATATCAATTTCCTGCTATGATGATAAATTTTTATTACAATGAAACTATTCTTAAATAAATGTTCTCCATCTGAATGATATCATTTGAGGGAAATATGATAGAGGAAATCATGGTATTAGGCTCATAGGAATTGGATTCACCTTCTCACGGTGTATTTCTATGGTAATATCTACTATATTATAATGAACCATGCTTCAAATGAAAGGATATTACATCATTTTACATGAATATTTAGAACATTTCAAAAATACATACCTTTGGAATGTAATAGTTTAGGTTATTTGGGAACATGAAAATAAAATATTCTATCACAGTCAATGATCCCCAACATTTCCCATAATGATATACATTGTTAGAACATATACTAAAAACCATTATTCATAACTAGGGGATTAGAATCATAAGAAATAGGGGAGAATAGATGCTCCTTGAGGGTAAAAAAATCAAATGTATAAGAATAACATGATCAAATGTGTATTCAACATGAGCATAACAGTTAAAGGGCATGCCCTACAAATCAGATATCATAATAATGATTGCAAATTCATATGTCTATAATAATAAAGAAATAATGCACATAATCAATGATAGAATAAAATAGAAATAAGACATGGGATTGTGGAAAACACATATAAAAACCCTAGTTTAGGGTGTCCTACCAAGACCTTCTTCACATGTTAATATTGACTTAAGAACTTGTGTACCTACTATAGGCTTGGGATTTCCTCCCATGTACCCTCTTATTTAGGGATTGGAATTTATTTTTTTACCTTCTTATCTTGGTATTGGGATTTCCTACCTTATACCCTCATCTTTCTGGATTGGGATGTCTCCCATGTAACCCGTTATTTCTGAATTGGGATGTTCTCCCCTCTCCCCTCTTTTTTTTGGGATTTGGATGTTCTCCTATTATCCATCATGTTTTGGTATTGGGATGTTCTCCCATTCTCTCTCTTGTTTTCGTATTTGAATGTTCTCCCATGTTCCCTCTAGTTTAGGGATTGGGTTGTCCCCCCATTTACCCTTTGAGCTCATAAAACATTATGTATTACCCAATTCATTAGAGGGGGATATAGATCCCACCCATCTAATAATTAAATAAATCATCCATGTACCACAGGATAATAAAACATTCATTATATCATGACCCATAAAAAGTGGTATGTTTTATATACATTAAACAACAACCCATTAAAGGAAATGGGTAATATTAATATATCATTACATAATAACCTATGGACAAGAGACAGGTTTCATAATGATTTATCAAAGTATAACCCTTGAAAATAAGTGGGATTTATAAACATGGAAACCAAGGAAAAGAAATGGATTTCAAAAATATATAACCCTTAGAAGAGAAATTATTTTTCATAAATAACATTAATTTAAGCATAAACCATTCATAGAAAGGATATGAATTGAAAATTTAGATCATTTCTCAGAATGTCATGTGTATCATCAACATATATCCTTTCAAATGGAAAATAATTTTGAATAATATTTCAAAAATCTTTCTTCTGTAAAATATTTTTTCTTGTTTGAAAATTTCTTTTTAATACGTAAAACCATTGAATATTTTTTACATAGAAAATACATTGATAACCTATAAATAATTAACGAAACTATTTTTATGACGTTTTTACCTGAAAATATATTTCAGAAACATTTTATTAAATGTTAACCCCTTTAAAAATGCTAGGGGAGCATTTATGAAATGACGACGGGTAAATCTGTACATGTCATATGAGGTCAAAAGAACATTCCTTTTGCACAGTAAAAAGTAAATAGATTTAACTTGTTTGAAAGGTGACAATAATATTCTACTGAATATTTTTTTTAAAGACAATTTTTTTTAAAATTTCTTCTAATTTTTATAGTATAATTGTAAATTATTCATGGGAACGATTTTTTTAAAACATAAACCTCTAATCAAAGAATGGTTGAATTTGAGATTTCCTGAAAACAATTTCTTAACAATATTATGTACCCAATAGTAGAATACGGTACATATAAATGATTTTGTCATGAAATAACATAGGATATGTAAACTCATGAATATTATTGAGAGACGTATCATATGACTTATTTTAAGGAATCATAAATATAAACAACCTAAAAAATCAATGAGATTGCATCAAAAAACTCATATAACATTGTATCGTGGGTTCATACTATACACCTAATGAAATTAAATTAAATTAATAAAATAATATCATTAAAATATTTATATTAATGATATTTAATTACAAATTGAAATATGTGGACCTCAAAAAGGTGTTTAGATGCATTACAAATCATGAGTCTTAGAGAAGGAAAATTGAGAAAAACCTTTTTACCAATTTGGTACCATTTAAAAATTAATCTCCATGAAAGAATGATCGTAGATTAGACATGTGAATAACCATTAATTTAAGTGTAATATAAATATGAAATACAATTGTGTGTACTACATACACTAGAAAAAATTAAAGAGTGCTGAACATAACATGTATCTCATGAAAATTAAAAGTGACACGAAATCCCCTTACACTATGTCTTGACACTCTTCATGCACGTACATGTTTTCTATATAATAAATATATTTTTATTATACATATTATAATGAATAATATTATAATACATAAAAATATATATTATTATATTATGAAATTATATTACACATTGTTAACGATCCTATGTTAATGCTTCACTTTGATTAACATTCACTTTGTTATTTTCACGTGTCTTATTTTGTCATATCTTTTGACCTTATACAAATATCATCATTCCATAATGTAAAAAATGATATTAATATCAGTTATATATATATATATTATATTTTTATTATAATAAGCTATATAATATAGGATTATGAAGTGGAATACACCATTCAAGGTTACGATTAGGCGTACGTACGCATAAATGTTGTTTCCATTTTTTGTTGTCGTATTGAATGAATGTATTTAAATGAAATATGAATATATATGTATGAGTTTATATATATATATAATAATTATATTAGCATGAATATATCATATTAGATCACTAAACCCATTCTTAATACCTTCCTTGTAGTGTGTGAATGAATCACATCGCTTTGAGGGGGTGGTAGTCCATACTTCCTCAAATGAGATAACCATATTCACACCAAATTGAGAGTAAAAATATTTTTTTGTAAAAGGAATAATGAATCATAATGGATTAATAAATAAAATATATGAAATATATAAAAGTATATTTTCCATCATAACGGCCACCATGATTGGTGGTAATGGATAAATGAGAAATCATCCTTTCGTGTGGCAGTAGATCACCATACAGACAACCGATTTGTTTGATATCTTTATGATAGAGGTGTGGGTGAGATTAGGTCAAAATACTTGCATAAAAACATTGTAGTATATGTATTATATGGTTTTATTAAACAATAATTTTATAAATACAATGGTGGGGTGAATAAATTAAATAAAGAAATGATCTTGATAGAAGACGTTACCTCAAAGTCGGGTAACTCCTTTTTTTATGCCAAAATGATTCTTTGTGTGGCTTTCCATCCAAATGTAGAATTTAATGTAAATGGGAAGATTATTGGGAGGCTATTTGGGAAGATATTGTTTTAAATAAAATTGTTTGAGTGGTGTGAATAATGAGTATATGCGCTAGCCTTTATAGAAATTGAAAATGACTAACATGGAATTTTTCGTGACATGTTACGTGTGAACCTGGTAATACATACAAAAAGATATACCCGGCCAAAAAAATAAATATTGGATGTTTCATGGATTACTTATGGTCTGTAAATTGTTGTTGGAAAAGTTTTTTGGAAATTTGTACCATTAATTGTAAGGTATAGTCCCTACTTTAACATAATTTGGATTTAATTGATGGGATTAATTTTTAATCACTTTTACCAATCATTTTTTTAAAAAAATTAACTTGGTATTAGTAGAATCTAAATAATTAGCTACATATAATCTTTTATGTTATTCTTTTGAAATTCAATTCATATAAGTGGAAAATTTAATATTAGTGTTAATCCCGCTGACATGACGACATAATGAGGTTTTATAGTAGGAAAACAAACAAATATTTTTTTTGATTTTGTATATAGTTTCATAGTGAACATGATTATAACGAATTATATTTCATTATTTGAAGTAATATTTATATAATGTGACTTTAAGAATATTTTTATTTTCATTTAAAAAGAAAAATTAGTTAAACAAAAAGGTAGTTTTTAACTAAAAAGGGGTATTTTTAATTATTTATCAAGAAATTAATTTTCTCAGGAAAAAATCCAAAAAGTCACCCTTAGAAAATTTCAAATATTTGGAATAAAAATTGAAGTTTATTTAATCAAATTATATTATCATATGTGTTTGAAATTTATTTTAATTTTAAAGGTGGTTCATATTTATAAACAATATTTTTAACATAAAAGTACTTTACCAAAAAAACCATGTCATTTTTTATCACTATGTTTTATTTAAATGAAAAATTTACAAACAATATTTAGAATAAATTTATTACTATTATGATAACTATGATTAACAGTTATGATATAATTTTCTCATTTCATTATATATATATATATATATATATGTTTCATATAGAACAAATGTTGTGTGCATCGTACACCATGTCAGTGCTGCTTGTTGCACAAGACAAGTTGGAATTACATATTGTGCAAGATAAGTAGGTATTGTTTATAAATGGAATGGGTTATCAAAGGTTTAATACTTTAAATTTTTATTCATATAAACCCACATCGTAAAAATGGGCACTATAACATCTCATAGAAAGTGATATTGGGAACTATATCGGTTACTGAAAGTAGCATATAACTGGGTTTCCGAATAAGATAACATAGGTTGGGAGATAATATTGGTCATGGTGGAAAATAATAAATAATTATATTGGTTATTGTGGTCGTCAACAAAAAAAAAATTAATGATCCATAAAAAATTGATAGTGTTAAACTCATAAAAATAAGAAGATTTATAATGCCATATGCTCAACGAAAAATAAGATATTCAGACAACACTTTTTTTTATCATTATCCAATCATTGAGTAATTATTTTTATTGAACAAAAATATATGAAAATATAATTAATTGATGTTATTCTCTTTATCATCAACAATCCCACCATTTGGTTAGGCTTTTATATATTTCCACATTATTTCTTACTCTAATAAATGAATTATAATTTTTTTCCTAATGCACTAACATATCATGCGATCAATGATATGTCATCCATCTATCATTACTTATCATGAAAATCATTTTTTTGTAATAAGTTATTCAATATGAAAAAAATCAACATGTACTAAGATAATAAATAATCATTATATAAATGGTTAACCATATAACCGTTCCAAAAGATGAAAATCCATTACTTTATAAAAAAGTCACAAAACCATTATAACAATGATCCTTTATATATAACAAAGTAGCTCATGGTTTTTACATTCCAAAATTTTCAATACCTTTATTGTATATTCCATAAAAACATGGTAACAACCTTAATCAAAGTAATCACATTTCGAAATAATTAATTCATCTATATATCAACGATTACTGGGTATATCCATTTAAATCCCAGAAGTTTTAAACTTCATCCGTGATGATATAAATTACATTTTAAATAAAGAAATATATGGTAATTAGCACCTTCTAATTTACTGGTTTATATCCAACATATCATTTTCCAAACTTCATTATCCCAATTCCTATAGTTAATTATGAGTTACCTTTCCTTAATTAAAATAAAAATATTTAATGAATTAACTTTTACAAGTATTAATTTCCATTAAACTTTTAGTTTTCAATCCTTAATGATAATTTTTCTCTAAAAATACAAACATGTATCATGATTAATATTACAAAATAATTAAATTTAAAAATACATCATTAATCTAAATTTATTCTCAAACCATTACTCATGCTTCATAAACTAATTCCTTAATACCTCATACCTGTAATATGAAATATAAACCAGATATCAAGGTTCCTTAACCTCAATAAAATTTGGTTTCTTATGATTAATGTTAACAATACTATAAGAACATCATATACAATTCACTGGTCATTTCCGGTCTCTTCATTATCAGTATAAAACACCTAACTATTACCACCTTTCTGATTCACATTATGATACTTCCACATAGGCCATCAATTTTCATAATTCCTATAATATCCACATTTAAATTAGTTATCAACTGAAAGTACCATAGGAAGCCCAGCATTCCCTTACATTATGTTAAATAAATTCTTCATTTTTCCATTACATTCACATTTTTGTGTCCTTATAATCCATAATCAAAACATATTATTGTAACTCTATGAAATTCAATTAGGTAATTCATTTACATTTATTGAAATAAATGAGATCAATCCCTCTTTCATACATGGTTTCCAATACTCAAACTCTTAACAAAAAACATTTTTATCTTCAATGGTGAGTCAGATAGTTGGTTAATATAAACATTGTTAATAATTTTCCATGAAAACTGATTTAGCATGATGAAAACATCAATCACAGCAATGATCATCCCACTTGAATTCTCATAAGAAAATCATCCATCACATTAAAAATTAATGATGTTCCTTCTGCTTCTACCATTGACTAAAACTATAAGCATTGCGTGAGCAATAAATATCATTTCATAAAACTACATAGTCATGAAAATAATTAATTATATAACATTTAAATCATGTAAAATTACATAATCATTGAATCCAACGGTTCATTTATGGTTATTTATTAGAATATTTTATTTAAATCATTTGTGATGGTTCATAAATAGTTAGTGAATTCCAAAAACATATCCCATGGGAGTGGCAAAATAGGTGTGAATCAAGGCCTGTTGACATGTACCAGATTACCCCAAGTCAAGCTTGAAATATTTTTTCGCAGTTGTTACCCCTAGGTATATTGGTTATTAAGCCATATCCACATGTAGTATCTATATAAAGATCGACTTCTGGGAAACCACTCATTATTTACTTTACCATTCCATGACATTTTCCAAAACATGAACTCATCATTATACCAATCCTTATAGACATCCCTAGACATATCCTTAGAAACAAACCTATGGATATCTATAAGGTTTTCTCATCATAGTTTCCAATGGTAGAAAAAACCTTTCTCTAATACCGAATATAGAGACCCAAAACATTAAAACATTAAAATTACATAACTATTATGAGAAACATAAACATGATACAAAAATAAACCCAATGACAAAAGATGGTATTGTTCCTTTGGAAACATGGAAGCATAAACATTGGAATATATATGTGCTACATGATCTCCCACCCGGTTCATCATTATTTGAACCCTTTCATAGACTAATGTAACATAATAAATATCATCATAACCTAGGGTAAAGGAATCATAAAAGTGGTGAGCTCAAATACTATTTAAGGGAAATTTAGGGAGACATGTAATCATAATCATGAGTCTAAGGGTATTATAACATGATCCTTTAAATATAAGATTATGAACGACTTATAAAAGAACACCCCTAAAATTATTTCATAATGATTGGTAGTTTATAAGACATGGTTCATATGAAATAAATACCATAATCCATGAAACCATAAGATAGGAATACAAAATAGAATTGTGGAGAAAATATAAGGAGATAATTATTTCCATATTATCCAAGGCATTATTTTAATGACCATATTAGTAGTATGGATTCACACACCATAAAATTATATTTGTCATGGTTCACTCACATAGACATCATAGTATCATGATATTACTCCTCATACTATCTTAGTAGTCATAGTTCACTCCTTTGGACATCTTAATAGTCAAGGTTCATTCCCAAGACCATCATAATAGCATGATTTCACTACTCATACCATCTTAGTATATTTAACTTGATTTATAACACTTACAAATGCATTGGAGAGAGATATAGGTCCCACTCGTCTCATAATAAAATCATTCATGCATGTGCCAGAGGATATAAAACCATTCATCATATCATGACCTATAAATGTAATAGGCTTAATTGACATCAAATTATAACATGTGAAATGAATAGGTTATCATAAATATTGATGGAAATAAAAGCATACGGAAAATAGTTATATTTCATTACCATTTGTTCAAATCATATCCAATGAAAAGAAGCGGGATTCATAAACACGGAACCTATGGAAAAGAAACGGATTTCATATATGTATAACCCATGTAAGAGAAACTGGTATCATAAAGACCACGTCATTAAGCATAAACCATTCATAGAATGGATATGAATGAATCCTTCAGATAATTTCTTATAAATGAATTAGTTTCATCAATGGATGTCGTCATAGATGGGAAATAGTTTTGAAATATATTTAAAACATGTTTCATGAATAAAATATCCATTATTTTGGAAAAATGTGTTTTAATACATAAAACCATTTAAAACATTTTTGTAGAAAATAACTTGAAAACATACAAATAATGCATTAAAAGATTTAAAAAACATTTTTATTTGAAAATGTGTTTTAAAAACATTTTATTAAACACTAACCCTTTTAAACATGTAGGGGTATCATTGATTAAATAATGGCAGGTAAATTCGTGCTTGTCGTACGAGGTCAAAAGATCATTGCATTTGCATGGTAAAAATAATAGAAAAGTGCCTTGCTTATTAAGAGACAATAACATTCCCTTTAGTATAGTTTTAAATGAAAAATTGTTAAAATATTTCTTATAAAACATACATGACAATGATATAATATTATTTGAAACCATTTTTTAAAAATAGATTTCCAACTGAAGAAAGTGTGATGTCGGGATTTCCTAAAAGCACATTATTAATTATATTATGTAACACAATGTAGAATATGGTACCAATATGAGTGTATATAATTAAATAAAATATTAGAGTTAATATCATGAATATTCTTGAGAGATGCATCATAATATTTTTTCAATGGATGCATAAACATAAAAAATCTCGACAAGAAATGATAATGTCTCAACAAACACTTATATCATGGTATCTTTGGTTTTTACTCTCCATGTAGGAAATTAAATTACATGAGGAATATAATTTCATTAAAATATTTTGATTAAATACATGTTGTGAAAAATTTAAATATATATACCTCCAAAAACAGTTTAACTGCCGAAAAAGACATGAGTCTCAAAGAAGGAAAATTGAGAGATTTTTTTTTAGTAATTTGGTAAATTTTGAAAGATAAATACCATGAAAGAAGGATCATAAAATATTTATGTGAATAGTGATATATTTTTTTATATGATATCTTGAATAAAATATTGGTGAGTACATACATCACACAAAATTAATGAGTGGAGAAAATAACATGTATCTCAAAAAAATTAAAAGTGAGATTAAATCCACTTACCTTGTGTCTTGACTATGTACATAAATATACATGTTTAGTATAAAAAACATAAGTTTATTATAAATATTTTTATATTTTATATTATTATAAATTATAATAATTTTTATGGCCTCATATTACCCTCTTGTTAATTAACTTATAATAATGTTTCACTTCGGGTAATATTCACTTTGTTCTTCACATGTGTCTTAATATTTATATCTATGGACCTTTTACTTATATCATGATTATAGTATGTAAACCATGATATAAATTCTAGTTAAATACATTATATTTTTGACATAATAATCTATCTAATATAGTAGAATTAATTGTAATAAACTCTTCATGGGGAAGGTATACCATACGTATGCATTAATGTTGTTTCCTTTTTTATTAAAATAAAGTATGTCAATGAAATATGTATATACATATATGTATATATGTTTTCATATATTTATATTTCATAATTTATTTTGAATTAATACATATTCTATCTCATATAATTCCATTAAACCTATCCTGAATACATTCCATGTGGTGTATGAACGAATCACATTGCTTTTAGGGGGTCGTAGTCCACATATCCTCAAATGAGATTATCATATTAAAACCTAACGGACGGAAAAAATATGGTCGATTTAACATGAAAAAATAATCACAATGAAATAATATATATTTATATATGACATATATTAATAGAGTGTCCATCATAATTCCCACTATTATTGATGTTAATGGGGAAATGAACAGTCTCTGTTTCTTGAGGCAGTAGTTCATCAAACAGAGAAACAATATTTTTGATATCCATTAGATTTAGGTGTGTCTATATTAATATAGAAATATTTTCATCAAAAAAATCATTTTTTATGTAGGATGTTGGTAATGTTATAATATAATAAAATATTGATAATGTAGTTGGTGAGGATTTTAAATATAGGAAATGAGTTTGAGAGATTATGTTACCTCTAAATCAGTTAACTCCTTTTGGTTTGTGCCAAAAGGATTCATTGAGAGGACTTATTACCAAAGGGAGATTTGAAGGTATAAGGATGGATTTTGGGAGGCCCTTTCGGATGATCTTTTAGGAACATAAATGGCTTGAGAGGTGCGGGGAAAGGATAGAGGTGCTGGCCTTTTATAGTGATGGAAAAGGAATCACGTGGAAATTTGAGAATCAAATTTGGTCTAAAAATGTTCATTCTTAATAAAAGTCATAAAAAACCTCAGAGAACTCAATAATTGAAGGTTTAGGGTTGTAATGTTGATACGAAATGGGTTTTAGACTTGTTTATTGGTCATTTGGGCCCTTAATTTAAATGGTTTGTCCCCAATTATGAGTCATATGGCAATAACCCTTGTGATTAATTTTATTCACATTCCGCAATAGTTTTGGTAAAGAATAAACATTTTATTTTTAGAATATAAATAAAATATTGAATAAAATGGTTTGTGTGATATTTTTGAAATTCAATTCATAGAATCAGAAAATTTTGGATTAGTTCTTATCCTAGAGAGGAGATGAAATAATCGGGTTTTAATGTATGAAAAAGATCAAAAGTTTGTTATGATTTTAAATACAGTTTCAAAGTGAAATTGACTCTAATAAATTAAATTGTATTAATAGATGTAATATTTATATAATGTGATATTAAATAATATTTAAAATATTATTTATCATTAAAAATTAATTATAAAAAGTAGTTTTTACCAAAAGATCAGTACTTTTCACTATTCCTCCAAAAAATTGACTTTACTCAAAAAATATCTCATATTTTCCCTAACGAAATTTTGATGTTCTAAAATAAAAAATGAAGCTCATTTTATCAAATTAAACTTCTAAATATATATAAATTTAATTTTATTAATAATAGTGTTTCATTAAAGTAATCAATTTTTTTTAAAAAAATACACATTACCAAAAAAATGTTATCTTTCATTTTCAATTTGTGTTTATTTATATAAAAAAATATAAATATTATTTGGAATATTATTATTACTAATCTCATATAATTTTTTATAATTTCATTTATAATTATATTGTTTAATTTATTTTATATATACATGAAAATATGATTCATAGTAACATAGTGTTGCCTGGATCATACACCATGTTGGTGTTTCTTGTAGCGCGAGGCATGTTTGTAGAGTGTGTAGCACAGTATATGTATGTAACTTTTCAGACCCGAATTCCACCATATGGTGCCTCGAGTGTAGTTGGAAACCTAGACTCAAGTGCATCTCCCCCCAATTTATGTGGCTACTGACTAGTTGTGAGGTCTTATGTGAGTTAGTGGGGAGACTATGCCCTCACTACCAGAGTATCACAGTGGAAGTTAAACATATCATAAATAGACGATGATAATAAATAATATTTAACTAAAGATAATGCATGATATTAATACATATCAATAAAATTAAGTGTCTCATATATAAAATGATGCATATGGTACATGTATCTAGAATGCATCCAAATAGGTATGTGGAAATACATTATTGTACAAGTCCAAATAATAACAAAATACCAAAAACGTATCCCATCATCAGAAGCCTCAGATTGGTCCTATTATACCATGCCCCAAATCCATAATCAAGAACCTATAATAGTTATATTGGCCATATAATCACCTAAAACCATATAATCTGTTTGGGTCGCCAAGGGGGACCAAACTGGGTGTGAGATACACATCCCAGTAGGAAACCACCAAGGTCTGTACAATTAGTAAGTTAAGAATGTATGCCCCTGTTAAAAGTCTACTATAGTAAGTAAAAACAAACATACTTCACAGGTACCTGTAAACTAGAGATAACTTCAAACAATACAACAATAATAGGTAATCATTAAAGTCACATAGCCACATTTTACATCCATATGTATCAAGAAATCCCCCGCCACACATTATTGAGAAGTCATGTATCCTAATTCCACACTATATAATGAAGTCAAATATACCATGGAAACATCGTATAGTCATGTCAAATATCCCACGTCCATACCATCTAGTGATGTGTAGAGTGCAAGCCCAGATCCAAGGTGTCTGCAAGCCAAGGCATCTATGTAATAAATCTAGACCACTGAGGGCTAGATCCAAGCATCTTGTCCAAGGAATCCTATTGAGTCCCATTGGGATCAACGGTCGAAACTCTTTTATAAAATGACAGGGGTCCAAGGAGCCTGGAAATAGAAATTCCTACACAATCCCAAGCAGACCAGATCTATATTGTAGAAAGGCCCGAGTCATCCCATATAATCAAGACCCATGGGGCAGAGTCACCCCAAGGTGTCTAGTACCATGATCCATATCCACGAACTGATATCCTAGGAAAATATAAAACAATTCAATCAATCATTTATGCATTCAAAAAAACATACAATACATCCGAGTATACCCTCTCACATCATCCTGCACAAGCCATGATTATACCCACTCATGCAAACAATTTATCAACTACAATCATATGGGCCTACCCGCCCATATAAAACATTTAACATGGAATTAGTCATTTAATATAGTTATACAGTCCCATATTATATATTTAGGATATCCAACTATTGTAACACCCCAAGATTCTACGGTACGCTTCTCTTTGAATAATGCGATAGCGTATGTTGTACGCAATATTGAGTTCTAACACACCACAACCAATCAAACTAGCCATTATGAATAGTAATACCTACTGTTTTAAATTACATATATTTAATATTTAAAAATGGACTTCATTTTTCGATTCGGAATATCGAAATTATCCTAAGTTGAATTTTTTGTATTTTTTTGAGAACTTCCAATTTTTATGAATAGTGAAAATACTTAAAAACAAATTTTTTTAATCAAAATGATTTATAGTGATAAATTATATTATAGAGTTGTTTTAAAGCATAATTAGAATAAATTTTTACTATTTTATCCAATGGTGTTCATTATAATTAATTTCACTTTGAAATTGGACATAAACAATTATCAATCTTTTGATATATATTGTTTCCTAAAAACACGCTATTTGTTGTGACAACGGGAATTAATTATAAAATTAATTAATGAAAATTATATGTTTGGAATTTTGTAAAATAGAAATGATTTTTGAATTCAGAATATGAATTATAGCTTAGGGTGAAATTTTGGCATTGTTCTGAAAAACTTCAATTTTTGATGAATAGTGAAACTACTAAGTGGTAGTTAAAAAACTGAATTTTTCATAAAACATAATTTTACCTATTCTGGGAATGGAATTTCGAAAATCCGAGATACATGATTAATATCATGATGTAAAATGTGGTTCAATGAGATGAAAATAATTTTTGGTGAATAGTAACATTTTACTTTTATTTACCACGGTTAAAAGTAAAATAGGGTAATTAAGGGTAAAAATGATATTAATATTACCCTAACACATGTCCTAATTCTATTGGAAAAGTGTATCTCGACCAAAAACTACCTTATGAATAAAATATTATCATTTAGGTCCACTTGGATTTGATTAAGACATTTATTATTATTTAATTCAAAGAAGAGTTAAAAGAGTTAAAATCAGAGTTTAAACATTTTTAATATATGGTTATACATAAGATAAATTCGATTGTAAATATTCATTAGAAAGATAATAATATTTCCTACATAATAATATTTTATTTATAATTTTTATACTTTTAATATTTTAAATTAATTATGACACAATGATGATGCAGTAATTACCATAATTGTGTAAAATTAAAATTATTGATATTATAAATTCCCAAATAAATAAAATTTGAGACTTCTAATGAATTACATAAATTTTATTGGCTAATATGATATATTAGGATTGATTTAATTAACTTTGTTTGAAGTAATAAATCTGTTATGAGTTTCACAAAAATCAACTATTGAATAGTGTCAAAATTGACATAAAAGAGTTTATAAAACAAATATTATATTATTAATTGATATTAAATTCATAAAAATCTAAGGTTCGGCCAAGAGACTTATATTATGATAGGTTCATCATTAATGGACCACTTGTGGGTCGCTTGGATGTATATAGTAAGTTTATTAATTATATATTATAAAAACACAAAGTAACATGGTAAATGTCAAACTAATTAACTAAGAGTTAAAACTAAAAGATAAGGTTAATATAGTAACCCAAACCTGTCTAAATTCTATTGGTTGAATGGTTTTCGACCTATCCCCACCTTAAACTTTGAATAATCAACTTCTGAGCCATTATAAACCGAATATGAATTTATTATAAATTAATATTTCTAGATTTTCCAAAGGTGCCCCTCACCCCTCTTATAAAAGGGCTATCCTACTTCTCATTTCATCACACCTTCAAAGCCTTTTGGTTCAGAAAAAATCTGCCCAACTACTCTCCCAACTCCCCTGACTACAACATAGAGGCCTTAGTTTGATCAGAAAGCCAACCTAAGGATCCCTTTTGATCAAATCAAAAGGAAGAAACCGAAGAAGAGGTAATGTTTTCACCACCTTTTTTCAAGTTCCTTTCTTCTTCCACTTATTCTTTCTTTTTTATTACCATTTTATAATAATAAATCCATTATTTTATATATACTGTGATGTTATTATAAATATGGTACGACCATATTCAGTATCCTTTCCACCATTTGAATAACATGTCACCATACGTGCGTGCGTACGTCTTACCGTCTCCACGTCGTGGTGTAATTGTTATTGGATATATTATTATTTGGATGGGTGTAGTAATGATGTATAACTAATGTAAATAATAAATATAACATTTTAATTATTCTGTATATATGATATAACATCCATTTATATATTATTTTAATATCAAAAGAATGATATTGTCGCTCGTGCGTACGTACGGACTACCGTCTCCACGAATGTGATGAGATTCATTCTCTATCATATCCATTCAAGTATAATTATCATTTGATGATTTCAAAATGATGTTTAAGGACTTGATATCAATCTGGATATAAATAAGATACAACCTATCATAACAAACACGACTTATGTAACAAAACATATAAAATAAAATGAGTATGTTAACACTCAAAACAACGATAATACTAAGATATTATTAACAAATCAATGTTAAAAGATAATCTATGATATCATATTAATGTATATGAATCTTGTATAATTTAATAACAATTATTTCACCATTATACAAGAGGTTAACCTACCCCAACCAAGGAAAAGTACTAGGTAAGGGTTATTTCACAATCTCTTCATTATCCGATGTTGTTTATACGTAATAATCTACTGGGATCTCTTTATCATCCACATACATGTTTCTTAAAAATGTATGTCAAATCATTTTTAATATTTACAAGAATATGGTTTAAAGTAATTTATACCCTTGTTTGACTTTTTATAAGAGGTTTATAAAGAAATCTATCTGTCGTTTTCCAAAAAAGGTGCTTTTTAACCTTTTCGACAAAATTAAGGTAAGAATGTTTTTTTAACTTATATAGTGGGTGAGGCTATTTTCCACCGTTATAAAATCGTGGAAGTTTCCCTTACAAGCTTATAAGAATATTTTCAATGAAAATGTTTTATTTTATAAATATATGACTCTTAAATTATTTTAAAATAGAAGGAGATTTTTCTCTAAAAAGAGTTTTGATTTCATCTATGTCAACATCTTTTGATGGATTTTATGCTTATTTGAAGTTGATTTATTATGATACAAAACTTCTATATTGTATTGAAGGTTTTGTAATATGTTTGACTATGGATGTGATATTTTTTATACCATTCATGGTTTATGGTGAAAGTATTGACATTTCGTATGCTAGTTTTAATACAAATGTTAATTTTATGTTTAAACATTTTCATATGGGAATGCATTGGACTTAATATGTGACGGGTGGAGCCTGGTATAGATCCTCTACGCATCGGTTGGTCTCATGAGGCAAACTAGTGTCTTGGCACAAGGCCTTGGAAAAGTCTTATTTGTAGTCTTGGCACGAGGCCTTGGCTATGTGGTTATGATAGTCTGGCATTATGCATTCCATCATTATATAAGTGGTTATTGATATTACATGTGATTATTCCATTAGTAGAATATCCATGTGAATAAGTAAATGGCATTATTTTCATTTTACTTTTGCCATACTATGTTGAAGTTGAAGTTTAAAAGGCTTTAATTTTAGTTATACATTGCCTTAAATGTTTATGCTTATTTTGGAATGTTTCCACTATATTGTTATCCTTACTGGGCATTTGAGCTCACCCCTTTTCTATGTTTTATTTTTTTCCCAGGATGTGAAGAAGTAAGTTATGAATGACCTGAAGGGATATTATGACGGGATAATAGTGTGGACTATGGAGACATTATGTTGTTGTAGTATTTTTTCACTTTATTATGTAATTTAAAACTTTATGAATATATCTAGTGTTTCCAAGGCTACTGAACCAATCGGTCTTTCGAGATTTGATCTTTCTTGTGATCTTGCCAATGTTATATAATAATGCACCGACTCTGGGTAACTAAGGTCAGGGTGTTACAGTTGGTATCAGAGGATGTTTAGTACAAACCTTGGAAGCTATATTTAGATAAACTCTGATTAGAGCACGCATACCTAAGATGAACTTTGAGGATTAGTATAGAGGAACTTCCTATAATTTTTGTATTGTAGAGTTTTTGTGAGTTTTTTGAGAAATACATCCCTGTCTGGATACGATTAGGTAGAGGCGGCTCTGGCACAGATGTACCTAGGGGTAAAACCCGAAAACACTGCTTTGAGCTAGACTCGAATGGGAACTGGTGCACGACAATGGTCCTTGCTGCACTCTTGGTTACGACACTCCCGGGGGATATGCTTAGGATAACTCTCATTTTCTTTATAAATCATTATGAAAGGTTTATGAGTATATACTTCCTCAAAGAAAACATTTTTATTATTATGGATTATATCCATAAATAGTTCAATATATGTTAAGAGTTTTATAAGTATGGGATTATGTATTTTGATTCATAAACTGGTCTAGTTTATACCATTGTTTAGAAATGGTGCCTAGTGAAAGAAATAGAAACCGTATCAATGCACGCACTCCATGTAGGGATTTCCCTCCTACTCAAGATAATTATAGTGGAGCTGGTGATGCAACTGGTTCCGATCAGCTAATCACCATACTGGGACAACTCACTCAGGATATGAATAATAACCTTACCCGTATAGAGCACCCTAATCTGCAACGTGTAGGATCAATGTTAGATCAATTCATGAGGCAACAACCACCAACGTTCAATGGGAGTACAAATCCCTTTGTAGCTGAGCAATGGATATTTTCCCTAGAGAAAATATTTTAGGCTTTGGGGAGTAGTGAAAGGGAAAACATTATCATGGCAGTTTACCGCCTCATTAGAGATGCTGATCAATGGGGGTCATTGATTCAAAATACGAAGGAAGATGATGAAGTATCAAATATTGAATTGAGGGAGTTCAAAGATCTATTTTTAGGAAAATACTTTCCTCATGACCATCAAGCAAATATGGAAAGACACTTTCTGAGTCTGAGAAAAAAGGAGGATGACAATGTCACAAAGTATGAGGCTAACTTTACAAGGTTAGCAAGGTATGATGGAGATTATATAAGTAACCCAAGAAGTAAGATTGATCATTTCTTTGATGGGTTAAAACCATTTCTCCGTCGAGCATTAGTCTCACAATCCTTTTCATCGTACGAAGACATTGTCTCTTGTGCTATCAAGATTGAAAAGGAATTCTCTAAGTTTTATGACTTTAAAGAAAAGAAAGAGAAGAAAAGACCTTCTGATCAGTCTGGGAATGGAAATAAGGGGAATAAATGAAAGGTTGAATATCTATCCTGTGGTAAACGTGGGAAGAAACACCCCGGTACTTGCTTGTAGTGAATGGGCGTCTGTTACAAGTGTGGTGAAAAAGGCCACCAAGCTCGTGATTGAAAGGGGAAGAAGGAAGCTACTAATGTTCAGTGCTACAATTGCAGGGAGATGGGGAATTATGAAAATGAATTTCCTAAATGTTAGGAGAACATACCTCAGAAAGGGCCAAGGGATAAAAGCCAAGCTTATATTATCACTACTACTGAGGTAGAAGCTCTGAAAGACGTGGTGGCAAGTAATTTAATGGTTTCCTCAAGTTTATCAAATGCATTATTTGATTATAGATCATCGTATTGTTTCATATCTTTCCAGTTTTCTAAGAAAATTAGATATTTACAATTTGATTTAACAAGGGAGTTGTCAGTTAAAACTCCTAAGGGAAGTATCATTACAACAAAGTTTTGTGAATCAGTCCCCAATAGAGCACATAAATGTTCTTTATCTGCTGATCTCGTCATCATACCTATGATTGAGTTTGATATAAAGTCTTGGTATGTACTGGCCTTCATACTATGATGCATCAATTTATTGTAAGAAGAAAGAGATTACTATTCTTGATGATGATGATAAGGAACACCTTATCTTTAGAGAAGAATCGTCACCACCTAATTCTTATTTAGATCCACCCCTAGTAGCTCAACTAAATTCAATTATTGGGGAGGATGTGAATGAAATAACTATGGGTGAGGAAAAGAATGTTCAAATAGAGGATGTACCTATTGTGAATGAATTTGTAGATATATTTCTGGAAGATTTACCTGGACATCCTCCAGAATGAGAAGTTGAGTTTTCCATTGATTTAATTCCTGGATCAAGGCCTATATCAAAGGCCCCTTATAGAATGGCCACTGTAGAATTAGTTGAACTAAAGAAACAACTAGAGGAATTGAGTAATAAGGGATTTATTATCCCTAGTGTTTCTCCATGGGGAGCCCCTGTTCTTTTTGTTAAAAAGAAAGACGGATCTATGAGATTATGTATCGACTACAGGGAGATCAATGCTATAACATTAAAGAACAAGTATCCCCTACCACACATTGATGATTTATTTGACCAACTGCATGGAGCTCAATACTTTTCAATAATTGACCATCGATCAGGATACCATCAGTTGTGTGTGAAGAAGGAAGACATTCCATAGACAGCATTTCAAACCAGGTATGGTCATTACGAGTTTACTGTAATGCCTTTTGGATTGACTAATGCACCCTCTGTATTCATGGATCTGATGAATAGATTTTTCAAGGAGTATCACGATGAATTTTTGGTGGTATTTATTGATGATATATTGGTATACTCCAAAAGCTACAAAGATCATGAAAATCACATGCACATTATCCTGAAGACTCTGAGAAGACATGAATTATATGGGATGTTTAGCAAGTGTGAATTCTGGCTTCCTGAGATTTCTTTTCTTGGCCATATTGTCTCTAAAGATGGAATCTCTGCTTATCCTTCTAAGAGTAAGTCAATATAAGAATGTCCAGCACCTATGAGTATAACTGAGGTACATAGTTTTATTGGATTACCAGGTTATTATCGACGTTTCGTCCAGAATTTTGCCCGATTGGCTAACCAATTAACGAAGCTCACACGTAAAGGCGTTAAATTTGTTTGGAAAAAAGAGTGTGAAGAATGTTTCGATGAACTGAAGGGAAGATTAGTCAATGATCCTATATTGAATCTAACATTGGGGAATGATGGGTTCGTTATTTATAGTGATGCATCGAAGAAAGGACTAGGTTGTGTCCTTATGCAGAATGGTAGAGTTATTGCCTATGCATCACGACAGTTGAAAATTAATGAACAAAACTATCCTACTCATGATCTCGAGTTAGAAGATGCGACCTTTTCTTTGAAGATATGGAGTCACTACCTCTATGGTAAAAAATGTGAGATTTATACTGATCACAAGAGTTTAAAATATATTTTCTCACAAACAGAAGTCAACATGAGGCAAATGAGATGGCTTTAATTACTCAAGGATTATGATTGTACGATACACTACCGCCTGGGGAAGGCAAACAAGGTGGAAGATGCTTTGAGCAGAAAAGATCATGGAGTTTTGAACAATATGTGAATTTAAAGGGATCCCATTTTCATAGATCTAGTGAATATGGACATGGGAATAACCAGGGAATGCGAAACATCTATTATTTTTCAAATGGTTGCCAATCCATCATTACTAGGAAGGATTAAGAGTTCTCAGACCGATGATGAAGAATTTAAAAAGAAGATTAAAGCTGTGAATGATGGGATATTGAGAGACTTTGTGTATGAAGATGGAATTTTGAAATTCGGGAAGATACTTTGTGTTCCCGATTTACTTGATCTAAAAAGGGAATTGTTGGATGATGCTCATAGTTCCAATTTCTCTATACATCCTGGGAGCACCAAAATGTATAGAGATGTGAAAGAAAATTTTTGGAGGGACAACATGAAAAGGGAGATTGCTGATTTTGTATCAATATGTATGGTTTGTCAACAAGTGAAAGCTGGAAGGAAACAGCCTGGAGGAGTCATGCAACCTCTTCCCATACCAGAGTGGAAATGGGACAATATTACAATGGACTTTGTCATGGGACTACCAAAGACTCCTAGAAGGAACGATGCAATATGGGTTATTATTGATCGTCTTACCAAGTCAGCACATTTTCTTTCTATAAGAGAAGATATACCACTGGAACGTCTAGTAAGTCTATATATTAATGAAGTTGTGATACTTCATGGAGTACCCCTATCGTTTGTTTCTGATCGTGATCCCCGTTTTACTTCATGATTCTGGAAAAGTCTTTAGAAATACCTGGATACTGAACTTCATTTGAGCACTGCTTACCACCCACAGACAGATGGACAATTAGATTGAACTATTCAAACCTTAGAAGACATGTTGAGATCTTGCTCACATGACTTTCAGGGTATGTGGGATCAGTATTTACCTCTGGAAGAATCTTCCTATAACAATAGCTTCCATTCGAGTATTCAGATGGAACCAAATGAAGCGTTATATGGAAAGAGATGTCATACACCAACCTGTTGGGATCTCGTTGGTGAAAGAAAACTTGTAGGCCCAAAACTGGTGGAGGAAACGATGGAAAAGGTGAAGGTAATCCAAAATCACATCAAAGCAGCTCAAAGTAGGCAGAAGAGCTATGCCGATAATCGAAGGAAGGATTTGGAATTTCAAGTCAGTGATCATGTTTTACTGAATGTATCTCCATGGAAGGGAGTCATATGTTTTGGTGAGAAAGGTAAATTGAGTCCCAGGAACATCGGACCTTTCGAAATTCTAGAACGAATTGGGGCTGTAGCTTACCGATTGGCAATGCCGCCAAGTCTCTCCAAAGTTCACGATGTGTTCCACGTATCTCTATTGAGGAAATACATGTCTGACCCAACGCATGTACTCTCCTATAAAGAATTAGAAATGGAACCCGATCTGTCCTATTGTGAAGAGCATATCAGGATTCTTGATACGAGAGAACAAGTGCTGAGAAACCGGACGACGCGTCTGGTAAAAATTTTGTGGAGAAACCATAATATGGAAGAGGCAACGTGGGAACCCGAGTAACTTATGATGAAGAACCACCCGAGACTTTTCATGTGATAATTATTCTAGAAATTTCAAGGAAGAAATTATTTGAAGGACGGGAGAATGTAACACCCCAAGCTTCTACGGTACGCTTCTCTTTGAATAATGCGATAGCGTGTCTTGTATGAAACATTTAGTTCTAACACACCACAACCAATCAAACTAGCCGTTATGAATATTAATACCTACTTTTTGAAAATATATATATTTTATATTTCATAATGGACTTCATTTTTGGATTTGGAATATTGAAATTATCCTAAGTTGAATTTTTTGTATTTTCTGAGAACTTCCAATTTTTATGAATAGTGAAAAATACTAAAAACATCTTTTCTAATAAAAATAATTTATAGTGATAAATTATATTATTGAGTGGTTTTAAAGCATAATTAAAATATATTTTTACCATTTTATCCATTGGTGTTCATTAGAATTAATTTCATTTTTAAATTGGACATAAAAAATTATCAATCTTTTGATATATATTGTTTCTTAAAAACACGCTATTTGTTGTGACAACGGGAATTAATTATGAAATTAATTAATGCAACTTATATGTTTGGAATTTGGTAAAATAGACATCATTTTTGAATTCAGAATATCAATTATAGCTTAGGGTGAAATTTTGGCATTGTTTTGAAAAACTTCAATTTTTGATGAATAGTGAAACTACTAAGTGGTAGTTAAAAAACTGAATTTTTCATAAAACATAATTTTACTGCTTTTGTGAATGGAATTTCGAAAATCCGAGAGACACAGTTAATATCAAGAGGTAAAATGTGGTTCAATGAGATGAAAATAATTTTTGGTGAATAGTAACTTTTTACTTTTATTTACCACGGTTAAAAGTAAAATAGGGTAATTAAGTGTAAAAATGATATTAATATTACCTTAACACATGTCCTAATTTAATTGGACAAGTGTATCTCGACAAAAAACAACCTTATGAATAAAATATTAACATTTAGGTCCACTTGGATTAGATTAGGACATTTATTATTATTTAATTTAAAGAAGAGTTAAAAGAGTTAAAATCAAAGCTTAAACATTTTTAATATAGGGTTATACATAAGATAAATTCGATTGTAAATATTAATTAGAAAGCTAATAATATTTCCTACATAATTATATTTTAATTATAATTTTTAGACTTTAAATAATATAATTTATTTATGACACAATGATGATGTAGTAATTACCATAATTGTGAAAAATTAAAATAATTGCTATTATAAATTCCTAAATAAATATAATATGAGACTTTTAATGAATTAAAATATTTTTATAGGCTAATATGATATATTTGGATTAGAGTAATTGACTTTGTTTGAATTAATCAATCTGTTATGAGTTTCACAAAAATCAACTATTGAATAGTGTCAAAATTGACAAAAAAGAGTTTTTAAAACAAAGATTATATTATTAATTGATATTAAATTAATAAAAATCTAAGGTTCGTCCCAGAGACATATATTATAATAGGTTCATCATTAATGTACCACTTGGGGGTCGCGTGGATGTATATATTAAGTTTATTAACTATATATTATAAAAATACAAAGTTACATGGTAAATGTCAAACTAATTAACTAAGAGTTAAAACTAAAAGATAAGGTTAATATAGTAACCCAAACCTATAAAAATTCTATTGGTTGAATGGTTTTCGAACTATCCCCACCTTAACCTTTGAATAATCAACTTTGGAGCCATTAGAAACCGAATATGAATTTATTATAAATTAATATTTCTAGATTTTCAAAAGGTGCCCCTCAACCCTTTTATAAAAGGGCACTCCTCCTTCTCATTTCTTCACACCTTCAAAGCCTTTTGGATCGGCCAAAATCTGACCAAATACTCTCCCAAATTCTCTCAATATAACCTAGAGGCCTTAGTTTGATCAGAAAGCCAACCTATGGAGCCCTTTTGATCAAATCAAAAGGAAGAAACCGAAGAAGAGGTAATGTTTTCAACACCGCTTTTCAAGTTCCTTTCTTCTTCCACTTCTTCTTTCATTGTTATTACCATTCTATAATAATAACTCCAGTATATTATATATACTGTGATGTTATTATAAATATGGTACAACCATATTCAGTATCCTATCCTCCATTTGAATAACATGTCACCGTACGTGCGTATGTACGGTTTACCGTCTCCACGTCGTGGTGTAATTGTTATTCAATATATTATTATTTGGATGGGTATAATAATGATGTGTAACTAATTTAAATAATAAATTTAAAATGTTAATGATTCTGCATATATGATATACCATCCATTTATATATTATTTTAATATCAAAAGAATGATATTGTTGCTCGTGCGTATGTACGGACTACCGTCTCCACGAACGCGATGAGATTCATTCTCCATCGTATCCATTCAAGTATAATTATCATTTGATGATTTAAAAATGATGTTTAAGGACATGATATCATTATGGATATAAATAAGATACAACCTCTCCATAAAAAATATGGCTTATGTAACAAAACATATAAAAGAAAACGAGTAAGTTAACACCCGAAACAACGGTAATACTAAGATATTATTAACAAATCAATGTTAAAAGATCTTATATGATATCATATTAATGTATATGATTCTTGTATAATTTAATAACAATTATTTCACCATTATACAGGAGGTTAACCTACCCCATCCAAGGAAAAGTACAAGGTAAGGGTTATTTCACAATCTCTTCATTATCCGAGGATGTTTATACGTAATAATCTACTGGGATCTCTTTATCATCCACATACATGTTTCATAAAAATGTATTTCAAAACATTTTTACTATTTACAAGAATATGGGCTAAAGTCATTTATACCCTTGTTTGACTTTTTATAAGAGGTTTATAAAGTAATCTTTCCATCTTTTTCCAAACAAGGTTATTTTTAACCTTTTCGACAAAATTAAAGTAAGAATGTTTTTTTAACTTATATGGAGGGTGAGGCTATTTTACACCATTATAAAATCGTTGAAGCTTCCCTTACAATCTTATAAGAATATTTTCAATGAAAATGTTTTAATATATAAATATATGACTCTTAAATGATTTCAAAATAGAAAGAAATATTTCTCTTAAAAGAGTTTTGATTTCATCTATGTCAACATACTTTGATGGATGTTACGCTTATTTGAAGTTGATTTATTATGATACAAAACTTCTATATTGTATTGAAGGTTTTGTAATATGTTTGACTGTGGATGTGATATTTTTTATACCATTCATGGTTTATGGTGAAAGTATTTACATTTCATATGCTAGTTTTAATACGAATGTGTATGTTATGTTTAATCCATTTCATATGGGAATGCATTGGACTTAATATGTGATGGGTGGAGCCTGATATAGCTCCTCGATGCATTTGTAGGTCTCATGAGACAAACTAGTGTCTTGGCACAAGGCCTTGGCAAAATAATATTTGTAGTCTTGGCACGAGGCCTTGGCTATGTGGTTATGATAGTCTGGCATTATGCATTCCATCATTATGAAAGTGGTTATTGATATTTCATGTGATTATTAGATTAGTAGAATATCCATGTGAATAAGTAAATGGCATTATTTTCATTTTACTTTTGCCATACTATGTTGATGTTCAAGATTAAAAGTCTTTTGTTTTAGTTATACATTGCCTTAAATGTTTATTCTTATTTTGGAATGTTTCCGCTATATTGTTATCCTTACTGGGCATTTGAGATCACCCCTTTTCTATGTTTTATTTTTTTCTGAGGATGTGAAGAAGTAAGTTATGAATGACCTGCAGAGATATTATGAGGTGATAATAGTGTGGACTATGGAGACATTATGTTGTTGTTGTAGTTTTTCAATTTATGATGTAATGTAAAACTTTATGAATATATCTAGTGTTTCAAGGCTACTAAACCAATCGGTCTTTCGAGATTGGATCTTTCTTTAGACCATGCCAATGTTATGTAATAATGCACCACCTCTCGGTAACTAGGGTCGGGGTGTTACAACTATCCGAATATATAATGCAGAATAAGCTGTTCATTAATTATGGAGTCGTTGCATCTCCTAAACATGCTACTCAAGATTTGACTATATTAAATGGATTGTTCGAACTAGAATGCACAATCACACTCACATTGGGTGGTTTAAATAGGATAAAAATGTTTATCTATTTAAGGATTACCCCTTGGGTGACCTTGAATCATGTAACATGTGTCAATTCACTTAAATAGAAACATAGAGCATCCTCACTAGATATGACTATGAATATTATAAGAAAACCACTAAAAACGAGGCCTCGACACATTGTCTGACGAGCGGAGAAAAGGATGAATGCCCAAAAATCACTCAAAAATCTGAAAGAATGTATAGACCACCTACCTCACCTCAGAAGTAGATAGATCATCCATTATCAAGTCTTGATTCATCTTGGATAGGAAGAAATCTAAATAATGAAAAATTTAAAAGATATTATGGTATATTATCCTAAATCCAAATAGAGCATTTATTTTTTGTGAAGAATCAAGAAAGAATAAAAAGGAATGGAGTTATTACTGATGTGGTTCCAACCTGATATATATCGCTGGTATCAATTTTTTAGTGACTTCTATACCTGAAAATCTATATTAGAGAAGTTTTGGGATCAAAAATTAGAGAAAACTTAATGAGAATCAAAAAGTTATGCTACTAACTCTTTTATAAAAGAATGCGAAACTGGGCATGTACATGACATTTACCTCAAGTACATGGTGTGTACTGTCCTTTTATTTTTATCTGATCCAGAGTGCCTACATGTCTTGACGAGCCAGTACACGACATGTACTAGATGTGCATGACCTTTAGGCCATGCACAAGTTGTGTACCTAGCCTACAACCAGATTTCCACATGTTTTACCCCTTTTATCCCAAAGAAAATCCATCCATTCCCCAGAACAGCCAAGGGTCTAATCCACAAAGGAATGAAATAAATTTAACATGCAAAGAAGAATATGTACCTATAGAAAAACTCAAGATATTACAATCTTACCCATTATAGAAATTCTCAAAAAATGATCTCTAAAGGGTGGTCAAGATCTATATGAAAACAATTATGGCCACTAAGACCAAGAATCTTCTTTCCCTATCCCATGTATAATATTACATACGACTATTCTTCTATAGCACTCATACTAGAAGAACTGAATGGCCTCATAAAACCATTGTTCTCCCATCAATAATACATGTCATATGCTCATCAAAGGATGCATCCACCTAATGCTTAACCTTTTCTAGCTGAAAACTGTGAGATGGGTCTGAATGATAGTGGCACATCTTAGATACTTCTAAGAATTCATGCACGGATCAATAGCTCTAAGGTAACTACAACTGATAAGAAACTAACCGGAATCTCTCCAGAATCTAAAAGAGCCTAGTATAAATTGGTAGATACTAAATAATATAATCCCACAAGCATATCCCCCTTGATCTAAAATCCATGAATATACTCCTAATCATGTTATAATTACACATTGTCTATCAAGTGAGATATTTAATTATTTTATCAAATAATGATGATGAAAGTACCATATTAAAAAAATATCCTTAAAATAACAATTTAAAAGGATATTTTATCTTGAATGTATTAAAATGGGTTTCTTTGATGATCTTAATTTAAAATGGTGAATTAGGTTCATTATTAGTTTTCTCAAGGAGATATTTTGATCAATGAGTAAGTGATATCATGTTGCAAATATCCATCTCATGAAAACTGTTATAGAGTTATATTCTATTTTTTATATATTTTATTTATAGTTATGTGTTGTTTCTATTCCATTAAAAAAAATTATAAAAAATAATTTAAAAAATGATGAATTTTTTCATTATAGTTCTTTATGTCGTAGTTGGTTCCCTAGAACCATCTTCGGTGTACTTTATGATAAAATTTATCCATAGTTTTGAATATTAATAAACTCCTAATGACATCATGATTATTCTATTGTATAAAAAATACAATTATTATTTCTTAAGAGTTACTATCACTATAAAAGGTCATAGCAGTTTCATGCTCTGATGACAAGTTTTTATTGGTATGAAACTATTCTAAAATAATTATTTTATATCTGAATGATATTATTTAAGGGAAATATGTTATAGGATATCATGGGTTTAGAATCGTAGGAATATGATTCACCTTCTCACTCTATATACCATTGGTAATATCTAGTGTAGTATAATGACCCATTCATCGAACTCAAGGATATTACATAATTTTACATGAATATTTAGAACATTAAAAAAATACATGCCTAAGGAATGTAATAGATTAGTTACTTTGGGAACATGGTAATAAAATATTCTATCCTAGTGAAAGATATTAAACATATCCAATAATGATATACACTATTATTACATATACCTAAAACCATTATTCATATCCCGGGGTTTGGTATCATAAGAAATGGGAGACAAAAGATGCTCGGTGATGGTAAATAAATAAAATGTATAATCATAACATGAACAAATGTTTATGAAACATGAGCATAACAGTTAAATGGAATTCCCTACATATCCAAGATTATATTAATGATTGGAAATTTATATATCAAGAATAAAAAGGAAATAATGATCATAATCCATGAGAAAATAAAATAGAAATAATACATGGTGTTGTGGAAAACACATATAAAAACCAAGGTCAGGGTGTCCTACCAAGCCCTTCATCCCATGTTAAGATTGACTTAATCAACCATGTACCTATTTCAGGCATGGGATGCCCTCCCATGTACCCTCTTATTCCAGGATTAGAATTTCTTCTTTGGTACCTTATTATTTTCTTATAGGGATTTCCTACCTTATACCCTATTCATTCTAGATTGGGATTTCATCCCATGTACCACATTATTTCAGGATTGGGATGTTCTCTCATCATTCCTCTTGTTTTGGGATTTTGATGTTCTCCTATTTTCCCTCCTATTTTGGTATTAGGATGTTCTCCCATTCTCTCTCTTGTTTTAGTATATGGATGTTCTCCCATGTTCCCTCTTGTTTTTGGATTGGGATGTCCCCCCATGTACCCTTTAATCTCATAAAACATTTATCATTACCCATTGCATTGGAGGGAGATATAGGTCCCACCCATATCAAAATAAAATCATTCATACATGTAACACATGATATTATAACATTCATTATATCATGACCAATAAAAAAGGCGTTGGTTTTATAAACATCAAATCATTACCCAAAGAATTAAATGGGTATTATTAATATTTCATCACATAATAACCTATGGAAAAGAGATAGGTTTCATAACAATTTAACAAAGAATAACGCTTGAAAAGAATTGGGATTTATAAACATGGAACCTTGGAAAATATATGGTTTTCATAAATATATAAACCCTAGAAGAGAAAATTTTTTCATAAAGACCATGAATTTAAGCATAACCCATTCATAGAAAGGATATGATTCAAACATTTAGATCATTTCCATGAATGGAATATGTATCATCAACAGATTTCATGTTATATGGAAAATAATTTTTGAAAATATGACAAAAATAATTCTTGATTAAAATATATTTTCATGTTTGAAAATTTCTTTTTAATATATAATAACATTAAAAATATTTTTCTTAGAAAATATCTTGAAAACGTATAATGAATTATTGAAAAAGTTTTTAACACCTTTTTACATGAAAATATATATTAGAATCATTTTCTTAAATATTAACCCTTTTAGAAACGCAAGGGGTGATTCGAAGAAATGACGACAGTTAAATATGTACATGTCATACGAGGTCAAAAGAACATTACTTTTCCATAGTAAAAAGGATAGAGATGTAACTTGTTTTGAAAGTAACGATAATATTCCACTAAATATATTGCTAAAAGAAAAAAATTGTGAATTTTTTTTCTATTTCTTATAGTATAATTGTATATTAATCATCAGAACCAATTTTTTAAAACACAATCTTCTAATTAAAGAATGGTTTAATTTGAGCATTCCTAAAAACCATTTCTTAATAATATTATGTACCCTATAGTAATATATGGTACATATAAATGAGTATGTCATTAAATAACATAGGATAAGTAAACTCATGAATATTATTGAGATATGGGTCATAGGACCCCGTCGAAGGAAGTATAAATATAAACAATCTCAAAAAGTAATGAAATTGCATTAATAAACTCTTATAACATGGTATCATGGGTTCATAATATCCATATAAAGAAATTAAATTTATTTAATTATAGAATATAATTAAAATATTGAGATTAATTATATTTCATTAAACATGTAAATAAATGTACCTCAAAAACGTGTTTAGATGCATAAAAACATGAGTCTCACAGAAGGCAAATTGAGACATTACTTTTTACCAATTTGGTACCTTTTGAAAATTAAACTCCATGAAAGACTGATCATAATATTGAAATGTGAATAGCCATAAATTTAAGTATATTGTACATATAATATAATTTTGTGTAGTACATACACGAGACAAAATTAAATATTGGTGAACATAACATGTAGTTTGTAACACCCCATGATTTTACAAAAAATATAATTTTTAATTTCATTAATGTTATGTGTTGTACACTACACCAAAAGGAGCTTACACAACATGCATCCCTGACTTATCTTGCATTACACACAAGTGCGACCTTCCACGATAGCATGTGTTGTACGCAATACAGAGTTTCACTAAACAATAATATGCTATAAAAATATTATTAAAACTAGCCATTTTGAATAGTAATACCCACTTTTTGAAATTTTATAAATTTTATTTTTGAAAATGGACTTCATTTTTGTATTCGTAATAACGAAATTATCTTAGGGTAAAATTTTGGTACTTTTCGGATAACTTTCATTTTCTGATGAATAGTGAAAATTATTAAATTTTAATTAAAAACAACCTTTTTAATGGAAATAATTAATAGTGATAAATTATTAATTTGAGTGATTTTATAGTATATTTAAAATATATTTTTACAATTTAATTCAATGTTGGTTATTGGATGTAATTTCACATTTAAACCAGACATAAACAACTGTCAATCTTTTGATAGTTATTATCTCTTAAGAACACGCTATTTGTTTTGACGACGTGAATTAATTTTTAAATTAATTAATGAAACTGATATGTTTTGAATTTGGTAAAATAGTCATCATTTTTGAATTCATAATATCAAATATAGCTTTGGCATAATTTTGGGTATTTTTTTGGAAACTTTCATTTTATGATGAATTGTGAAACCACTAAGTGGTAGTTAAAAAAATGAATTTTTCATAAAACATAATTTTACCGCTTCTGTGAGTGGAATTTAAAAATCAGAGAGACACAGTTTATGTCAGTAAGTAAAATATGGTTCAATGAGATGAAAATAATTTTTTGTGAATAGTAACTTTTTACTTTTTTTGCCACGGTTAAAAGTAAATAGGGTAATTATGTGTAAAAATGATACTATTATTACCCTAAAACATGTCTTAATTCTATTGGATAAGTGTTATTCTACCAAAAAAAACATTTGGAATAAAAAATGACCATTTGGGCCCACAAAGATTAGATTAGGACATTTATTATTAATTTATTTAAAGAAGGATTAAAATAGTTAAAATCAAAGTTTAATAAGTATATCATATTTAATTTAGGGTTATACATAAGATAAATTCGACCATAAATATTCATTCGAAAGATAAAAAGCTTTCCTACATAATGATATTTTATTGGTAATTTCTAGACTTTATATAAGTTAATTTATTTATGACACAATGATGATGTAGTAATTATCTTATTAATAAAATATTGACATAATTGATGTTATAAATATCCAAATAAATGTAATTTGAGACTTTTTATGAATTACACTAATTTTATAGGTTAATATGATATGTTATTATTTATTTAATTATTGTTTTTCCAAACAACCATTTTGTTATGATTTTCACAAAAATCAATTACTAAATAGTGTCAAAATTGACATAAAATAGTTTTTAAAACAAATATTATATTATTAATTGTATTTTATTCCTAAAAATCTTCAGTTCAGCCAAATGACATAGATAAGGTTATATATATTAATAATAAACAACTTTGGGTTCTTTTTGCTTCTTATAGTAAGTTTATTAACCTTATAGTGTAAGAACACAAAAAGACACAGTAAAAGTAAAATTATCTATCTTAAAGTTACATATAATTGATAAGGTTAAAATAGGATCCTAATCTTGTCTAAATTCTATTGGATGAGATTATTTCGACCCATCCCCGCGTTATCTTAGAAATAAATCAATTTGGAGATATCTAAAACTGAATTTAGCTTTATAATATAATAATATTTTTAGTTATTCCAAAGGTTCCCCTCTCCTCCCTTATAAAAGGGCACTTCCTCCCTCTCTTCCTCACACCACTTTTAGTCTTCCATCTAAGAAAACCCCTGCCAAATTATCTTCTCCACTTCCCTAGAAACATTCTAGTGGTTCTGGTATTCCTCAATGACCAATTTTAGTGCCCTAAAAGGAGATCTCAAAGAGGCGCTTTAAAGAAGAGGTAATGTCCGTTACTAATTCTTTCAACTTTATTTCTACTTCCACTTCTTCTTCTTAGGTTGTTTCATTATGAAGTAATAACATCAGTATCACTCATATACTGATATGTTATTATATGTATGAAACAACCCTATTACACCATCTAGCCATCCTACGGAAAATGAAATCACCGTGCGTGCGTACGTACGGAATACCGTCTCCACGCCGTGGTGTAATCTATTTTCCACCACCACCTTACTTGGATGGGTATAATTGTGTAAATAATAACTATATATGATTATTTTAAAGTTATATTGATTCTGAAATAGTATACATACACTCAAATACAATTCCACGATCATGAGAACGATATCATCGCTCGTGCGTACGTACGGACTACCGTCTCCACGACGCGATGAGATTCATTCTCCACGTTAACCATTCACGAATGATTATAAAGTATATATAATAAGTAATCATGAAATATATGACATAATAATGATACTGGATTTATGTGTATATATATTCATGTCATCTACTTAATTTCATTCAACTCAATAAGGAAACGAAAACATCGTTCATGCGTACGTACGGCCTACCGTCTCCATGAACTGTGTATTTCTTTCCATTTACTGATCTATTATATATAAGTATATTCTGAATATATATTATATAAATCATGTTTTATATTCTATAATTAAGTAATCATGATCTAAGTAATCATATGAATAATTACAAATCAAAACACGGACGACAAATGAAACGATTTTACCAAAAACGCTCTTTAAAATGGAATTTACAAAAGAACGGGTTAAATAAAGTCATAAGTGAACCATATATGATATCATAACAATGAGTATGATTCTGGAATAAGTCAATGACATTATATAAATCATTATACAGGAGGTTCGGACACTTACGAAGCAAATCAGACCTTAGATAAGGGAAATATCACAGTATCATTTTTATCCGAGATTGTTTATACTTTGAAATTTAATGGGGAGTATTTTAACATCCACATCCATGTTTCCTCAATAAGTAATATTATTTCCATCCACCTACAATTTATTAAATCCAATTTTACCCTTCAGTGAGTTTTTAGTAAAAGATATGAAAGGAATCTTTTTTCATTTTTTGTACGAGGTACTTTTTGACTTTTCTGACAAAAGTACGTGAAGAATGTTTTTTTAACTTATAAGGAATGAATGGATTATTAAAACATTATTTACAAGAAACATCATTTACAAGTTTTGAATTTTATTTTTAATCAACTTTTTTTAGTTTAGAATTGTATGTCATGTTAATAAATGAAAAGTGTTTTTGATGTAGAAAGGTAATTTTCCTCAATAATGGAGTTCCAGTGTTCTATCAATATTATTTTCCATCTATGATAATATAGGGTTCTGTTTCTATCCCCATTTTTACATTTATTTGATTATGTTATGATAGAATTATTTTTATGGTGTCTTTTTATCTTATATGGATTATGTTATGATGGAATGATGTTTAAGATTCCCATTTTTATTACATGGATTATGCAATGATGTATGATTTTTTTTGATTTTGTTGCACACATAAGAATGGTATCATTATGATATGGGTGGGACCTATATCTCCCTCCAATGAATTGGGAAAAGATTTTATATCTCGTGAGATAGACATGGCTGGAAGGGCAGGATTAACCGGTTCAGTGAAACAGGACTGAAACGAGGAGTGAACTTAGTTCAGAAATGGAATTTGTCCACTAATATAGTCTTGGCAATGAGCCTTGACTAATAAGAAATTATTCTATATGATTATGTATGTATGAAACAATGTTTCATATTTTAAGTTATGATTATTTGGATTACATTTCACTACTATGATTTATCCCATGTTATGATATTATGATCTCTTTTGCAGGTTAAGATTTCCAAAATGTTATGTTCTTATGAATATGATGTGATTGATATTTCTTTTGTTTACCCTTACTGAGCATTTGAGCTCACCCTTTTATGTTTTCTTTTCCCCAGGATTTGAAGAAAGATTTTAGGTAAAAAAACGGAAGATCATTATGGGAGATGTTGAAGATCATTCACCATGATTAGAAGATTATATTCTGAGTTTTCAAAGACACTAAACTATTATGGTCCCTGTGTGTGTGTTTTTGTTATGTACTATGTATTCCGCAAAAGTAATGTAATGTCCATGTACGTTATTCTTAGGGTCTCTACAGTTGGTATCAGAGGAATGGTTTAGTCAACCTTTGGAAACTAGGATGCGAGAACTTTAGTGAGATCCCTAGAGATATTTCTAAGGTATGTCTAGAGATGTCCCTAAGGTTAAGTATAAGTATAGGTTATAGTACTATAATTACGGTAACCTATGATGTTAGATATTGAAGGTACTCCCACTTTATTATATGTTTTCCCTAGCATGATTTTTTCCTCTCACACTATTCATTTTGGGTTTTAGATGATGGCTGGAACCCGAAGGAACCGTGTTGATCAATGAAATGGACAATGCAATGATTGTCCTCCTGAACAAACAAATGTTATGGGAGATGGAGTTCAAACTCTTATTGCTATACTTAAACAAGCTATGAATCATTCTAGACTTCCAAATGATTAGAGAAGGGAACAATATTCTATTGAGTCCTTCATGAGGTAATGTCCACATTCATTCAGTGGGTCTTCTGATCCACTTGTTGCTGAACAATGGATCATTACCACGGAAAAGATATTTTCAGTTCTTCAATGTTATGAACATGATAAAGTCATCTTAGCAGTGTATCGTTTGGAAGGTGATGCTGATCAATGGTGGAATCTTATCAAGAATACGAGGGCAAGAGATGAAATTGAGTCCATGGATGGGACGAGTTCAAGAACTTATTTTTCAATAAGTACTTCCCTCGTATTCTTCGAAAAAATATGGAGAATGAGTTTCTTGAACTAAATCAAAAGGATGATGAATCTGTTGGTATATATGAAGCGAATTTTACAAGGATTGCAAGGTATGCATCTGGATTTATCATCCAACCTGAAAGTAAAGTTGATCGAATCTTCAGTGGCTTAAAACCAAATCGTTGAAGGGAATTAGCTATAAGAGACTTCAGTAGCTATGAAGAAATTGTGCGTTGTGATGTCAAGGTAGAAATGGAAGTTGGTGTTACAAATTCATCTCGTGGTTTTGACAACAAATGAAAGATGTAGTTCAAGGAGAAATCTCAAAATAATGGTGAAAAGAAGATAAATGATTCCTTAAGATCAAAGTGTGGAAAGAAGCATGGTGGAGATTGTCTTAAAGGGACTAGAAAATGTTTTAAGTGTGGAAAACAAGGTCTCGAGCAGCTGAGTGTCGAAGTAATGGAAAAAGGGTTTCTAATGATGTGAATAAAGAAAAGACTACAGAGAACACACCACAAACACTTCATTTCTTTAAGTGAAAGGAAATGAAAAATTATGCTAATAAATACCATAATCCAAGGGTTAGTGATGATCGACATGAGTAACTGCTTAAGGAAAAGGACAAAGGGAAGTCACATACGATCACTATTGGCGATGATGAATATGACAATGATGTGGTGGAATGATTAAGTGTTTATGTAATGGGATTCCAAAATAATGTTGTATATAGTATCGTGGAATATTGGAATATTTATGTATTGGTCTATTGTGGTTTTCAATAATTTTATGGTACTGATAACAATGGAAAGTGATTTAGATATTTTTGGTAAGCAGATGAAATGCGCATAATGAAGGGATTAGAAGATAATGAGATGTTTGATTGAATTCATGATCTCATGATTTATATAAGGACTAAGTGATATCATGGTTTGAGTATATAGAATTTTGAGGATTTTGGTTTGTGGAAAGTGTTAACTTTTAGCTGCATTCAGTTTTCACTAAGGTTCAATGGGTATACATGATTAAGGTATTCACATGTTTTTAATTTGACCAACAAAATATATCTTATGATATATGGGGGATAAATGTTGGCATTCACGTGATTGTTATGTGACATTTCAAGTAATCATTTTTATACTATGAGCTTGGACCGAAGTATTTTGGATAAGCCTAAAGATTGGGATGGATTATGTTGGAAATAAGTTAGTATTTTTTAAGGATAATATTTTTTCGATATAATTTATGGGATGTTATAGTAATTTAGTTTTTGAAAAAGGACAACCAGCAGGATGGGTGACAGCCCATCGCGTCGGACAAGGCTGTGGGAATCAAACCTACAACCGTAGTGCAATTGGCCTTTATCGCCTACCACTGGCCTACAGGAAGTCCATGTTTAGTAAAAACTAGTTTTATTATGATATAATAAGTATAAGTCCATTTTAGGAACCATATATGATTAATCTCACTATAGATCGACATATGTGTATTTAATAACTTTTGCTAAACTTTTGTTTGAGACAGATGGAATGACCTGTCATTCTATCACATGATCTGCTAACACTTCACGAATAACAAATTCAACTTCATTTCTTTAAGAGATGAAGTGGAAATTGTTCAAAGCACGAACAACAGTGAGATTGTACCAAAATAATGTATTTATTTTAATTCAAAATCTTCAACATTAGGGAAATGATCTTGAAAACCAAAAAATGTTGTCCTAGTGCCCTTATATGCGATGAATCAGATGGTACCTTAGATCATCACAAATCTATGTCTATGTGATTGTTGGCTTTTTCATAGCCATGTCCTCTACCACTCTCCATCAGAACATGATGGTTATATTTCTCTTCCATATCCATATTTTCACCTATGTTCTCCGTTGTGGAAACCTAGTGATTAGTTAATTTGGGTAACTGTTACATTTCATACATTAGTTATTAAATCCAAGATTTGGTATTCCTTTTTACGATGTGGGTTTCTGTTAAATAAACTTTCGAATAGTAAACCATTTATTACCCCCGATGAATTTCGAGGGTGAAATTCATATTAAGGGGGGTAGAATGTAACACCCCATGATTTTTTGAAAAATATTCTTCATAATTTTATTAATGTCTTGTGTTGTACGCTACACTAAAAGAAGCTTGAACAACACGCATCCTTGACTTATCTTGCATTACATGCAAGCGCGACCTTCCATGATAGCGTATGTTGTACGCAATACCAAGTTTTGCTAAACAATGATATGTTATTAAAATATTATTAAAACTAGCTATTATGAATAGTAATACCCACTTTTTGAAATTTTACAAATTTTAGTTTTGAAAATGGACTTCATTTTTGGATTCAGAATATCGAAATTAGTTTACGGTGAAATTTCGGTACTTTTCGAATAATATTCATTTTCCGATGAATAGTGAAAATTACTAAATTTTAATTAAAAACAATCTTTTTAATCGAAATAATTAATAGTGATAAATTATTAATTTGAGTGGTTTTAAATTATATTTATAATATAATTTTACAATTTAATACAATTTTGGTTATTGGATGTAATTTCACATTTAAACCCGACATAAACAACTGTCAATCTTTTGATAGGTATTATCTCTTAAAAACACACTATTTGTTTTGACGAAGGGAATTAATTTTTAAATTAATTAATGCAACTGATATGTTTTGAATTTGGTAAGATAGACATCATTTTTTAATTCATAATATCAAATATATCTTAGGCCTAATTTTTGGTATTTTTTTGGAAACTTTCATTTTTTGATGAATAGTGAATCCACTAAGTAGTAGTTAAAAAAATGAATTTTTCATAATACATAATTTTACCACTTCTGTGAGTGGAATTTAAAAAATCTAAGAGATACGGTTGATGTCAGAAAGTAAAATGTGTTTCAATGAGATGAAAATAATTTTTGGTGAATAGTAACTTTTTACTTTTTTTACCACGGTTAAAAGTAAATAGGGTAATTAAGACTAAAAATGATATTATTAACCCTAACACATGTAATAATTCTATTGGATAAGTTTAATTCGACCAAAAACAACCTTTGGAATAAAATATGACCATTTATGCCCACATAGACTAGATTAGGACATTTATTATTTATTTATTTAAAGAAGGGTTAAATTAGTTAAAATCGGAGGTTAATAAGTATATAATTTTTAAAATAGGGTTGTAAATAAGATAAATTCTACTATAAATATTCATTAGAAAGATAAAAATATTTCCTACATAATTATATTTTATTTGTAATTTTTAGAATTTAAATAACTTAATTTATTTATGAAACAAAGATGAAGCAGTAATTATCTTATTAATGAAATATTGACATAATTGATGTTATAAATACCCCAATAAATGTAATTTTAGACTTTTTATGAATTAAAATAATTTTCTAGGTTAATATGATATGTTTTTATTGATTTAAGTAACTTTTTTTGAACTAATCATTCTGTTATGATTTTCACAAAAATCAATTACTAAATAGTGTCAAAATTGACATAAAATAGATTTTAAAACAAATATTATATTATTAATTTTTATTTTATTCCTAAAAATCTAAGGTTCGGAATAATGACTTAGATAAGGTTATATATATTAATAATAAACAACTTTTGGTTCGTTTGGATTCTTATTGTAAGTTTATTAACCTTATAGTCTAAGAACACAAAAAGACACGGTAAAAGTAAAATTATCTAACTTAAAGTTAAATATAAATGATAAGGTTAAATTAGGAACTTAACTAGTCTAAATTATATTTGATGAGATTATTTCAACCCATACCCACCTTAGATTTTAAATAAATCAATTTGGAGCTATTTAAAACAGAATTTGGCTTTATAATAAAATAATATTTTTTGTTATTCCAAAGGTGCCCCTCTCCTCCCTTATAAAAGGGAACCTCATCCCTCTCTTCCTCACACCACTTTGAGCGTTCAATCTCGGCCAAACCCTGCCAAATTCTCTTCTCCACTTCCATAGAAACACCTTAGAGGTTTTGGTCTTCCTCAAAGACCAATTTTAGTGCCCTAAACGGAGATCTCTAAGAGGTGCTTCAAAGAAGAGGCAATGTCCATTACCGATTCTTTCAACTTTATTTCTTTTCCACTTCTTCTTATTAGTTTGTTTAATTATGAAGTAATAACCTCAGTATCAATCATATACTGATATGTTATTATAAGTATGAAACATCCTTATTTCACCATCTATCCATCCTATAGAAAATGAAATCACCGCGCGTGCGTACGTACAGAATACCGTCTCCACGACGTGGTGTAATCTATTTTCCACCACCACCTTACTTGGATGGGTATAATGGTGTAAATAATAACTATATATGATTATTGTAAAGTGATATTGATTCTGAAATAGTATACATACACTCCAATACAATTCCACGATCCTGAGAACGATATCATCACTCGTGCGTACGGACGGACTACCGTCTCCACGACGCGATGAGATTCATTCTCCACGTTAACCATTTATGAATGATTATAAAGTATATATAATAAGTAATAATGAAATATATGACATAATAATGATACTATATTTATGTGTATATATATGTATGTCATCTTCTAAATTCCATTCAACTCAATAAGGAAACGAAAACAACGTTCATGCGTACGTACGGCCTACCATCTCCATGAACAGTGTATTTCTTTCCATTTACTGTTCTATTATATATATTTATATTCTAAATATATATTATATAAATCATGTTTTATATTATGTAATTAAGTAATCATGATCTAAGTAATCATATGAATAATTACAAGTCAAAACAAGGACGACAAATGAAACGATTTTACCCAAAACGCTCTTTAACATGAAATTTACAAAAGAACGGGTAAAATAAAGTCATAAGTGAAGCATATATGATATCATAACAATTATTATGACTCTGGAATAAGTAAATGACATTATTTAAATCTTCATACAGGAGGTTCAGACACTTACGAAGCAAATCGGACCTAAGGTAAAGAAATATCACAATCTTATTTTTATCCGAGATTGTTTATACTTTGAAATTTAATGGGGTGTATTTTATCATCCACATCCATGTTTCCTCAGTATGTAATATTATATAAATACACCTAAAATTGTTTAAATACAATTTTACCTTTCAGTGAGTTTTTAGTAAAAGATATGAAAGGAATCTTTTGTCGTTTTTCGTACCAGGTACTTTTTGTCTTTTCCGACAAAAGTACGAGAAGAATGTTTTTTTACTTATACGGAATGAATGGATTTTTAAAACATTATTTCCAAGAAACTTCCTTTAAAAGTTTTAATGTATATTTTTAATCAACTTATTTTAGTTTAGAATTGTATGAAATTTTAATAAATAAAAAGTGTTTTTGATGTAGAAAGGTTATTTTCCTCAAGAATGGAGTTCCAGTGTTCTATCAAAATTATTTTTCATCTATGATAATATAGGGTTCTGTTTCTATCTCTATTTTTACATTGATTTGATTATGTTATGATGGAATTATTTTTATGATGTCCTTTTATCTTATATTGATTATGTTATGATGGAATGATGTTTAAGATTCCCATTTTTATTACATGGGTTATGCAATGATGTATGATTTTTTTGATTTTGTGGCACACATAATAATGGTATAATTATGAGATGGGTGGGACCTATATCTCCCTCCAATTCATTGGGTAAAGATTTTATATCTCATGAGATAGACATGTCTGGAACGGCAGGTTAAACCGGTTCAATGAAACTGGACTGAAACGAGGAGTGAACTCGGTTCAGAAATGGAATTTGTCCACTATGATAGTCTTGGAAATGAGCCTTGACTAATAAGAAATAATTCTATATGATTATGTATGTATGCCACACTATTTCATGTTTTAAGTTATGATTATTGGGATTACATTTCACTACTATGATTTATCCCATGTTATGATATTATGATCTCTTTTTCAAGTTAAGATTTCCAAAATTTTATATTCTTATGAATAAGATGTGATTGATATTTCTTTTGTTTACCCTTACTGAGCATTTGAGCTCACCCTTTTATGTTTTCTTTTCCCCAGGATATAATGAAATATTTTAGGTAAAAAAGGAAGATCCTTATGGGAGATGTTGAAGATCTTTCACCATGATTAGAAGATTATATTCTATGTTTCCAAAGAAACTAAACTATTACGGTCCTTGTGTGTGTGTTTTTGTTATGTACTAAGTATTCAGAAAAAGTAATGTAATGACCATGTATGTTAAGTTTCGGGTCTCTACATAGTTCACATAAATTAAATGTGAGACAAAATCCCCTTACCCTATGTAGTGACACTATCCATACACATAAAAGTTTCCTATACAATAAATATATTTTTATTATATATATTTTAAAGAATAATATTACAAAACATAAAAAATGAATTATTTTATTCTGAAATTATATTACACATTTTTTTCGATCCTATGTTAAAGCTTCTCTTCGTGTAATATTCACTTCGTTCTTCACATGTGTCTTATTTTGTCATATCTTTGGTCCTTATACATATATTATGATTCCAGAATGTAACAAATGATATGAATATCAGTTATATATATATATTATATTTTTATTATAATAATATATATAATATAGGATTTTGAAATGGAATACACCATTTAAGGATACGGTTAGTCGTACGTTTGCATGACTGTTGTTTCCGTTGTTTGTTGTTGTATTGAAATAATGTATGTAGATGAAATTTGTATATATATGAATGTATTTATATTTATAAAATAAATCAATTAGAATGAATATATCAAATTATATCATGAAACACATCCTTAAGACCTTCCATGTAGTGTGTGAATGAAACACATCGCTTTGAGGGCGCGGTAGTCCATACATCCTCCAACGAGATAACCATATTTACACCAAATTGGGAGTAAAAATATATGTGTTGTAAAATTAATACAGAAGAATAATGGAATAATAAATACAATATATGAAATATATAAGTATAGTTTCCATCATAATGGCCACCATAATTGCTGGTAAGGGAAAAATGAACAATCATCCTTTCGTATGGAAGTAGTTCACCGTACAAAGAATCAATTTGTAAGATATTTATTAGATAGAGGTGTGGGTGATTGTATATCTAAATATTTTCATTAAAAAAATCCTATTATATGTAGTATATTATTTTATTAAAAAATAAATTAGAAAAATACAATGGTGGGGTGAATAAAGGAAAAAAGAAATTATCTTGAGAGAAGACATTACCTCTATATCGGGTAACTCCATTTTTTGTGCCAAAATACTTCCTTGTGTGGCCTTCCATCCAAATATAGACTTCAATGTAAAAGAGACGATTATTGGGAGGATATTTGGGAATAAATTGTTCAATATAAAATTGTTTGAGTGGCATGAGGAATCTGTATATGCGGGCCATTTTATAGGGATAGAAAATGACTCACATGGAATTTTCAGTAACATGTTAGGTGTGCATAAGTTAATACATAAAAAAAAGTCATACTGGGCCAAAATAACTAAATATTGGAAGGTTCATGGCTGACTTACGTGCTGTAAATTATTGTTGGAAAATTGTTTTGGTAAATTTTACCCTTATTTTTAAGGTTTAGTCACTAATTAATCTTAATTTGGCCTTAACTGATGGGATAGATTTTTAATCACCATTACCAATAATTTTTTTTTAAAAATTATCATCAAATTATAAGTCTCTAAATATTAGTCTACATATAATGGTGTATTTTATATTTTTGAAATTCAATTCATATAAGTGTAAAATAAATGATTTCTACTAATCCTGAATACATGACAACATAATGTGGTTTTAGAGTATGAAAATGTTAAAATGTTTGTTATGATTTTTTATTTAGATTCAAAGTGAACGTGATTATAACAAATTATATTGTATTAATTGATGTAATAATTATATAATGGGACTTTAAACATATTTATAATATCATTTAAGAAGAAATATTAATTAATAAAAAAGGTAGTTTTTAACAGAAAAGCAATATTTTTATCCATTCATCAAAAAATTAATTTTCTCTAGAAAAAATAAAAAAAGACACCCTAGGCTAATTTCAACACTATGAAATAAAAAATTACGTTTATTAAATCACATTCAATTTTTATATCTATCTAAATTTATTTTTTTAAAGGTGGTTCATTTATGAAAACAATATTTTTAACATAAAATTACTTTACCAAAAAAATCTTATCATTAATTATCAATATGTTTTATTTATATAAAATAATTATAAACAAATATTTCGAAAGTAGTTATTACTTTTATGATAACTATGATTAAGAATTAGATTATAATTATCTCATTTAATTAATTATATATATATATAAATATGTTTCATATAGACCCAATGTTGTGTGTATCGTACACCATGTCGGTGCTGCTTGTAGCGCATGCCAAGTTGGTATTACATATAGTGCAAGATAAGTCGGTATTGTTTTTGAATTGAATGCTTGTATTATTATTTTACTGTATATATATAAATATATATTTAAATATTTCAAATGTAATGTGATATTTAAAATATTGAAAAGATAAATTAATTCAGGAAAAATAATATTTCACAAAGTCTCACGGTGTTACATTCAACCCCCATTAAAATGAATTTCACCCATGAAATTCGTATGGGTTGTCAAAGTTTTAATACTTGACAGTTTCATTCATATAAACTGACATCATGAAAATGGATACTAAAACTTTTATTAGAAAGGGATATTTGGAACAATAATAGTTACTGGAAGTAATATATAACTGGGTTTCCGAATAATTGAACATAGGTTGGTAGATAATATTGGACATGGAGGAAAATCATAAAATATTTTATTGGTTGTTGAGGTCGTCAATAACAAACAATTTTATGATCCATGAAAAATTAAGGGTGTTAAATTCATAAATATAGGATGATTTATAATGCCATATGCTCCACGAAAAACAATGTATTCATACAACACTTTTTTGATATTTATCCAATCACTGAGTAATTCTTTTTATTGACCAAGAATATATGAAAATATACTTCATTGGTGTTGTTACCTTTATCCTGAACAATCCAAACATTTGGTTAGGATTTGATATATTTAAACATTATCTCTTTCTCTAATAAATGAATGAGAATTTTTTTCTCTAATATACTAAAATGTCATGCGATCTATGATATGTCATCCATCTATCATTAATTATCATCAACACTGTTTTTTGTAATAGGTTATTCAATATAAAAAAATCAACATGTAATAAGATAATATATAATCTTTATATTAAAGGTAAACTATATAATAATTCCAAAATATGAAAATCATAAACATTATAAAGACATCCCAATACCAGCAAAACATTGATCCCTTATATATCACAATATATCTCTTGGATTTTACATTCAAAACTTTTCAATACAGTAATAGTATATTCCCTAAAAACATGGTAAGAACATTAATCACAATAAATACCTCTCAAAATAAATCATGAATCTATATTCCAATTATTACTGGATATATCCATTTAAATCCAAGATGTTTTAAACTTCATCCTTGATGATATACATCACTTGTTCAAAAAAATATAGGGTATTTTGTACCTTCTAATTTACTTGTTTATATCCAGTAAATCATTTTCCAAACGTCATTATCTCAATTCCTATAATTAATTAACAGATTCCATCCCTTAATCAAAATAAAACTCTTCTATGAATTATCTTTTATAAGTCTTATTTTCAATTATACATTTACTTTTCAATCCTTAATGATACTTTTTTTCTAAAAATACATATACATATCATGATTAATATAAAAAATAATTAAATTCTAAAATAATTCATTAATACAAATTTTTTCTCAGACCAGTACTCAGTCTTCATAAACATATTCTTCAATACTTCATACCTATAATATAAAATTTGATCCACACCTAAAGGATCCTTAAACAAAATAAAATCAATCTTCTTATGATTAATGTTAACAATATTGTAAGAACATCGAATACCATTCACTTGCAATTTATAGTCTCTTCATTATCGGTAGAAAATCGATAACTTTTACCCCTTGATTATTCACTTTATGATACTTGCACATAGGACATAAAATTTCATAATTCCTAGAATATAAACATATAAATTAGACATCAACTGATAATACCTTAATAAGGCCAACAATCCCTTCCATTCTGTTAAACAAACTCTTCTTCTTTCCCTTAAATTCACTTGCCTTGTGTCCTTATAATCCACAATCAAAACATTTTATTGTTACTCTAATAAATTCAATTAGGATATTATTTACATGTTATTGAAATAAATAAAATCAAACCCTATTTCATATATGGTATCCAATACTCAAACTCTTAGAGAACACATTATTTATCATCAGTGGTGAGTCTGATAGTATGTTAAGGTAAATATTGTTAATACTATTCTGTGAAAACTGCTTTAGCATAATAAAAAATTCAATAACTCTATTGATCATCCCACATGTCTTCTCATAAGAAAATCTCCCATCACATTTAAAATAAATCATGTTCCTTCTGGTTCCCACCATGGACAAAAACTCTAAGCATAGTGTGAGCATTACATATCATTGTAGATAACTACATAGTCATGAAAATAATTAATTATAGAACATATAAATCATGTTAAATTGCATAATAATTGAAACCAAATGTTCATCCATGGATATTTATTGGAAAATTATATTTAACTCCTTCATAATTGATCCTGTAAAGTTAGTGAATTCCAAAAACATATCCCATGGGAGTGTGAAACAAGGTGTGCTTCTTGTCCTGTTGTCGTGTACTAGATTACCCCAAGTCAATCCTAGAATATTTTTTTAGAGTTGTTACCCCTAGGTACATCGGTTCTAGAGCCACGTCCATATGTAGTATCAATAAAAGGATGTATTTCTAGGAAACCACTCATTATTTCCTTTACCAATTCCATTACATTTTCCAAAAAATTAACTCATACTTATACTAATCCTTAGAGACATCCCTAGACATATCCTTAGAAACAATCCTATGGATATCTATATGATTTTCTCATTATATTTTCCAATGGTTGACTAAACCATTGCTCTAATGGCTACTATAGAGACCAAAACCTTTCAAACATTAAAATAACATAACATTTATAGGAAACATAAATATTATACAAAAAGAGACCCAAAGACCAAAGTTGGTATAGTTCCTTTGGAAATATGGAACCATAAAAATTGGTATATATATGTGATGCATGATCTCCCACTAGGTTCTTAATGAATAGAACCCTTCATATACTAATGTGACATTGTACATATCATCATAACCTGGGGTAAAGGAAAATAAAATGGGTGACCTCAAATACTAAGTAAGGGAAATGAAGGGAGACATGTAATCATAAACATGTGTCTAATGGTATAATAACAGTATCCTATAAATATAAGATCACGAAAGACATATAAAAGACATCATCTAAAATCATTTTATAAATATTGGTACTTCATAAGAAATGATTCATAAGAAATAATGACCACAATCCATGAAAGCATAAGATAACAATAAGGCACAGAATTGTTGAGAACACATAAGAAAATAATGATTTCCGTAGTAGCCAAGGAATTATTTATAGGACCATATTAGTAGTATGGGTTCACTCACTATACCATCATAGTAGTTCTGGTTCACTCACATAGAAATCATAGTAGCATGATATTACCCCTCATACCATCTTAGTAGTCATAGTTCACTCCATTGACCATCTTAATAGTCAAGGTTCATTCCCAAGACCATTATAGTATCATGAGTTCACTACTCATACTATATTATTATATTTCATGATATTTATAACATTTCCTAATGCATTGGAGAGAGATATAGGCTCCATATATCTCATAATAAAATCATTCATTCATGTGACAAAGGATACAAAACCATTCATCATATCATTACCTATAAAAGTAATAGGTTTTATAGAATCAAATAATAACTCTTAAAATAAAAAGGTTGTAATTGATATTTATGGAAATCAAAGCATATGGAAAATAGATAGTTTTCATTACCATTTCATAAAATCATAACAAATTAAAATAATCAAGATTAATAAACATTGAACCTATGGAAAAGAAATGGATTTCGTATACATATAACCCATGTAAGAGAAACTGGTATTATAAAGACCATGTCATTAGGCATACACTATTTATAGAAAGGATATGAATGAATCCTTCTAATAATTCCTAGAAAGGAGTGAGTATCATCAATGGATGTCATCATAGAGAAAAAAATAATTTTGAAACATATTTCAAAAACGTTTCTTGAGGAAAAAATCCATTATTGATGAAAATTTTGTTTTAATACATAAAACCATTTAAAACATTTTTCATAGAAAATAACTAAAAAAATATAAAGAAGGCATTAAAATTGTTAAAAAAAATTATATGAAAATTTGTCATAAAAACATTTTATTAAACAATAAACCTTGTAAACATTCAATGTTATCTTTGACGAAATAATGGCTGCTAAATTCGTGCTTGTCGTACGAGGTCAAAATAACATTCCATTTGCATGGTAAAAAGAATAAAAAATTTCCGTGTTTATAAAGAGAACATAATATTCCATTTAGTATATTTTTAAATGAGAATAAATAAAAAAATTTCTTTTAAAACATACATGATAAGGATATAATATTATTTCAATCTATTTTTTTAAACATTGATTTTCAACTGTTGAATGTGTGATGTCGGGCTTTCCTAAAAACACATTCTTAATTATATTATGTACCACAGAGTATAATATTGTACCAATATGTGAGTATATAATGAAATAAAATATGATAGGTAACATTATTAATATTCTAGAGAGATGGATCATAATATTCCATCAATGGAATGAAATTCATAAACAATCTCGAAAAGCAATAATAATGTCTCAATAGACTCTTATAGAATGGTATCATGGGTTTATACTCTCCATGTAAGAAAATTAAATTACATGAAGCATATAATATCATTAAAATATTTATATTATTTATATTTTGGAAAAATTGAAATATATACACCCCCAAAAAATTTTTAACTTCCTATCAATACATGAGTCTCAAAGAAGGAAAATTGAGACAAAACTTTTTACCAATTTGGTAAATTTGGAAGCTAAATCCCATAAAAGAAGGATCATAAAATAGTTATGTGAATAGACATTTATTTATGTGTATGAAAACTAAAATAAAATATTGGGGAGTACATACATCCCACAAAATTATATAGTGGTGAACCTAACATGTATCTCACAGAAATTAAAAGTGAGATGAAATCCACTTACCTTATGTCTTGACTCTCTACATACTCGTAAAATATTCCTATAAAAAACATAAGTTTATTGTAAATATTTTAATAAGGTATATGTTTATACATAATAATATTTTTATATGGCCTTATATTAACCTCTTAGTAATGATATTATACTAATGTTTCACTTTGGCTAATATTTACTTTGTTCTTCACAAGTGTCTTAATATTTATATATATGGTCTTTATACTTATATCATTATTCTAGAATGTATACCATGATATGAATAATAGTTACGTGTATTATATTTTTATTATAATAATATTTCTAATATAGTAGTACTAAATGGAATACACTCTTCATGGAGTGGGTAAGCCATACATATGCATTAATGTTGTTTCTTTTTTTATTAAAAGAATGTGTGTCAATGAAATTTGTATATATATATATATATATATATATTTATTTATATATCATAATTTTGGAAGAATTAATACATATTATATATCATATAAGTTCATTAGACCCATCCTTAATGCATTCCATGTGGTGTATGAACTAATCACATTGTTTTGAGGGGGTCATAGTCCACACAACCTCAAATGAGATTGTCATATTAACACCTAATGGATAGATAAAATTTTGTGTTTTAAAAGGAAAAAATAATCATAATGACATAATATATATATATGACATATATAAATATATTTTATGTCATAATTTAATATATGATTGATGATAATGGGGAAATGAATAGTTAGTGATTCATGAGGTAGTAGTTCGTCGTACAGAGAAATAATATTTTTGATATCCATTAGATTAAGGTGCATCTAAATTAATGTAGAAATATTTGCATAAAAAATCATTGATTATGTAGGATATTGGAGATGTTACAAAATAATAAAATAAATAGTCTTTAGTCGGAGAAGAAGTTAAATAAAAGAAATAACCATGAGATAAGATGTTACCACTAAACCAGGTAACTCCTTTTGGTTTGTGCCAAAATGATTCATTGAGAGGATTAATTACCAAAGGGTTAGTTCAAGGTATAAGCGATGTATTTCAGGATTCTATTTGGGAAGATATTTTTAGAATCTAAATGGTTTGAGAGATGTGGGGAATGGATAGAGGTGGTGTCCTTTTATATGGAAAGAAAATGAATCACATGGAAATTTCAGAAAAAAATTAGGTATGTACATGTTCATACCTAACCAAATTCATAAAAAATCATAAAACTCAGTAATGGATGGTTAATGTCCAGAATATGGATATAAAATGGGGTTTAGACATGTTTATTGGACATTTGGGATTTTAATTTAAAGGTTTTGTCCCTAATTAAGCTTATTTTGGAAATAACCATTATGATTAATTTTAGTCACATTTAGCAGTCATTTTGGTAAATAATAACCATGGTATTATTAGAATATAAATAATTTACTGAATAAAAAGGTTGTTGCATTATTTTTGGAATTCAATTCATAGAATCAGAAAATTTTCAATTAGTACTAATCCTAAAGATGGGACAAATTAATTGTGTTTTAAAGTAGGAAAAAGATAAAATGTTTGTTATGATTTTATATACAATTTCAAAGTGAAATCGACTATAATGAATTAAATTTTATTAATAGATGTAATATTTATATAATGTGACATTAAATCATATTTATAATATCATTTAACATTAATAATTAATTAAACAAAACAGTAGTTTTTAACTAAAGAGAAGTATTTTTCACTATTCCTCAAAAATGGTATTTTTTAAAAAATCCCAAATATTCACCATAACCTAATTTTGATGTTATAAAATAAAAATAAAAGCTCGTTTTATCAAATTAAACATCAAAATTTGTCGAAAATTAAATTTATTTTTAAAGGAGTTTCATTAATGTAAACAATATTTTTACCATAAAAGGACATTAACAAAAAAATATTATCTTTCAGTTTAAATTTGTTTTATTAATATAAAAAATATATAAAAATTATTTGGAATGTAGATATTTCTATTCAAATATCATTTTTTCAAATTTTAGATATAATTATCATGGTTAATTTATTTTATATATACATGAATATATGACTCATATTAACCTAGTGTTGCATGCATCATACACTGGGTTAGGGTTTCTTGTAGTGCAAGCCATGTTTGTAGATTGCGTAGCACAATCCATGTATGTAACTTCTCATACCTGAATTCCACTATAATGCCCTAACCCCAGTTACCTAGAGTCGGTGCATTATTTTAATACATTAGCATGGTTACAAGGAATCAAGTCCGGATGGGCCGATTAGTTTAGCAGTCTTGGAAAATAGATTACATACATGAATGTTACATTGCACTTTAAGACATACAAAACGACATAAATAATATTTATGAGTTCCATTATTCCTTTGTCTTAACCCTGCATCTCAATCACAATACACTTCTTGGAATCCTGGGAAATTTTAAACATATAAATGGGTGAGATCAAATGCTCAGTAAGGGTAAGCAATACAATGGAAACTTTCATAAATAAGCATAAACATTTAAGGCAATGTATAACTAAAACAAAATCCAGTTAAACTTTAACTTCAGCATAATATGGAAAAAATAAAATGAAATAAATCAATTTACTTATTCACATTAATATTCTACTAATCGAACAATCACATGCAATATCAATAACCACTTTCATAATGACAGAATTCATAATGCCAGACTATCATAACCACATAGCCAAGGCCTCGTGCCAAGACTACAAATAATATTTTTTCATGGACTCATGCCAAGACACTAGTTTGTATCATGAGACCTACCGATGCATCGAGGAGCTATTGTGAGATCCAATCATCACTTATTAAGTCCAATTCATTCCTCATATGAACAGATTTAAACATAACATAAACATTTGTATTTAAAATAGCATACAAAATGTAAATACATTCACTATAAACACTGAATGGTCTGAAAATAACACATCCAAAGTCAAACATATCACAACAACTTCAATACAATATGGAAGTTTTATATCATAATAAATCAACTTCAAATAAGCTTAAAATTAATCAAAGGATGTTGACATAGATGAAATCAAAACTATTTCAGAGAAATATATATTTTTAAAGTCATTTAAAAGTCAAATAATTATAAAATAAAAAATTTACTTTGACAATATCCTTATAATCTTGTAAGGGAAGCTTCAATGATTTTACAATGGTGTAAAATAGCCGCACCCACCGTATAAGTGAAAAAAACATTCTTACCTTAATTCTATCGAAAATGTTAAAAAGGACCTTGTTTGGAAAAAGATGGAAATATTGCACTATAAACCTCTTATAAAAATTAAAACAAGGATATAAATGACTTTAACCCATATTCTGTAAAATAAAAATAATGTTTTGAAATACATTTTTATGAAACATGGATGTGGATGATAAAGAGGTCCTAATAGATAATTATGTATAAACAACCTCGTATAATGAAGAGATTCTGAAATAACCCTTACCTTGTACTTTTCCTTGGATAAAGGTAGATTAACCTCCTTTATAATGGTAAAATAATTGTTATTAAATTATACAATAATAATATATATTAATATGATATCATATATGATCTTCTGACATTGATTTGTTAATAATATCTTAGTGTTATCATCATTTCGGGTGTTAACTTACTTGTTTTCTTTTATATGTTTTGTTATGCAAGTCGTGTTTTTTATGGATAGGTTGTATCTTATTCATATCCATAATGATATAAAGTTCTCAAACATTTCATTTAATCATTAAATGAGAATTAGACTTTAATGGATACGATGGGGAATGACTCTCATCATGTTCATGGAGACGGTAGTCCGTACGTACGCCCGAGTGACAATATCATTCTCTTGATATTAAAATAATATATAATTTTATGGTATATCATATAGACAGAATCAGTATCGTGTTACATTTATTATTTACATGGATTATACATCATTATTATACCCATCTAAATAATAATATATTTAATAACAATTACACCACAATAAGGAGACAGTAGGCCGTACATACGCATGTATGGTGACATGTGATTAAAGGGATGGATAGAATAATGAATTTGTTTGTTCCATAATTATAATAACATCACAGTATATAGAAGATACTGGAGTTATTATTTTATAATGGTAATAACAAAGAAAAAAGATGTTGAAGAAGAAAGGAACTTTGAAAAGGGTGGCGAAGACGTTACCTCTTCTTCAGGTTCTTCCTTTTTATTTGATCAAAAGGGCTCCTTAAGATTGATTTATGATCAAAATAAGGCCTATAAGATGAAGTGAGGGAAGTTGGGAGGATATTTGGGCAGATGATGGCCAAGACAAATGGATTTGATGACATGAATTAATGAGAAGGGGGAGTTCCCTTTTATAAGAGGGGTGAGGGGCTATTTAGGAAAAACTTAATGTATTATTTTATAATATAATCATATTCAGTTTATAATGGATCCAAAGTAGATTATTCAAATTCTAAGGTGGGTGTGGGAATAAATCCTTTCAACCAATATATATTATATAGGTTTGGGTCATTATATTAACCATATATTTCAGTTTTAACTCTTGGTTAATTAGTTTAACACTTACCATGTCACTTTTTATTTTTATAATATATAGTTAATAAACATACTATATACATAAAAGTGACCCCAATGTGGTCCATTATTGATACACCAATAATTATATATGTCCTTTTGCCGATCCTTAGATTTTTAGGAATATAATATAAGTTAATAATATAATATTTGTTTTAAAAACTCATTTATGTCAATTTTGACACTTCTAAATAATTGATTATTGTTAAAGTTTTAAAAACATTATTAATTCGAAAAAAATTCATTTAAGAAATCATAACATGTCATATTAACCAATAAAATTCGTATTTCATCAAAACATTAAAATTATATTTATTTTTACATTTATAATACCAATTATTTGATTCGTTCATTAATAAAGAAAATACTGCATCATTATTGTGTCATATATATTTTTACTTTTTCAATGTATAAAAATTATAAATAAAATAAAATTATGTATGAAATATTTTTATCATTATAATTAATATTTATGATAAAAAATATAACACATATAAACTTATGTAAAAATTGTTTTTCTATAAGATATGAGCTTATGTCATTTTTGTATTTACTTTAACTTAATTAATATAAAGTGTCCCTATCACCTACAAGTGGCTCCATAGGTCCCAAAATCGACCCAAAGATTCCCATGGTGGTAAATGTATCAACCAATAATGTTAAGAGACGTTTTAAGAGGAATTGTTTTATTATAATATTATTTGTTTACCCTTATTTACCGGATTTACCCTTTAACCATGGTAAATAAAATATTTACCGTATTAATTATTCAAAATGTATAAAAATAAAAGTTTCCTATTTACACAATTTGTACATCCTGATTCCAAATAAGGAATCCATTTTTCCCAATTCAAAACACAAAAGGGGCAGAAATTAATTTAAAATTAATTCCTGCTGTCAATATAAAAAGTGTGTTTTTATGATATAATCACTATCAAAAGATTGACACTTGTTTATGTTGGGTTTAATTGTGAAATTATGTCCAATGAAAAACATTGTATTAAATGGTAAAAATATAGTCTAAATATACTTTAAAACCACTCAAATTCATAATTTATCTCTATTAATTATTTTGATTAAAAAAGTTGTTTTTAATTAAAATTTAGTAATTTTCACTATTCATCAAAATATAAAAGTTATCCGAAAAGTACCAAAATTTCACCCTAGTATAAATTCAATATTATGAATCCATAAATGAAGTCCATTTTGAGAGATAAAATTTATAAAATTTTAAAAATTAGGTATTACTATTCATAATGCCTATTTTGATTGGTTGAGGTGATTATTAGAACTCGAAGTTGCGTACAACACACGCTACTGTATTACTCAGAGAAAAGCATACCATAGATTATTGGGGCGTTACATTGTAAATTTATTATGTCCCCATTCTAAAGAATAATTTTATTTTATCAAATTGAATATATATATAAGTTTAAAATATTGGATTTAAAAAGTCTTTGCCATTAAAAGGCCGTAAAATTTGCATATTTAAAAAAATACTTATTTAATCTAAAAAAAATTTATTTGTTCTTATATTATGTCTATGAATCTCATAATATGGATTCTAAAATTATAAGTATTATTTATAGTTCAATATTCATTTAAAAATATTCATAACAGCTTTTGAACGGCTTGTTTGGTAAGTTATAGTGTGCTAGAACTCCGTGTTTTGTGTAGGAAATGTTACTGAATTATTTTGAAGAAATAATGTATTATGAAATAATAGGGTGTTACATTCATCCCTACTTAAATAAATTTCATCCTCGCAATTTGAAATTATTTTTTGAAAACAAAAGGTTGAAAATAAAAAATACCATTGGGAAAACGCACATTGGAAATTAGGTTAATACAATTTGGTCTTAATAAGTGGAAAAGTGAAATAAATGTGTCACCACCAAATTATGATCTCTATTAGGAGAACATTGGAGGAAATTAGGGACATATAATTGTAGGAAAAAAGTAAATATTTATAGTGAGTGATTGAGGTCATCAATCAAATATAATTGTAGAATTGTGGGTCTCAAATCCACCAATCTATGATGATTTAAAATACCATCGGTTCAAAAAAAACACATGATATTAGGATAACACATTTTTGGTTTTATGATTCCTTACCTAAAGATTAAGAATTTTTTTCTTCATAGAATAAGAGATGAAAAAATGTATACTTTTCAAGTAGAGTTCCATCCTTTAACTAATTTCTACCACAATCTCAACTTTCACTCTATATGATAATAGAACATAAAAATATATTCGATTTATTCTATTCGTATAGGGTTCCAAAAAAATGAATTTATAATTCATCTACAAGACCCTTAAATAAAATTATATTATTCAGTCCAGGACATCATGTGGGTCAGTGGTAGGTGATACACCCTAATCACCCTTTGATTGTGGATTCAAGTCTCGTGGCCTTGTCGGACACGACGAGTTATCAACCTACCTCCGGGTTGTCCTTTTTATGGAAATACAAAAATTATCTCAAACTAGACCTATCCAAAATACTTTTTTCCAAACTTAGAGTCCAAAATTTATAGGGAAGTGAAACATGATGAAGATCCTTTTTTCCACGTAATAATATGTGAACACCTTCATCATGTAATATTCTAAAACATGGTAATATCATTAATTACCAAAAACCATTATTGATTACATTCATGATCCCTTATTCCTTATAGGATAATGGATATAATCCATCTATCCAAAAATGGAGTAAACTACAACAATGACAAATCATTAATCATTTTCATGGTATTCAAGAATATTCAATATAATTTATTAAAATCAACCATCTCTTTTTCGAAAATCACTACCTCATTATCGGGATGATATTAAGGATTACCTTTCCTTCAACCATGTATTTTAAAAAAAAATTAGCTTACTATTAAGTCACTTTTCTTAGAATGATTAAATCTCAAATCCTTAGTAAAATAGTAATGTAGTTCAATCCTTATTTATCTCCATAAATCATGTAACCAGTATACTCAAATAAAATAATTCCATAATAACAATATAAGAACACTATTCATTCCTCTTCATCTGAGGTAGTTTCATAACTTGATTATTATCTAATAGCATCATTTGGTAAATACTATGATTATTTGGACATAGGTTTGCGTAGTGTCCCCACTCCTTACAGATGAAGCATTGTACATTTGAATCCTTTTTCTTACCCTTGCAGTCACGCTCATGGTGTACTTTTTCTCCACAGTTATAACAAACTCCAATTCCCCTCTGGAATGTTCTAGGGTGTTTCATCCCACAGTTCTCACATACTGGAAAATTCTTCTTTTCGTTATTCAATTTATCCATCTTTCTTTCAAAAATCATTTTTTTCTCTTGCTTCCCTTCAAATCCATAGGATTCAGAGAATTATTTACTGATCTTATGATACTATTTATTTATATGATGATAATACGTGGGAGACTATTTCATTTCTTAATTTTGGCTTAATACCAGGAGTTATATGAACAATCTTACTCTTTGGATCATACGTATTATTGGAGTTCAAATTCCTTCTATAGGGTGTCATTTATATACAATGGCATACACTTGGTCAATTTATGTATTGTGATTAATAATTCCAAACTTGTAAAATACCTTAAATAAATTGAATGGTTTATGGATAAAATCCATATTCGTTATGTTGTTTTCATTGAGGAAGTATATACTCATAAACCCTTCATAATGATTTGTAAATAAAATGAGAATTATCCTAAACATATCTCCCGGGAGTGTCGTAACCAATATAACATCATGGAACATTGTAGTGCACCCGTTCTCATTCGAGTCTAGCTCGAGGCAGTGTTTTTGGGTTTTACCCCTTTTTACATTTATGCCAGAGCCACATCTACCTGCTGGTATCTAGAGAGGGATGTATTTTCATGGAATACTCACAAAATCTCAACATTTCCAAAATTCTAGGAATTTCTTCTATACTAATCCTCAAATTCTATCTTAGGGCTATGAGCTCTAATCAGAGTTTATATAAATCTAGTTTCCTAGGATATTTCTAAACTTCCTCTGATACCAAATGTAATTACCTGACCCCAGTTACCCAGAGTCGGTGCATTTTTTTAATACATTGGCATGATTACATGGAATCAAGTCCCGAAAGACCGATTAGTTTAGCAGTCTTGGAAAATAGATTACATATATGAATGTTACATTTCACATTAAGACATACAAAACAACATAAATAATCCTTATGAATTCCATTATTCCCTTGGCTTAACCCTACATATCAATCACAATACTCTTCATGGAATCCTGGGAAAAATAAAACATAGAAAGGGGTGAGCTCAAATGCTCAGTAAGGGTAAGCAACACATCGAAAACTTTAATAAATAATCATAAACTTTTAACTCAATGTATAACAAAAACAAAATCCTTTTAAACATGAACATAATAATAATATGGAAAAAAATAAAATGAAATAATTTCATTTACTTAATCACATAGATATTCTACTAGTCTAATAATCACATGAAATATCAATAACCACATTCATAATGACGGAATACATAATGCCAGACAATCATAACTACATATCGAAGGCCTCGTGCCAAGACTACCAATAAAATTTGTCAAGGCCTCATGTGAAGAAGGTAGTTTGTCTCATGAGACCTACCGATGCATTGAGGAGCTATAGTGGGCTCCACCCATCACTTATTAAGTCCAATGCATTCCTTATATGAATAGGTTTAAACATAACATAAACATTCGTATTAAAAAAAGAAAATGAAATGTCAATACATTCACAATAAACCATGAATATAATAAAAACAACCCATCCATAGTCAAACATATCACAAAACCTTCAAAACAATATGGATTTTTTATATCATAATAAATCAACTTCAAATAAGCTTAAAATTCATCAAAGGATGTTGACATTGATGAAATCAAAACTATTTGAGAGAAATATATATATTTTTGAAATCATTTAAAAGTCACATAATTATAAAATAAAACATTTACTTTGAAAATATACTTATAATATTGTAAGGGAAGCTCCTAATATTTTATAACAGCAGAAAATCGCCGCACCCGCCATATAAGTTAAAAAAAACATTCTTACCTTAATTCTGTCGAAAAGGTTAAAAAGGTACTTTTTTGGAAAATGATGGAAAGATTCCATTATAAACCTCTTATAAAAATTCAAAAAAGGGTATAAATAACTTTAACCCATATTCTGTAAAATATCAAGAATGTTTTGAAATACATTTTTAAGAAACATGGATGTGGATGATAAAGAGGTCCCAGTAGATAATTACGTATAAACAACCTCGGATAATGAAGAGATTTTGAAATAACCCTTGCCTTGTACATTTCTTTGGTTGAGGGTAGGTTAACCTTCTATATAATTGTGAAATAATTGTTATTAAATTATACAATAATCATATACATTAATATGATATCATATATGATCTTTTAACATTGCTTTGTTAATAATATCTTAGTATTATCATCGTTTCGGGTGTTAAATTACTCGTTTTCTTTTATATGTTTTGTTACGTAAGTCGTGTTTGTTATTGATAGGCTGTATCTTATTCATATCCACAATGGTATAAAGTTAGTAAAAATTACTTTTAATCATCAAATTAGAGTTAGTCTTGAATGGATATGATGGAAATGAATCTCATCGCATTCGTGGAGATGGTAGTCCGTACGTTTGCACGAGAGAAAATATCATTCTTTTGATATTAAAATAATGTATAATTGGATTTTATATAATATAGAATGAATCATTATCATGTTATATTTATTATTTACATGAATTATACATCATTATTATACCATCTAATTAATAATATATTGAATAACAATTACACCACAACTTGGAGACGGTAGGCCGTACAAACGCACGTATGGTGACATGTCATTCAAGGGATGGATAGAATAATGAATTTGTTTGTTCCATACTTATAATAACATCACAGTATATAGAACATACTAGAGTTATTATTTTAAAATGGAAATAAAAATGAATTAAGAAGTTGAAGAAGAAAGGAACTTTAAAGAGGGTGGTGAAGACTTTACCTCTTTTTCGGGTTCTTCCTTTTGAATTGATCAAAAGTGCTCCTTAGGTTGGCTTTATGATCAAAGTAAGGCCTCTATGATTAAGTGAGTAATGTTGGGAGGATATATGGGCAGATTTTGGCCAAGCCAAATGGCTTTGAAGGTGTGAATTAATGATAAGGGGGAGTGCCCTTTATAAGAGGGGTGAGGAGATCTTTAGGAAAAACATAAAGTATTATTTTATAATAAAATCATATTCGGTTTCAAATGGATCCAAAGGGGATTATTCAATGTCTAAGGTGGTTATGGGTCGAAATTCATTCAACCAATATATTTTAGACAGTTTTATGTCATTATATTAACCTTATCTTTTAGTTTTACCACTTGGTTAATTAGTTTAACACTTACCATTTCACTTTGTATTTTAAAAATATATAGTTAATTAAAATACTATATACATCCAAGAGACCCAAAAGTGGTCCATTAATGATACACCAATAATTGTTTTGTCCTTTGGAAGAACCTAAGATTTTTTGGGAGAGAATATATATTAATTATATAATATTTGTTTTTAAAAACTCATTTATGTCAATTTTCACACTACTCAATAAATGATGATTATTAAATTCATAAAAACATCATTAATTCAAACCAAATTAATTTAAGCAATCCTAACATGACATATTAACCAATAAAATTCGTTTATTTCATCAAAATTGTCAAATTATATTTATTTTAACATTTATAATACAAATTATTTGATTCATTCATTAATAAGGAAAGTACTACATCATTATTGTATCCTATATATTTCTACTTTTTAAATGACTAAAAATTATAACTAAAAAACCATTATGTAGGAAATATGTTTAGCTTTATAATTAATATTTATAATCTAAATTAAAACATATATAACCCTATTTAAAAATTGTTTTTCTAAAAGATATAAGCTTATGTCATTTTTGTATTTACTTTAACTTAATTAATATAATGTGTCCCTATCACCTAAAAGTGGCTCCATGGGGTCCCAAAATCAACCCAAAGATGCCCATGGTCGGACAAGTATCCACCAATAAGATTAAGACACGTTTTAGGGTAATTTTATAATAATAATAATAATATTATTATTTTACCCTTATTTTCCGGATTTACCCTTTAACCATGGTAAATAAAATATTTACCAAAGTAATTATTCAAAATGTCTAAAAATAAAAATTACCTATTAACACAAATTGTACATCCTGATTAATAATATGGAATCAATTTTTTCAAATTCAAAACACATGGAAGAAATTAATTTCAAATTAATTTCCACTGTCCAAACAAAAATCATGTTTTTAAGATATAATAACTTTCAAAAGATCGACATTTGTTTATGTCCGGTTTAATTTTGAAATTATGTTCAATGACCAAAATTGTATTAAATGGTAAAAATATATTCTAAATATACTTTAAAACCACTAAAATTCCTAATTTATTACTATTAATTATTTTTATTAAAAAAGTTATTTTTATTAAAATTTAGTAATTTTCACTATTCATCAAAATATAAAAGTTATCCGAAAAGTACCAAAATTTCACCCTAGGATAAATTCGATATTCTGAATCAAAAATGAAGTCCATTTTTAGAGATAAAATTTATAAAATTTCAAAAAGTAGTTATTACTATTCATAACAGCTAGTTTGGTTGGTTGAGGTGTGTATTAGAACTCGAAGTTCCGTAGAACACACACTAATGTATTATACAGAGAGAAGTGTACCATTGAAGCTTGGGGTATTACATTTTAAATTTTTTATTTCCCCATTCTATATAATAAATTTATTTAGTCAAATTGAATATATAAATGTTTAAAATATTATATTTAAAAAGGCTTTGCCATTAAAATGCGTTAAAATTTTCATTTTTTAAAAAATACTTCTTTTATATGAATTGTTTTTGTTCTTAAATTATGTCTAAGAAACTCATAATATGGATTCTAAAATTATAGGTATTATATATAGTTCAAAATTCATTTAATACTATTCATAACCTCTTTTGAATGGCTTGTTTGGTAAGACATGGTACACTAGAACTCGATGTTGCTTGTAGTGCACGTTATTGAAATATTTTGATGAAATAAAGTACTATGAAATCATGGGGTGTTAAATCCACCCTATAGTGCCTCGAGCCTAGTTGGACACCTATTTTCATGTGACTCTCCCACCATTTTTAAAGGCTACTGACTAGCAGTGAGTTCATAGGTGAGTTAGTGGGGAGACTATGCCATCATTACTAGAGTATGACAGTGGAAGTTAATGATATCTTAAATATATGAAGATAAAAAATAATATGTACTAGAACATAATGCATGGAATTATCCCAGAATCATAGTACAGGTCTCTACAATGCATCAAATAGGTAGATGTTAATAGAATATAGTACAAGTCTCAAAAATACCAAAATACCAAAAAGTAATCCATTCATCACAAGCCTCAGATTGTTCTTATTCTTCTATGCCCCAAATCCATAATAAAAAAACTATACCAGAGAGATTGGATATATCATCACCTAAAAAAATATAATCTATTTGTGTTGACTAGGGGGACCAAACTAGGTGTGAGATAAACATCCAAGTTGGCATCCACCAGGGTCTGTACAATTCTAACAGAAATATAAAAAAATTATAGAATGTATAAACATTTATCAAGTCATGTATGTGTGCCCCTGTAATAAGTCTATTGCAGTAAGTAAAACATAAAATCCTTTATAGCTACTAGAAATATAGAGATATCTCCTAACAAAACATCTGTAATAGGTTAGCAAGAAATTTTCATAGGGACATTGTGTATCCATATGTATGAAGAAATCTCGTACCACACTGTATAGAGAAGTCATGTATCCCAAGGCCACACCATATAATTTTTTCAAATATCCCATGGCCATAATGTATAGTGATTTCAAATATCCCACGTCCATTCCATTTTGCGATGTGTAGACTACAAGTCCCAGATCCAAGGTGTCCGTAGGCCAAGGAATCCATGTAATAAATCTATACCAATGACGGATGAATATAAACTTCTTGTCCAAGGAATCCCATTGAGTCCCATTGGAATCCATGGTGGAAACTCGGTTAGGGAATCATTGGGGTCCTAGGAGCATGGAAACAAAAAAATCCTACACAAGCCCAAGCAAGCCAAATCAATATGGTAGAAAGGCCTGAGTAATCCCATAAAATCAAGACCCATGGGGAAGAGTCCACCCAAGGTGTCTTGTACCGGGTTTCCGATCAATGGAGATTAGTCCAAAGAAACTATCAAACAATTCAATAAATCATTTATGATTTCAAAATAAACATACAATACATGCATGTATACCCACCCACATCAACCTTCACACACCATGAGTACACCCACTTCTGCAAACCATTTATCTACTACAATCATATGGCCCTACCCTCCCATATAAACCATTTAACAAGGAATTATTCAATTCATATAGGTATACCCACCCATATTATCTATTTAAGATGGAAAAGTACTAATATATATGAAAAAAATAAGATATTCATTAATCAAGGAGGAAATGCATCTCCTAAACATGCTACTCAAGATTTGACAATAATAAATGGCTTCCTCTAACTAGGAATGCACAAGAACACAAACATTATGAGGTTTAAATAGGATTAAAATAGTTATCTCTTTAAGGCGCACCCCTTTGGTGACCATTAATCATGTAACATGGGCAAACACACCTAAATTAAACATACGATAATCCTCACCAGGTCTGACTATGACTATGACACGAAACCCACTAAAAAACGAGCCCTCGTTAGAATGTCTAATGAGCGGTGAAAAGGATGAATGCCCAAAATCAACCAAAATTTTGAAAGAAATAATAGACAACCTACCTTGCCTTAGAAGTAGACAACTCATCTAGTATCATGTCTGATTCATCATGGTTTGGAAGAAATCTGAAGAATGGACAAAGAAAAGGATATTACGGCATATTGGCCTAAACTCAAATAGTGCATTTGTTTTTTTATGAACAATCAAGAAAGACTAAAAAGGAATCGAGTTATTACTGATGTGCTTACAACATTATTGATGTCACTTGTATCAATTTTCGGGCGACTTCTAAACAGGAAAATCTATATTCGATGAATTTTGGGTTCAAAAATGGAGAAAATTTACTATGCATAAAAAAGATAAGCTACAACCTCTTTTATAAAAGAAAACACCAATGGGAATGTACATGACGTTTACCTCAAGTACATGGTGTGTACTATCCTTTTATTTTTGTCTGATCCAGAGTGGCTACATATGGTGACGGGCCAGTACATGACATGTACTGGAAGTACATGACGTTTAGGCCATCCAAATGATGTGTACCTAGCCTACAACCAGATTTCCGCATGTTTCCTCCCTTTCCTCCCAATGAAAACCCAACCAACCCGAAGATCAGCCAGCTGTCTAATCCAAAAAGGAAAGTAAAAAATTTAACCTGTAAAGAAGGATATGTACCTAAAGAAAAATGTATGATATTACAATCTTCCCCCTTATAGAAATTCATCATGAAAGTGTTCTATAAAGGGTGATCAAGATCTGTCTGGAAACAATTATGGCCACTGAGCGCATACATCTTCTCCCCTCTCTCTTGTATAATACTACAAATTACTATTCTTCCATAGATCTCATACTAGATGAAATGAATGGCCTTGTAAAACCATTTTTCTCCCTTCAACAATACGTGTCAGATGCTCCTCAAAGGATATATCAACTTGAAGATCATACTCTTCGTGCTGATGATTGTGAGATAGATCTGAGTGATACTGGCACATCTTAGATACATTTCATAATTCATGAATGGATCAATACCTCAGAGGTACTAACAACTGATAAGAAACTATCATGACTATCTCCAGAATCTAAAACATACCAGAATATATTGGTGAATGATTACCCATTATCATAATCTGTGTGTGTCCCAACCTCGGTGAAACACATGAGAAAACCTGATCCTCGACCTTGAACTATAATGGTTGTCTATAGTGAACATCCTATGATTTCTGATGATACTGTTTTGCGGCCATATGCTTCTGAATCATCTGGATATGCTCAGAAGAATTTTATACAAGATGTAGTCCAAGTAATGTTACCTATCCTACCTCTAACGAGCATAGAGGATGAAGAAATGACCTACTATATAAGGCCTAACATGGTTACATTTTTAACGACTCATGATAAAGTTTATTTTAGAATAACTCAATTAGGAGAATGTGCCTCTCCCAAGAGCCCCTATAATCTAGAGCCCATGTTGGATGCATGTCCTGTATCACCTATATCATATACTATTACTAGACATTAGTCTTAGGGTGGTATGTTGTTCTCAAAAGAACCTTTATACCCAGTACCATCTAAAAACACTGCAGAAATGAGAATTGATTTGGTTGTCCCTATATGAAAAGATATTTTGTGAGACCCCATGATGTCGTACCACCTCTTGGATGCAAAACTTCTCAATATCATGAACACTAAATGTCTCTTTGAACATATTGATATGTTTGAACTTTGTAAGCCAGTCAATGTCAACCCAAAAACTATAATTACGTTGATCCAACCTCAGCAATCCCTTAATGAAATACAATGTGACATCATAACATTTAAACTCTGGAATAGGTAACTGCCTTAAAATCTCTACTGGTTACTAAATATTTTCCTTCACTACTGACAGGTGGAATATCTCATCACAAAATAATCTAACTCTATCTTTATTCCCAACCACCAGTACTGTTGTCATAAGTCTGGGTACATCTTCGTGACCTCGAGATGCATAGAACAAGATAAATCATGAAAATAACACATCAACTCCACATGTATATCTACTAGATCCCTAACATGTCTATGGATATGCAAGATCTCATCATCTCATAATTTCTATCTAGGAGGAGTGTACTCACCTACCACACCTTCCTATAGAACATTTCCTTTAGAATAAGATAACTACTTTATCCTAAATCTGTTCAATAGGGTAGACGTCACAACTATGGATGATATAAATCTTGGGCCCTATAGATCATGATCCTCCAGATATATATCTGAAAACAATTCCATACGTATCCACTCATTACTGGCTTACTGCACTTCATGTATATGAGTCCTCATGCTCTGGGCAACGACTACTACATTACCTTTACCAGGCATGTAGGAAAGCTTGATGTTGAAGGAATTTATGTACTCCACCCACATTCACTGTCAAAAATTAGGATCAAGATATATAAAGATATACTTGAGGATTTTGTCTTCCATGTAAACCAATCATCCATGTCCTAGAAAATATTTCCTTCAACCACATAAAGCATGAACCACTACAGTTAACTCTAGATCGTGTATAGGGTATTTCTTCTCACGAGGCCTCAACTATTATTGCCCGCACACCACAACTCGATATCCCTATATCAGCACAAATCCCATCCCAATACCTAATATGTTGAAATACACCATGTCTCTCTTTCCCTACTTAAGGATTATTAGGACTGCTTCAAATTTCGACCTCCCATTAAACTCCTAGAAGGTTGTCTCACAATATTCTAACCACAAAAACATCACACCCTTCATAGTCAGGCCCATCAATGGTGCTGCAAAGCATGAGAAGGCCTGTATAAAACGTTTTTAGTAGATAGCCAGCCCCATGAAACTGGGAATGTTTGAAACGTTGTTGAGTTGTTCCAAGGAAACTACATCTATCACCTTCTCTAGGTCCACTGACACTCCTGTGTCCAAGATGATGTGTCCCAAGATGTAAATCTGATCCATCCAGAAATGGAACATTGTGAGTTTAACATATAACTGAATCTCTCTAAGTGTATTAAAAATGATGTCAAGATGGTTTTCATGGTTGTGTCAATTTTGATAATACACAAAGATATCATTAATAAAACCCACCCCAAAAATAATACAAGTAAGGATGGAAAATTTTGTTCATCAAACCCATTAAAACTGCTGGTGCCTTTGCGAGACCGAATGTCATAACCAGAAACATGTATAACCCATACCTGATACAAAAGGTTGTATTATTGGTTATGAGTGCATCAGAATTGTGTTTGGTGGGTGTACCCAACGTTAATTTTTACCATTAACGACATTTAGTCTGAGATCTGTCACGATAATAAAACAACCAAAATTCAGAATAGAACAAAGAACAAAAGAAAAGTGGGGAGTCTTGGATCCATAAAGAGGATCATTATATGTTAGTTACAATTAATTTAATTAATAGACATGAAATTTCTTAATAAAATTCTCTCTCTATTGATGTTTCCAGTCATTATCGGATTTGATTTGTCGTTGTGTCATAGAATCCATGTGTAAGATTACTCTAGTGGTGATCCGAACTTTCTCCACATGTCTCTGGACATTTCCAAATGGATCTCTAGGTGATTTCATGGTAGAGCCTTCATTTTCGATGTCCACATTTGATTTACTGGATCTGGTAGAGGATGATCTCTCTCTCTCTCTCGTAGTTTGAGAACGTTCCTGAAAGAAAATAATTCCCTCTTGGATTGAAATATTTCTCTTGATCTATTGTGCACAACCCCAAAAAAAATATCTAAGCAAATGAGAATTATATAATTGGTATTTTTAATTAATTATAATAATAATAAGAGTTATGTACCGAAAATAATTTTTTCATTTCATATAATTCTTAGTAAGACCCCATGTCTAATAATAACATTTGACTATTATTATTACTTGACATGCGCCTATAGAGTTAAACCTAATGTTATTTAATTTAATAAATATTATTATTTCTCACAAATCCCTATAAAAACTACACAGCGTGTATATTAATATACATGGACAGTAATTTTTTCCATTTTCAATATTTCCTCCTCCATATTTATTATAACATGAATAATGGATATAAATTTCTCAACTAAATATCAATCCATTACTCACTAAAAAATATATTATTTCGCCCAAAATATATTCTCTTGAATAAATATTGTTGAAATAAATTTGATCAGGTATTCGTGAATAATTATTAAACCACAATTGGGAATAATCTTTATTCAACTTGTAAAAATAATATTTAACTTAGATGCTTCGACACAATTAGTGTGTGACCCTCTAGGCCTCTTTCAAAATGGAATTAGGTGGAGCCTACCAAATATCTAAGGTTAACTTATAGAAACATGCCATGGAACCCATAGAGAATGTAGTTAAATCCGTAATGAAATGTCACCACCTACCAACACCTACTGTGTAATGTAATCCCTTTGTCTCGATATCTCGAATGTATAAGGTTTCTTGCTAGTGTCATCATCCCATGTGCTCGATTATTCTTTGTTTGACTTCCCAGAATTGAACTCACCCATTCCATACCATTTCCATGGATTTATATAGGCTACATCAATTACATCAAAGAGGCATATATATCTACTTCTATTATGGATCAAAAGGGACAAATCCTTTCTCCCATTATCTATTAATGCAGTATTACTCATAACACACCCAACATATCCTATATCGTTTTGAATAGTGTGTCATCATACATTTTACAATGCATCTATGTGTGTGATTTTTAATGACCGTTAAAAATAATCTTAATTTAAAAGTACAAATACCCATGTCTACAAATAGAAACATCTGATGTTCCTTTGAAATGATGATTTCCTACTAGAAGGACTCGTTCTCGTAATATCCTCCTGAATATTACTATGGTTGTGCACCATGATATGGTGCCTCAATGACTTATGAGTCATCACCCCTAATGGACTGTATTATTTTTGTCTCTCAAATAACATCATCCGGCCATAGAACATATATTCCGGAACAATGTTATGGAACTTCCAGGTTCTCATATTTGCAGGGATCCACTATGAACCTTTAATACAATCATTATCCATAGGACTATATATCATGCATTGTCACGCGTAAGAATAATCATGATGTGATCATGTATTTATTAATGAATAAAGTATAAAGTAGTTGGGTCTAGGCCACCAACTCCAACAGACTCCCACACGGAAAAGAGCCAATAGCTAACAACCCTCAACCTGCTAGCTCTCACATGATATTCATGATTCTACTAGGATTGGCCTTTAGTCGTGGTGTATGAAACCTTCTCTTCCATGGACACATCACTCACACCAGCTTCACCCCTCTGATTTAAAATCCCTTAATAGGTGATACTTTCTATGTACATGCTTTTTCTGTTTATGTGACCTTGGTTCTTTTGAAAGTGCCATCGCTACAATATTATCACAATATAATGTTATAGGATCTTTACAACTATGAACCACTTCATGCTCTTGTAAAAAGTTCCAAACCTAAATAGCTTCATTGGATACATCAGAAGACACTATATATTTAGACTCCATTGTAGAATCAGTGAAAACTGGTTTCTTTCAACTCATCCAGCTCACAACTCCTTCATTGAGACATAAAAAATATCTAGATTGTGACTTTAGATCATTTGGATCTATCTGAATACATGAATTTGCATCCCCAATGATGAAAATTTCCTCGTCTACTCTACACACCCATAAAATATCCTTATTTCATCTCATATAATTAGGGATAGTCTTAACAGTAGTCTGATGTTGTTCACTGAGATCTTCTTGATATCTTTCTACCCTGATCAGTGTGTCGGAAACATCAATCCTAGTACATAACACGACATATATGATGGATCCTATAGCTAATGAGTATGGTATATTATACATTTTATCATTCTCATGTTTTGTGTGAGGATGTGTTTTTATATAAAGATGTACGCCATGTGACACTGGAAATCATCCCCTCTTGGATTGTTCCATAATAAAAGTATTTAGTATCTTGTCAATATATGTGCCATGACTTAGTCCAAGTAGCCTCTTGGATCTATCGCGAATGACATTGATACCTAGAATGTCGCCTGCTTCACCCAAGTCCTTCATGGAGAAACACTTGTTCAACCAGTCCTTAACTGATTGTAATACTGGTACATAGTTTCCAATATGTAATATGTCATCATCACATACTACTAGGATAATGACCACATTCCCATCAGTCTACTTATAAACACAGGGCTCACATTCGTTTTTAATGAATACAAATTCATTTAAGGATTCATCAAATCAAATGTTCCTTGACCTGGATGCTTTCTGTAATCGTTAAATATATTTCTACAACATGAATACTCGTTTTGACTTCACCTAGTGTTAAAAACCCTTTTGTTTATTTCATAAACACATCTTCCAGAAGGTTCCCATTATGGAATGTTTTTTTGACTTCCATCTTCCAAATCAAATTGTCTTGGTAAGCTACTATGGAAAGTATGATTCTTATGGATTCAAACATGGTAACTGAAAATAATGTTTCATCATAGTCAATTTGATGATGTTTTATGAATCCTTTAGCTACTATCATAGCTTTATAGGTGCAAACTTGACCTTCCATGTCAGTTTTTCTAGAATACCCATTTGCATCCAATAAGCTTCACATCAACTATGTCACCATCCAGAACGTAGACATGGTTCTGATACATGGAATCCATCTCATAATTCATATCTTCTTGCAATCTAGAATCTTCTGGTATTTCTACCACTTCCTTATAGGAGAGAGGTTCATCATCATCCATCAATAATGATTCACCATCCTCAGTGACTAGTAAACAAAATCCCTCTGGTTCCTTTACCTCTCTTTAGCTCCTACGCAATAACTGTGTTTCTGGAACTTCTTCCATGGGGACTAATGGAACATGTTCTTGTACCAACTCCTATGTATCTTGATCATAATATTCATCAAAGTCAATCATTATCCCACTATCCATTCTGAGGATGTTCTCCCTCTAGTTAATGAAGGATTGTCTGGCTACATTCACTTTCTTGTTTGAAAGGTTATGTAGTTATTATCCTTTCATTTACTTTGGATATCCTATAAAGATACCCCTCATGCCCCGGGGATCTGGTTTTTTTCTTGATAAGGCCATAACAAATACCTCTCATACCCATAAACATTTTTATTAAAAAATCGGTTTCTTTCAAATCCATAACTCTAAGGGAATTCAATTTTCAGACTTTGTTGGTACTCGGGTTAATGTGAATGATGTAGTTTGTAATTCATAACCCCAAAAGGATAGTGGATGATCCACATGACTCATCATCAAACTCACCGTTTCCATCAAGGTGCGGTTTCTGTATTCACTAACACCATTCCAATGTGATGTATAAGGAGGTCTGAGCTAAGATAGAATCCCTAACTCCCATAGAAGATTGATGAAATCTAATATCAGATATTCTCCACCTCAATCTGATAAATGATTCATTATCTTCTTACCAAGATGATTCCTTGCATCATTCTTGAATTCCACAAATTTCTCAAAGGACTCTGACTTGTACCGCCTAACATAGACATAGCCATACCTACTCAAATAATCAGTAAAAGTAATGGAGTAATATTATCCCCCTATAGCTTCTGCTGTAAATGGACCACACGTGTCTATGTGCACTAATCCTAGAAGCTCTATGGCCCTTTCACCCTGTCCACAAAAAGGTGGATTAGTCATTTTATATTGTAAACAAGCGTTACATCTATCAAGTGAGTTTGGCTTAGGAGAGCCTAAATAACAATGTTTGATGAGATTTTCCTGATCTTCTCATTTTCAGAACTGAAAAGGTGATAACCCAATTAGGTGATGTATTAATCTTGTGATTTGGTTTCATTATCGATTTCCAACACTTGTATTTCATAATTTAAAACATACAAACTGTTATATAAATGTTCCATACCATAACATATTATGTTCTTATAAAAGAATTAAACCTTAATTCTGAACATGAAAATAAATACATCAATATCTATACGTGATAAATAAAATTAGTTTTTTTGGTAACAAAAGGAACATAATAATAGTTAGGTAAAACAAAAATCATCCTAGCTATCAATGAGATATGGTAATTTCCAATGGATAATGTAGCTAGCCTCACAACATTGGCTGCTTAAAGATCCACCTCTTCTGAAGATATCTTTCTAAATATACTTTGTTCCTGAATTTGAATACAAATGTGTGCCCCATAATCTGTATCTAATACCATATTGGTAGAAATGGGATGATTAAACTAAAAAATTAAATCACCATTAGAATCCACATGCTTCTCAGTGCATTTCTTTTTCTAGTGGCCTTTCTTGTCACATGAAAAATATACTACCTCACATTCCTTTCCCTACCTCTAGATTATCCCATTATTGAAGGGATGGTGCTTGGGATCTCGAGATCATTTATAAATCCTTGGCCCCTTTACCTTCTTCTTCCTTTTCATATTCATCATATGTATTGCTGGTTTTTCACGACCCATATCCTTTTCTACCTATTTAATTAAGATCATATGTTCTGATAGAATCTTCTCATTATTGCTCATGTTGTAGATGAAAATAAAGCCAGACAATGTCTTGGTCAGTGATTATAGGATGTGATCTGTACGAAACTCATCCGAGATCATAATCCTCAAGATGTTTAGGAATTCAATGTAGCTAATAAGCTTGAAAAATGAGGCCCAACTGTCACATAAACTCCAAGCTTAGTTGAGAAAAAATCATTGGAGATATCATATATCTCCTGTCTCACCTTCTCTTGATAGAGATCCTTATGGTGAGACATCATGCTATACGCATCCATGTTTTCATATTGTTTCAAGAGCTCATTAGACATGGACGATAGTAAAAAACATCAGACATCTGTGACATCATCCATATGATTCATATAGAGATATAGTTCCACATCAATAGCCTCTTTTCCAAGAACAACTAGAATATTCTTTTCCAACACATTAAATTTCATCCCGTGGAAAAGGATGTCTTTTAAACACCTCTACCATTCTTAAAAATTGTTACTAGTGATAAGGTTTTCCTTCTCGAGTATGGACCATAATGATATGTTCGTAATCATTTTTCATGCCATTTTTATAAATTATGATGAGAAAATATTTAGTACTTTATCATGATAAAACTAAGACATATAAATAAATTAATACTTATTAGTCTGTCACTATTTTATCGAAATCTAATATCCCTCACCATAGACTTAGGATTATTATGTTTGGTAAATATTCTATTGGAAATGACCCATATTTCCCTTAGCATTACCCATCTAGGGTTGGTCAAGTATCTTTAAGGGTTTTAGTCAGGCGTTCCAAATTCCAACTACATTAACACACAACTCCTTGATCTGCCGAGTGGACTTCCAATTCCCGAAATCCTATTATTTGGGATTTCCCCACCCTTTTCCTTATGGTCACACCATTTCCTACTATAGAAGTTAACCCTAGATGTGAACCAAGTCATGTCATCCAAAAAAATTGGATGAAAATTCCACGATAATTCAAAGCCCCCCAACTACGGTTGGTCATGCACTATGAACTCTCGTTTGTTCTAACCAATATTATGTACAGCTATATAGACATAATATCTTCTTTGAGGGATATTATCATTATATGTAAATTTCTATTTTATTATTGTTGATTACATGCTTTTTAATATTAAGTGGGATATACTTAAGTTATTAACCACGTCTATGATAATATTTACGGATAAGATGGTCTTATTTCAGTTACATCTAGCCTTCTTGTTTAATTCATTAATTGTGTGATCGTGACAAAACATCCATAATAAAAAACCATGAAACTGACAAAAATAAAAAAATGGTATGATCATGGTCTAGTTCTATTGGATGGTTTATCTAGTGGTTGATTAACATACCCAATACCTAGGTAAGAAACACCTTGAACCTTTTGGGACTGTGTTTACACTTGTCCACCTATTAACCATTGTATCTCCTTGGATTGGTTTCACCTTGGCTACTAACTGGAGCTACCTCCACTATCATGGGAGCTCCATCCATTACATCTACTTTTATCTCACATGCTGGTGAGGGGTAAAACCTGGTTTGACATAAAAGAGACATTGGGCACATATGGCACACATATTTATGAGGATAAGGCTCATAGGCCAACAAATTTAATTTAAATATATAGATTAAAAGAAACCATTCACATACAAAGTTCATGTTCTATCTAATGATCCTCAATACATGCAACGCTATTTACACATAAATAAAAGCAGCATTCAATTTTTTAATTTTTATTTGTTTAAAATAAATTTCGCTCAAATCAGTTAATTATCTTTAATTAATCAATTCTTTTATCATTAACCTTATTCTGCATTTCCTTGAGGTTCACATCCATCATTATTTTAAAAAAATTAATTCATTTAAAATTATCTTTGTACGTAACTTGTAACTTGGAGTTAACCCAGTGAATTCTCATTCATATCTACCTAATGAGTAGAGTTGAACATCACACAGATGCTAAATTAAACATAAATATATAAAACTTCTATCAGGTTTTGTGCCTCAACATTATGCCTGCACTATGGTACTCGTGTCAACGGTTTTTATAATATAATAATAAATATTGATAAATCTACGTAATTTGGATGAGCACACAACGTGTGGTTCTGACAACACAGTGTGTACTTTTGTTCACTATCCATCCGAAGTATATTCCTGGAGACATGGAGTGTAGATGTACTTCGATAATTTTCATAGTATAGGGTGTGTTAAGTGTGAAACATGTTGTGAAGTATCAGTGTTACACGGATCCCATCCAGGCAAGCCATGTATGGGGTACACGGGCCTACCCAAACCGAAATGGACTATAGGCTATGTTCAATGGAACACAAGACATGTACTCTAGAAATTTGGTTCCACCTGTTCCTGGTCAACAAATGGAGACTGAAAGACTTAGATAGGAACCATTGACACGACCTAGTTTAGTAGACATGTCTGATGCATTGAACTAAGACTACACGACATGTACTCCCAAATACATGCCATGTGTTCTGGTTTTGTATGGCCATGAACGCTTGGCACCAACGGATAATATCCCTTGTTTTATTAGTCATAAATTTAATGAAAAAAATATTTCAGCAAGGTGAATGAGAAATGGGAGAGGAGGTATATTTATCGAGACTCAGATTTTCAGAATTATTTAACAGAATTGAAACAACTAAATTATTAAATGCAGAAATCAAAAAACAAAAAACTAAATAATTATAATCCACGATATGACCCATTTGATTCTAGTTATAGGATCTGGGCATAGTGGATGCACGTTTCGTGGGTGTACCCAACTTTATTTTTTTCTTTATCGACGTTTAATCAAATATCTATCATGATAATAAAACACCCGATCATCGAAATATAAAGAAGAACGAATGAAAAGTGGGGAGTCCTGAAAGCATAGTGAGGATCATAATATGCTGTCTATAATTAATTTAATGAAAAGAAAATAATTACATTTATGTAATTTTCTCTCCGTTGATGTTTCCAGTTACGATCTTACGTGATCTATAGTTGCATCATAGATTCCATGAATTGGATTTCTATATTGGTGATCCAAAAGTGATCTTCGAAAATCTAGACGTCGCTGATGGGATATCCGTGTGCAAGAGAGAAAGAGACTTCACTTGTGATGTCCACCTTCTATCACCTTGATCTAGTGGAGTGGGATCTCTCTCTCGATGTTTGAGAGAGTTCTTGGAAGAAAAGAACTCTCTATTGGATTGAAAGATTTTTTGAGATCTGTTGTTCCCAACCCCACTCCCCTCCCCCACTCCAATGGCTAGGTTGATGATAATTATATAATTGTGATTTTTAATTACATAGAATAATAATTTAAATTAATTAACCAAAATCATTTATTCATTTCATTTAATTCTTTGTAAGACCCCATGTATAATAATAACAGTTGAATATTATTATTATATGAAATTCACCTAGTGAATTACACAAAATATTATTTAATTGAATAAATAATATTCTTTCCCACAAATCCCTAGAAAATTACAGGACGTGTTTAAAAATATACACAGCTTGTACTTTTATTTTTCCATTTTCTTTATTTTATCCACCACAATTATTAGACCATAAATAATGGCTATTTATTTCTCCAATAAATATCACTGAATTACATGATAATAAATATTTTAGTTCGCCCACAGTAATATCTCTTGAATAAACAATTGTCAAAATAAATGTGTCCAGGCATCCATGAATAATTATTTAACAACAATCACGAAAAATCTTCATTAAAATTTTTATATTAATATTTAACTAAGATACTTGGACACATATAGTGTATGACCCTCTAGGCCTCTTTCTTAGTGGAATTATGTGGAGCCTACCTAATGTCCTAGGATAACATCTAGATACATCAAAGGCACCCATATAGAAAGAAGATAAAGCCACAATGACATGTATCCTTTTATGAACTCTTACAGTGTAATTTAATCCCTTTGTCTCGGTATCTTGTATCAACTGGGTTGCATGCTAGTGGCATCATCCCATGTGCTCGTTTATTGTTGCTTTGACTTCCTGGAATTGAACTCACTCATTCCTTACCATTTACATGGATTTATTAAGCCCATATAAATTATAAAAAAGGGCATAAGATATCTACATCCATTATGGCACATAAGGGACAACGCCTTTCATGCATTATATATTAAGGATGTATTTCTCGTGAACCAAAAAACACATCTGACCTCATTGTGAACAATGTGTTGTCACAATTTTTGTCAATATATCTAAGAGTGCAAGTTGTAAAACCCATTAATAATAATCTTAAAGACTAAGGACCAAAAAACATGTCTGTAGATAGGAACTTCCCATGACACTATGAAATGTGGATTTCCTACTGGTAGATCTTGTTCTCATAATATCCTCTAGGATATTACTAAGGGCACACCGCATGAGAAGTTGCCACAATGTTTTATGGGTCCTCACCCTTAATAGCATGTATAATTTGTGTATCTCATATAAAATCATTTGGACATGGAAAATATATTCAAGAACATCGTTATGAAACTTCATAGGTTCTCATCAAAGCAGGGATCCTCTATGACAATTTAATGAAACAGCTATACTTAGGATATTATCGCATGAATTGTCATGATGAAGAACTATCATGATGTGACATTGGATTTATTAATTAATAAAGTACAAATTAATTGGTTCTTCACCACCAACTCTATCATGAATGAGGTAATTCTATAGTTTGAACACAAACATGGTGATATCCTGTCATTAAGCCTATCATTGAGAAGACTCAATCTCCACAAAGTTGATCAAATAGTAAATCTATTTGTGGAAAAGGATACTGGTTTTTAACCATCATCCCATTCGGTTTCTGATAATCCACACATTGCCTAATCATTCTGTCCACCTTTTTTGTAACAAGGTTTGGAGAACCCCACAAAGAAGTAATGGGTTTAATAAACCACATTAATTTCAAATCACATTGATGTATCTTGATCTCTAGAAACACTATAATTTCTATTATGTAAGAGGAAATGGATACCAGTGCATCTCCTTGAACATCCACAATGGAGGACTCAACCATTATCTTAGGAGGTAAACAAACAAAATTCATCTGGAAAGACATCCCTAAAGCACTCAAAAACTGGAGAAATATCCTCCAGACTCTGTCCCTTATCATCAAGAAACCAACTAATAATTTTTTATGTCATCCCATCAATCTCATAATGCTTTAGTCTATCTCTCATTGCATGGACATCCCATTCACCCTTGTGAATAAAAAATACACCGTCTGGTGATGTGAAAGTTACCCTTCATTGATAAAAGTCAACAAACTCTTGATAATCCAGTAGCCAATCTATTATTAGAATGACATCAACCCCTATCATCTTGATGATATAAATATACCTAATGATGTGATACCCTCTAACATCAAGGGGACACTCCATACACTGGAGTACATAACCCTTTCAAACACCCAACGATGTGTCTAGTGACAAAACGACCTCAGAAATAAAAACCACATGCCCAAGGCATTTCACCACTCGTGGATAGATAAAACTATGAGAGGAACCTATATTGAAATGAGCAGATGAAATAGTAAATGATTCGAAGATTTTACTTATTACTATAGACAGTCAGAGTTTCTGCTCTAATTGGTTATGTTGAAATGAATATGTCTAGCCAATACTACGACCATGTGACCCTACATGGTTACCCTGAGCTGATCCAACATGATGTCTCTGAGAACCCGATGTCTGTATACCACAACCACAACCACCACTACCCTGGCATGACTGGCCTGCACTGCTCTAGCTCTCATCTAGACACGAATCTGAAGATACTTCTCTTGAAGCCTACATTTGAAATGACCACCTACTACACAGATATAGAGCGAAGGTCCTACAAAACTGTTGTGTGTGACCAATCCTTATGCAAATTCGGCACTCTATTGGCTTCTTCTCACATTGATTTTTCATGTGGCCTCACCTACCACACCGATGGAAATATACCTTTCTACCTTCACTCACAACCGGACTATCACTCATATCATGGAAAGCCTCAAAACTACACTTACTACCTAACCTTGTAGATCCACTAGGGTGAGAAACATCACTCCCCTATTTGGTACCCCCATATTCCTTCAGGTTCCACTCTATAATCAAGGCCTGATTCATAATCTCAGTGATAAAAGGAATCCTAAACAAATTTAACTCTGATCTGGTAGAATTCATGAGACCTTCCTCAATGTTCCTTGCACTAGAAAACTAATCAGTAAGATACATTGGTGTAAAAAGTTGTATCTATGTAAAACATGTCGAGTATTCCATAACCATCATCGTGCCATTCTTTAGATGCTTAAACTCAATATACCTCCCTTCTAGTAGAGTTGCAGGGTAAATGTATTTATAGAAGTGGGGTTCTAATTCATCCTAATCCATATTCCAAAGACCATAATCTCTGTTCAAAACATCACACATGTTCTTCGTCCCTCCACATAGTATATATGTCACAAGCCTTAGTCTCTACTCCAGTGGAATCTCAATATAATCAAACATCACAAACATGGTCTCTAGAAACTGCTCTCTTTTCTATGGTCCACTATCCCCTAAAAGTGTAGGAGGGTGTTTCTGTTGAAACACTCATGTCATCTCAAACATAGTAAAGTCTATCTTCAGTGCTCCTTGTATTCATTTCATATACTAAAATAAACTATCATGAACTATGCCTCAACACGTGTGTCTAGAATAGCCTTAAGTGCCAAAATTGTCTCTACATAAGTATCAACCAGAAGCATGTCACACATCATCTTTTAAGTATGGTCATCATCTCCATCACTACTTACCACTAGAGGTCTTCATGGTTTCATGTCTCTACAATCCCAAAGGAACACATCAGGAAAGAACAACATCAAATCACAAATCACAAAAGTGCATGACAGGTTCAAACCCTCATAGAAACCATGTCAAACCCATAAAATTATACTACATCCGGGATTTTATATTGAATAGCTGACAAGAAACTATAAATTATTCCACATTCCAACTCAAAATATGAGTCTAGGTCAAGCCGCTATCTATTAGATCCAGATCCACTTGCATTCCAAATTCAGTTATCCAGTATATTTGTAAGAACCTGGTTCTTATTCTTGAAGTGTAGGTTTCTTCTTTTCTCTTTTCCTTAAGTGTTTTGGAGAAAATAAGGAAAATGGGGGAATATCACAAATTTTGTGACCAAATGTCTTTTACTTTCTACACGCCATGTACTTGGTCATGTGGGATGAGTACAGAGGGTGTGTAGCCATGTTGATGAGGAAGGGTGTAAAAATCGACTACACAACATGTAGTTTGTATTTACACGCCGTTTAGTCAGTTAGTATGAAAATATTAAGGTAGTGGAGGCATCCTCCAGCTAAGCGATATTACACACCGTGTACTCAGGTATTACATGTCGTGTACTCATTTCAACAGATGAATAGTGCGGCGGTGGGAAAGGTAGCCTCCAGAGAAAAAATTAAATGAGAAAAGTACACACCCTATAGTCAATAGTACACATCGTGTAGTATGTTTTTTTCTATTAATATGGGTATTAGCCTCCCCTATTCACAAGTATGGCTTAGAATTGGAGGAGGGATTTGGAGAGACGGCTGGAACTTTGGAGACCGCCCGATCGAGCACCGGGAATCTGATTTCGCCTCCGTCGATCTTATTGGAACAGTACGGGTAAGCCTTTCCTTCTCATTAATACGTTTTTAAAAATTATTTCATGAGGGGATGTTATTTAAGTGTGAATGGGATTTTCTTTCCCCTTAGATCTACGTCGTTCTTGGATGATTCACGTATTGTCGTTATCGTATACCGATCAGGGGCGATCAAGGTAGGTGGCTTTGTGTTTTAATTCCAACTGCTACGTATTTGTGTGTACCGTTGTGCTACAAACCCATGTTGGGGTGTCGTGTGGCTGAGGACATGTCTGTTTTCATTACCTAGAATTTTATAGGTAATTAAATGTGTTAATAAAATGTTTTTTGGGATTGCTGCTTGGATCCAGGACCACTCCGGGGGTGTGTTCCACTGTTTAGCCATTTGGAAAGGATACCAGAGGTTATGCCATTGCAATAATGATTATTGAAATGGATTTAATGGAATTTAAGTGAATTTATTGTTTATATGTTGGGCATGGATGGGTTACTTTCTTAGCCTGAGGGCAGTGTTTCCTTTAGCATGAGGGCCATGGTTTTTTTGCATGAAGGAAATATTCGTTATGACTATGGGACATAGAGTCTGTGCCTAAGGGTGACACTTCATACGCCTGAGGGAAATATATAATTTGTTAGAGGATAGTTACCTGAGGGTTTTGTTTCCAATTACCTGAGGGTAAAGGTTTACATGTCTGATGACACTGACTATCTACTTAGAAAATTCACTGAGGTGATATATTATATTAAAACGATAAAATGAATATTAAAATGGAAATATAACTGGTAAAGTTAGTTACTTTTGAGTACTGTTTAGTTTATTGAATTTACTAATGCACACTATTGTTGCATATTTTCACACAGTTGGGCACATGCCTTTGGTGGGTGCCCACTGGGATTTATTTCTCACACCATGTTTGGTTCAGGAAATCGGCCAAAACAAATTAGGTTTCTGCAGGTGTTGACAGGGGAAAGGGTCCCTATACATGTACATGATTGTAGCGGAGGAGTAGGAGAACATGAGAACGAGCTTAGTCTTGCTATGCTGGTGCGTTCTTTCTAATTTTCTTTGTTTTTCATTACTATACCATGTTCCTGGAGCTGTATTGTATTGTACTATATTGATGTGTAACATGTTCTAGCTGTTTTCTTAGAACTTGATACATGTTGCATTATTATCTATATGACTGTTGGTTATCTTTTACTACAGTTGTTCATTTTAAATGTGTATGGTTTATTGCTTCTACAGTTTTTGTATGTTTTTATATATTATTCCACTGCCCTACACTTTGACAGATGAGGGCATAGTTTCCCTACTATCAGACCTGGGCCCTCGCTGCTAGTCAGTAGCCTCTGGCGTTTGGGGAAATGCACTTGAGGTCAGGTGACCAACTGGGTTCGGGGAACCCGTTTAGTGGCACGCGGATCCGGGATGTTACAAAGTGGTATCAAAGTTGTTTCTTTTCATTGACATTCTGTTTAGAGCCATAGTCAGGGATATTAGCTAACTAGTGTACTGAGAAAATCCAATATACCTCATATTTTTTCAATTTTTTTGATTTTGCAAATCTTACAGCTGATTTTATTTTAGCGTTGGGTGACACACTCATGATTGTGTTGTTTATATTTTATGCACGGGATTTATTTAGTTGTAACCCGATGAGATGAGGGTATTCCATCACATGCATCATTTAGGCACATGCTATAAATCACATTCCATGCATAGTTCCATGTCATATGGGCACATGAGAACATGTATGTTATTATGATAGTTGTTGTGCTAGAAAAGGATTGTAGTTGTAATAACTGCTTTGATAAATACTTGCTATGTGATAGTTTATTTTTTGTGAGTCTATAGATAGAATGGATGACAAACATTGGTATTTTGGGAGTGTGGGCCCTCAATGATCAGAATTTGGTGGATTATTGACTGTTTATCTTGTTATAAAAAAATAATTTCCCAAACATTTATTTGCGTGGAGTATGGACCCTCACGGATCGGAATTTGGTAGTTAGGAGTTGTTTTTCAGTATCTTCTGGGTACCGGAGTAGTTTCAGATTCTTAATGTCCGAAAAATCAAGGATACATGCTGGGTAGTTCCTCGAACACACGCCATGTGTTATTCTGTTCGGGAAGAAAAGAAAACATTTAAATTACACACTGTGTACCCTAAGTATACATCGTGTAGTATCTTCCTGTGTCATGGACCGTGTGAGCAGGGACACAGGGTGGGGAAAGGCTTGGGAAAACCCGCCATGAACTAGATGTACACATCGTGTAGTGTTAACCCAGAGTCCGGCCATGTAACTAACCACACAGGTCGGTAAAATGTTTTCTATTACATGCTGTTTCAAGGATGAACACATCGTGTAGTGTAACCTAGTGACCCATCTGTGTAGCTAACAAACACAGGACGGTGTTAACTATTCTTGAACACACCATGTACCTAAGGGACACGTTTTGTAGTCCTTTCCAGTGGGAAACCATGTATAATTAGCCGTGTGTCTAGGGAACGAGGAGGTTTACATGCTGTGTGTAGGTGTAACACGCCGTGTAGTGATAGCCGAAAAGTCGTCCGTGTCACAAACGACATGGGAAGTTGGATAAAATACACCATACACACCGTGTAGATTATATACACGCTGTTAGTATTGTTAAAATGGAGATGTGTGGATTAGCCATGTTGTAGGACCAGAGCAGGGGAAGAAAAGTCATATAAACGTCATGTAGATTAATATACACACCGTGTAGTCATGATTTTAAACTCATGAATGCCTTCATTCTCCTGTTCCCCTTTTAGGTCCCTTCATTTTCAGTCATTGATAATATGGATCTAAGGTGTGTGTTTGACCTTGTAGAGTCATGACGTCAAGATGACCACGTGTTGTTCGTGAGGAGAGCGACAACGATTATACTCCAGATATGGTGGGCCATGGGCTACCAGTGGATCCTTTAGTAGAGCCAGATGTGGCACCAGCCATTATACCGGATAGAGGCGTGGATGCATAGTTCCGTGAAGGATTGATGCGGTTCATGCAGACCTTTCAGGGAGCACCGCCGGCTGCCAAATCTAGGGATGACCTGACTCGTATCTTCCAGCAATAGCAGCAGCCTACGTTTTCTGTTGATGGCGGACCACAGCCTGCGGAGACTTGGTTGGGGTCTATTCATAATATTTTCGAGTATCTAGAGACGCCTCCAGGGTGGAGGGCCAAGCTCGTGACTTATATGTTGTGTGATTCCGCCAAGAGGTGGTGGGATATTACCACTCAGACAGAGCATCACCGAGACATGGCGTGGGAAGATTCTGAGACAGCTTTTTATGATTTCTTATTCCCAGAGATGCTGAGGGTATATTGAGCTCAAGAGTTCATGAACCTGTAGTAGGGCACTATGTCGGTGATGGACTTTTCTTTTCATTTCATCGAGATTCTGCGTTTTTCACCCGTTCTGGTGGGTGATGAGACATTGAGAGCCAGACGCTTTGAGGATTGTATTTGATATGACATTTGAGCACTGGTGAATGTTTTTAGGCTGCCTATAGTACATGCTATTGTGAACCAGAAACTGATTACTGAGAGGAACCTTTGGGAAGCTAGTGGTGCAGGCCAGGGCGGTTTGGCACTAGTTTCTACTACTATTTATGCCGATAAGAGGAAGATACAACTAAATTTATCTCACGGTGGTAGTACCATCTAGAAGAATGTTTCAGGTGGTCAATTCATGTGCTAATAGTGTGGTAAAGAGGGGAACAAGAGACCGCAGTGTCCAGATGACCCAGTGGAGTTCCGAGCTTGTGGCAAGATGCGTCATCTGTAGCGCTTTTGTAGGGAATTTCTACCAGTGGCTAGTGAGAGGGGTTCTGTACAGACTCCGCGTGCGGGAGCAGGAACATAATCTTCTTACCAGTCTGGAAACATGGATACATATGGACGTACATGTATAGGTGGTGTTCGTGGTCGTGGTAGCCAGACACCAGGATTTCAGAGGCAGTAGGGCGGGACAACATAGGGTATCTAGGATGTGTCGTCTGGTCACGACACTGGTCAGGGATTTGCAGTGCAAAAGACCCAATAGGAGAAGGATCCCAGACCTTCTACTATCAGAGGTACAATTCTAGTAGCATACGTCTTATCTTCTTTACTTTTTGATATGGGTTCTACACATAGTTTCATATATGTGCCCATTGTGGTGAGTCTTGGGTTCTGTGTTTCTTTTTCTTCTGCTGTTATGAAGCTAGATACTCTGTTGGGAGCTAGAACGGTTGGTGTGCATCAGTGTAGGAAGTTCCCCCTAGTTTTTGGTGGGTGTCACTTTCTATGGGACCACTATGTCTTAGAGATGATGAGCCATGGTGTCATTATCGGGATGGACTAGTTGGTTCCCTTTCGAGCTTTTGTGGACAGCTATCATTGCAGGTTGAGTTTTACCTCACTAGAGGGCAGAGAGTTTCTATATAAGGGTGAATAGGATATTCAGGAGAGTCGAACTAGACCATAGAATCATGGGGGAGGTGGCGTGATAGCCCAAATTGTGAGTTAATATCTGGATAATCAGGGGACTTGTTAGGAAAGTTTCCCTCCAGTGGTTGATCATTTCAGGGATGACTTATCGGATGACTTTTCCGGTCTACCTACGGAGCAAGAGATGGATTTCTCTGTTGATCTTATTCTAGGGGCAACACCGGTGTCCATTCCTTCTTATAGGAAGGCTAGACCTGAGTTACAGGAGCTCAATAGGCAGTTAGAGGAGTTATAGGCATAGGGATTCATCTGACCCAGTTCTTCTCCTTGGGGTTCTCATGTCCTTTTTGTGAAGAAGGTGGAAGGTACCCTCAGACTCTGTGTGGAATATCAGAAGCTGAACCTGTTGACAGTCAAGAACCGATATCCCTTTCCAAGGATTGATTATCTTTTTGATCCACTTCGTGGTGTATGAGTGTTATCGAATATTAACATGAGATCAGGATATGATAAGTTGCACGTGAGACCATCAGACATACCACTGATAGCCTTTTAGAGTAGATATGGATTGTACGAGTACTTGGTTATAGCTATTGTACTCACGAATTCACTAGCAGTTTTCATGGCTCTCATGAATCCTGTGTTCCATACTTATCTGTATTCTTTTGTGGTAGTCTTCATGGATTACATCTTGGTGTATTCTCACACTCGACACGACCATACCACCCATTCTAAGATCGTATTGAGTACACTGAGATAGCAGAATCTATATTCTAATATCTCAAAGTGACACTTCTTGGTGGACCAAATTCACTTCTTGGGTCATATCATCTCAGAGGCAGGAGTTCCAGTAGACCCAGAGAAGGATAGAGCAGTAGTTTCCTGGGAGGAGGCTAAGAACGTGTTTGAGATACATAGTTTCTTGGGGATGGCTGGTTACTATATGTGTTTTATATAGGACTTCTCATATGTATCAGTGTTGTTTACAGGTTTAACTAAGAAGGGTGTGATGTTCGTTTGGTCAGATTCTTATGAGACAACCTTTCAAGATCTGAAATGAAGGTCAACATCAGGACTAGTCCTGATACTTCCAGAGCATGGGAAGAGCAATACAGTTTACTATGATGCATCAGGTATTGGACTCGTAGCAGTGTTGATGCAGGGTGATCGAGTTATTGTGTACGGTTCTCGGCAGTTGAGGCCACATGAGAGGAACTACCAGACACATGATCTCAGGTTGGCTACAGTTGTTCATGTGTTCCGCTGTTGGAGACATTATCCCTTGGGAGAGCATTTTGTGGCTTTCACCAACCCCAAAAGCCTCATATATATCATTACTCAGCGTGACTTGAACCTGAGACAGTGAAGGTGGGTGGAATACATTCATTCCTTCAACTTTGTGCTTTCCTATACACATGGTAAAGGTAATGTAGTAGCTGATGCACTGAGCAGGAGGGCTCAAATATAGGCAGTGCAGGAGGCTAGTGGTGAGTGGTAGATCATGGATTTGTTCTCTTATATGCATTTGGAGGTGCATGACTGTCAGGGGTAGTACTATCTTGCCTCATGAGCTGTGACCTCTACCCTCCTAGATAGTGTGAGGATGAGACATCTATCTGATTCGCATGGCCTAGTTCTATGGGAGTCAGTGGCAAGTGAGAACCATCCTCCTAGTTGGACGATAAGCGATGAAGAAATTATGAGTTTCCATGGATGAGAGTGGGTTACATGGGATATACGCAATGTGTTGATGTGGAAGTTTAATGCTTCATCTTGGGCAGTTAATCCCGGAGTTACCAAGATGTACTATGATATGAGACATCGGTACTGGTGGTCGGGTATGTAGAAAGAGATAACTGATTTTGTTACGAGATATTCAACCTGTCATCTGGGGAATGCGGAGAATCAGAGGCTAGACAGACTGTTACAGCAGCTACCCATTCTCGAGTGGAAATTAGATGATTTCCTGATGGACTTCGTGAATGGGTTGCCGAGGTCACCTCAAGAAAATGATGCTGTGTGGGTTGATGTGGATAGATTCACGAAGGTAGCTCACTTTTTGCTGATCAAGGAGACATTTTATGTTGATGATCCCAGGAAGATGTATATCTGTGAGGTCGTACATCTTCACGGGGTTCCCCGTTCTATCATTTCGGACAGGGACACCTGTTTTATGTCTCGTTTCTGGAAGAGTTTTCAGAGGGAACAGGGTACACATGTACTTCTGAGAACATCTTACCACCCTCAGACCGATGTCCATTCAGAGTGTATGATACAAGTGCTTGAGGACATGTTGCGTGTTTGCATCATATACTTTGGGGGCTCTTGGGAGAAGAACATACCCCTAGTCGAGTTTTATTATAATAACAGTTTTCAGGAAACTATTGAAATGGAATCTTACAAGGTTTTATTTAATAAGAAATGCAGACCACCCATGTACTAGTTAGAGGTGGGTGAGGCTGCTTTACTAGGACCACATCTCATTCAGGAGACTTATGAGAAGGTCTAGTTGATTAATAAGCGGATTGATACCACATAGTCTCATCATTAATCTTATGCGGATCGCAGCCGACGACCGATGGAGTTCGTGGTCAGGGATTAGGTATTCTTGCATGTTTCACTGAGATTGGGACACAGACAGATCAGGAGACATGGTACACTTTCACCGAGGTATGTGGGGCCATCTGAGATTCTAGAGAGAGTCGAGATGGTTTCCTATCAGTTGCAGTTACCACAGAGGTACCGAGCCATGCACGACGTCTTCCATGTATCGCAGTTGTGCCGTTATCATTTAGACCTACCTCACATATTTCAGTAAGAAGAGGTTTACATTGAGTTAGATACGTCCTTTGAGGAGCATCAGATTCATATCATGGATAGGAGTATAAAGGTTCTTTGCGGCTTGTCAGTTTCTCTCGTACGAGTGCTATGGCATCATGGCCGAGTGTAGGATAAAACCTCGGAGTGAGAGACCAATGAATGTGCTTAGTGGCATGAGTTGTTCGCACCATTATCTTCTCCACCCTTGGAAGCGCAATTCGGGGACGAATTGCTTTAAGGAGGGAAGTTTGGAAGATCCTAGTTCTTATTCTGGAGGTACGAGTTTCTTCTATTCTCTTTTACTTAACTGCTTTTTAGAAAATAAGGAAAATGGGGAAAAATCATAAATTTTGTGACTACACACCATGTATTTTCCACACGCAATGTACTTTGGCCATGTGGGATGAGTACACAGGGTGTGCAGCCATGTCGACGAGAAAGCGTGTAAAAACCAACTACAGGTCCTGTAGTTTGTATTTACATGACCTGTAGTCAGTCGGCAAGAAAATAGAAAGGCATTGGAGGCTTCCGCCAGTTGAGCGATAGTACACGCCATGTACTCTGGTATTACATGTTCTGTACTCATGTCGACAGATGAACAGTGTGGCAGTGGGAAAGGTAGAATCCAGAGGAACATTTAAATGAGAAAAGTACACACCGTGTATTCAATAGTACACGCTGTGTAGTTTGTTTTTTTACATAAAATGGTAAGTAACCTCCACTATTCATATGGAAGGATTAGAATAGGGGGAGTGCTTGGGAGAGATGGCTAGAACTTTGGAGACTGCACGATCGAGCACCGGGAATCCGATTCTGCCTCCGTTGATCTCGTTGGAACCGTACGGGTAGTCCTTTCTTTATCCTTAATCTGTTCTTACCAATTCATTCCCATGGGGATGTTATTTAAGTTTGAACATGATATTCTTTCACCTCAGATCTATGTCGTTCTTGTACAATTCAAGGATCATCATTCGCATATAAAGAGAAGGGGTGATCGAGGTAGGTGGCTTAAAGTTTAAATTTCAACTGTTTTTTGTTTGTTTGTACCATTTTCCAACGAACAAATGTTGGGTTGTCGTGTGGGTGAGGCCTTGGCTATTTCGAATACCTAGAATTTTATAGGTAATTAAATTTGATAATAAACTGTTGTTTGGGATTGTTTCATGGATCAAGGACCACTATGGGGGTCCATTCCTCTGTTTATCCATTTGGCCAGGATACCTGAGGGTATGCCATTGTAATAATGATTATTGAATTGACTTGAGAGGAATTGTGTGTGAATTTCTTGTTAATATGTTGGGCATGGCCTGATTACATACTTATCTTGAGGACATTGTTTCCTTTAGCATGAGGGAAGTGCTTATTTTAGCCTGAGGGAAATATTCATTATGCCTGTGGGAAATAGACTCTCTATCTTAGAGAGAAACTTTGTACGCCTTAGGGAAATACCTGTTATGTATGAGGATAGTTACCTAAGGGTTTTGTTTCCAATTACCAGAGGGTAAGGGTTTACATGTCTAATAACACTTAATATATACTTAGAACATTCACCGGGGTGTGTCTTATATTAAAAGGATAAAATTAAAATTAAAATGTCAATATAACCATTAAAGATAGTTAATTGTGAGTACTTCTTAGTTTATTGCATTTACTACTGCACACTATTGTTGCATATTTACACACAGACGGGTACATTCCTTTGGTGGGTGCTTATTGGGATTTATTTCTCACACCCTGTTTGGGTCATGTCTTCGGCCTAAACAGATTTCTTTTCTGCAGGTGTTGACAGGGGCATGGGTCCCTATACAGGTATCTGATTGTAGCGTAGGAGTAGGAGATCATGAGACCAAGCATAGGCTTGTGATGCTTCTATGTTCTGTCTACTTTGCTTTGTTTTTCTTTATTGTACCTTGTTCCTAGAGCTGTATTTTATTTCACTGTATTACTATGTAACATGTTATGGATGTTTTCATAGAACATGATACATTTTTCATCATTATCTATATGACTGTTGTTTATCTTTTACTGCAGTTGTTCATTTTAAATGAGTATGGTTTATTTCATCCGCTGTTGTTGAATGTTTTTATATTTTATTCCGCTACGCTACACTTTGACAATAAAGGGCATAGTTTCCCCACTATCAGACCTGGGCCCTCGCTGCTAGTCGGTAGCGTCTGGCATTTGGGGAAATGCGCTTGAGGTCATGTGACCAACATGGTTTGGGGTAGCCATTGAGTGGCACATTGATCTGGGACGTTACAATATTTCACCAAGGGATACTAATTCTGAATCTATGAGGACTCATAACACCCGATGACCCCAAAACATGGCTCTCATTAAAACCATACTTGCAAAAGGTTCATTTAACTTTTACATTTCACTGGTGAATGATTTACCAATTTATAGGGACTTATAATCCTTATGGATTGAAAGATGATGCCACAACTTTATCTACAATACCAAACTAACACAAAAGTAGACACAACTATCACATCAACTATCAAAACAACATGAAATACCTAATGCATCCTAGATGGCTTGTCATAATGCATGGAATGTGATTATAACAAGTGTATATATTATTCCTGATATAGAACAACCTTGTCTCATCGGGTTTCAACTAAAATTGAACCCACAATTCTGTCAAGAATAATAGATGAAATCATGTAAGTCACCCAAAAGTGAAATAAAATCTATTGTTACAGTCAAAATATAGAAAATCATAACTCAATTCGAGGCAATTTTGATTTTCCCTATACGCAGTGTAGCTACTCCTAGGAAAAATTTATTACAAAACTTCATTTCCATCCAATCCCACTATGACTTCACCAAACCGAAATTCAAACAAGAAAATTCCATTGACACTACATTGTAATGTCCTAGATCCAGATGCCACCATATGGTGTCCTAAGTATGGTTTCCCACATGGCCTCAAGTGCATCTCCAAAAACAAAAGTGGCTATCGACTATCCATGGTGTCCGAGGTGTGTTAGTGGGGAGACTATACCCTCTTTACCCGAGTTTCTCAGTGGAAGTCAAGCATATAATAAATTGTGGAAGCAAATAAATAATCAGTAACTAAAGACAAGGAAAGACGTGAATAAATATCAATTACAATAAGTGTCTCAAACACAAAATTAGGTAGATGGAATAAGTATATATAAATAATACAAAGAATTATGTATAAATACAACATATTAAAAGTACCAAAAAGTAAAAATGACAAAAAAGTTATCCGAGCATCACAACCATCATGTTGGGCATATGGTCCCCCGATCTAAATCTATAGGAAAAAACCAGTACTAGGGTGACTGCCCCTATCATCACCTGAAACCATATAATATATTTGGGTCCCCAAGGATGCCCAAATAGGGTGTAATATAAACATCACAGTACGAAAATAAAAAGTTCTATATAATTCTAATAACAATATAAAAAATTGATATTACGTGTAAAAACCCAATAATGTAAGTGTGTATGCCCATGGAATATGTCTACTGTAGTATGTAAAACCAAACAACCCTCAAGGATACCTGTAAAAGAGAGTCAGCTCCTAACAAGGTAGCTATAACATGTTTACAATCAAGTCACATAGCTATGTCGTATATACATATGTATCACAGAATCCACATCCATGCTACATAGAAAAATAAAGTATCCCAAGGCTATGACTTATAGTGACATCATATATCCCACGACCACTGCATATAGTAAATTTAAATATTGCACAACCATGTTGTGTAGTGATGTGTAGATATCAAGGGCTAGATACAAGGTGTCAGCAGAACAAGTTATTCATGTAATATATCTTGACCACTGAGGGCTAGATCAATGGAACTTGTCCAAGGCATCCTATCGAGGTCCATTGGATTCCTTGGTGGAAACATGTTTTAGAATTGGTTGGGGTCTTTGAATAATGGAAATTTCTAGTCCTAATTGTGACCAAGAAATATTGATCAACGGGGTAGCAAGGCCTGAGGCATCCCACAGAATCAATACCAATGGGGTAGAGTCAACCCAAGGCATATATTACTGAATTCTAGATCCAAGGATAGTAGTAAAAGATATTTATCAATCCATTCAATCAAGAATTAAATAATTCAAATTAAACATTCCATCCATGCATGTATACCCACTCACATCATCCTACAGAATTCATGATTATACCCACTCATGAAAACAGTTCAGCAACTAAAAGAATATGGGCCTACACTCCCATATAAAAAAGTTAACATTCCCTTAGTGAGTTCATATAGGTAAACCAACACATATTATCTTTTTAACCAGAGAATGAATAAAAATTGACAAGGGATAAAATTATATTCATTAATCAATGAGGTAGTACCTATCCTAAACAAGAACCTCAAGCAATAAAGGCATTAAGAGGCTTCTTATAAGAAGGAAAACACAAGAACACTCCCCTTTGGTGGTTTAAACTGGAACAAAAAAATATATCCATAAGGTATACCCATGGATGACCTTGAATCATGTAACGGGTTCCATCACACCTAAAAAAATCCTACGGGAATCCTCACTAGGTCTGGCTACATCTTCGACAAAAAACTCACTAAAAAAGAGGCATCACCAGAATGTTCGATGAATAGTGAAACGATCGAATGCCCAAATATCACTCAAAATTATGAATGATATTATAGAACACCTACATTTCCATATTATTAGATAGAATATTCATAATGATTCCATGATTCATCAGGGTTTTTAAGAAATATGAAGAATGAACAATGAATGGGATATTAGGTTATATCTGCCTATATCTAACGAGTGTAGGTGTTGTTCCAAAAAATCAAAAACAAGTAAAAAGGAATCGATTAAATACCGATGTTGTTCCAACGTGATATATGACACATGAATTAGAGTCTGGATGACATATATATTTCAAAAACATTATTAGAGGGGTTTTGGATTAAAAAATGAGAGAAAACATGAAGTGCAACAAAATGTTATGCTACATTCACTTTTATAAAAAAACATGTCAGGCATGCTCATGGTGGGTACTGTCTTTTTTTAAGATCCAGACCGGCGACATGTCGTGATGGACCAGTACAAGATGTGTACTAGAATGAGACTGTATGTAGACCAAGTACACAATGTGTACCTAGCCTACAGTAATATTTTAGCATGTTTTCGCCTTTTATCTAAAAGAAAATCTGGTCAGACCATGGCCTTGCATAATATCTAAAACAAAAAGTAAAGAAACACATTTAACCTAGAAAGAAGGATCCATTCCTCAAGAAAAACCTGGGATCATAAAACCAAGTATTGTGTATGAAAAAAATTTTATTTAGTGTTTTAATATAAATATATATATATATATATAACAATTTCTTGTGTCATGTGAAATTAAAAATATTGAACATATAAATTAATTCAAAATATGGTAATTCAAAAAATCTCGGTGCGTTACTTATAGAATAATATGAGAACGAGGGCCACCAATAGAGAATCCACAATTATTTTTGTGAATGGATGTTCCTATCTGCAGAAATGATTACTAATCCTAAGAAATTTTGATTTTTATTAATGGTTATTATGAGTTACGAACATTGATATCTTAATTAAAACCTTGATAATAGATGTTCATGGAAATTTATGATATTTTGGTTGTCTCTTTAGTAATATTACATTGATGAATAATGTGTAAAATGTTTTTTCAATTATTTTCTTTAACACATGTTCATAACTCATTCCCAACTATGTAAATGAGATAGCATAAATAAATCCATGACAATTTAATTTTACAGGAAAGTACAATTTTCAAGATGTTGAAGAAAGAGACATCAAGAAAATAGGTTAATGGAACTAGCATTAAACCTTCGTGATTATAGATATCGTGGTATAAAGACTATATTACATAGTAACAATCTAAATGAGGTATTATGTTTTTTTTGGCATTAACTCCATTCTCTATGTGTTTCTTCACATGTTTCTAGATTATTACCTTAGACTTTAAAAATCAATAACTAATGCCTTTAATAATGAGGCCTAGAGGGTCACACACTATATGAATCCAGAATACGAGTGAAACAATATAATATTATTTATTATTTACGAAGTTGAATAAATATGATTCACACACATGGATTAAAAATTATTTATGTATTTGTTTATCGCATATAATCAATCACCAGTTATTAATGAAAATCTAATGTGTGGAGAAAAATTATAAAATATTTATTTTATATTTAGTTGATATAAAATCTATTTAATTTTTAAAGAGTAAAGAAATGATATGTATTTAATAGATAAATTTTCATTATTCATGACCTAATAAATATTGTGGTGGAGTAGCGGACAATGTTTAATTTTCTTGTTAGAAATAATAAATATTGAATATGTTTTTATAAAATAATTTTTAATTAGTATATCTAGTTAATACAATCTCAAGAAATAATAATAATAGTAATAATAGTTAAATGGTATTATGGATAGATCATATAAAAAATAAAAACAATTTGTTGAATTATTTATTTCTAACTCGAGCCTTATATAAGAAAAATTATTAAATATATATCTGTGCCAATTCATTTCTTGGTTTTCCACAACGAATTTAGATAATCCTCTCAATACCTATAAATAATTTTCTCCAAGAACGCTTATACGAACTAAGAGTGACCTCCCTCTACATCCCTCTCTCATGTCAATAGAGATCTGGGAAAATTCTTTGGTATCATTTATTAAGGGGATCATAGGAGGAAGACAAAAGTGATAACATCTGTCTTGCTTGCACTCAATGATTCTAATGGTGAATTTCATAGATTTTTGGATCAGGTGTGGGTCACTACTAGAGGATATATACATTGAACCCTTCAAAGGAATGATCGTACAAAGTGGATGTATCGTCATATCCACAAATGAAGTAATATTTCTAACAAGGTAATTATTTTATTAAATAACATAATTATAAATATTATGTTTTGATCCTCTCTATGTATCTGTCTTACAACCTCTTTTCAATATTCATTGATTGAATTATATATATCACGATGTATATCATTGTTTAAATCTCAAATTTATTGTTGATAAATCAAAAAAAATGTTGTGAACGACCCATCACAAGCTTATGCTACATATAAAACAAACTAGATGTATCAATGAAATAACATAATTATTTATAATTAGTTTTTGGTCATTAATTTATTTACAAACTGTGATATTATTTTAAATTATTATTCAATAGTTCATTTAATCTGAATTGTGGGATATTCTTCATCCTCATTTGATTCTTGTAGATTGATTCAATACAATTAGTTTTATTAATGAAGTTAATTTTTTAATATGATCTAAATGATAATATAATTCTGGTCAGATAATATAGGAGTAAACACCATGTTACCAGTGTTACATCCCATGTACTTTATTTAAGTGCAACATGAATTAATTATTAAATTAAATCTAACCATATGATTTGATGAAACATGGTGTATTAAATTATTACAGCCTGTGTTGATAGGGTCAGTGTGGTCCATGATCATCCGGAGTACATGACATGTCTCTCAAAGACACATTTTGTAGTCCCTTTGAGTCATTGAGGTGTCGTATATTTTCAATCATGGAATTCCTGACTGGTGAACATAGAAAAAGGATACCACATATCCTGGAGTCGATTATACATGTAGTGTTTTCTAATTCTCCAAGGAAAAATTTAGAGCCTTATCTAAAACCGTGTTCCTCATATACACAGTGAGAGATATACATGTCATGTAGCTTGGTTTTATAAGCTGTGTACTTATACCAAATTATGCAGATTTAAAATTTCTTATTTATACTACTTAAAACACATCGACATGTTCTTGTGTGTGTTCATTATGTTCATAGGACATGACATATGATAGGTTTTAACACACACACACACACACACACACATATATATATATATATGTTTTAAATTAATATGTGTTTAATTATTTGATCTATATATCATATATGATTCACATTAACATTTTTACTCTATGTGAATTGAAGCATAACACATGACCAAAAAATCATGTAATTCATGTAATTGTTTTGATGATTGTACACCTCATGTATGTACATGTTAATTCATGTATGCCATATATCACAAAAGGAAATTTTATACAAGTATAAAACATATTGGGTAGATTTTCACAGTTGTTAACCATGTTCTTCCAAGGTAGATTTATATGTATAGATAATTTTAAATATTTTTTTAATTTGTTTAAAATTATGAAGGATGGGAATATCATCGGTATTAATATATGAAATAAGATAAAATAATTAATTAGTTAGAGATAATAATTAATTGATATGAGGGCGATTTATCAAATATAATAATAATTAAGAATTTAAATATAATTTTATTAAATCCTAAATACCATGTATTCATGTGGATTATCATGATCATAGATTGGACCATTATATATGATTTGTTTTTTTTAAATTTAATTTTTTTGTTAAGTTCCATCTCACCTCCTATTATGTAATGGACTTCATGATCGTGGGTTATTTTTGGTAAACCATTTCCCATTACCCATGTTTCAGTAATGGAATATATAATCGATGTAGATCTAAAGATTATAGAAGCAGTTTAATTTTGGAGTGGAGGCAAAACCAATCCAAGATTTAAAAATAGGTGGATACATAGATTGGTAGAAAGATTTAACATGAACCTTAATTGGTTAGAGGTGTTTCTATCCTAGGTCAATGTATATTTTATCAACCTATAGATAAAATAACCATTAGTAAAATACCCTGATCAATCCTCCTGATTATTTTATTTCTGTTTTGTTTCATGGGTATTTCATTATTGATATTGTTTTCTTGATCAAATGAATTAGATAAACTAATAAGCTGAAGGATAGAATTAAAACAAATTATATTAGGAATAAATATTATATAATAGATGGCTAATCAATTAAATAAATCCTATTAATATAAACTAGCATGTGATAAAAAACAATTCAAAATTTCTGCATAAAAGATAAGATACAAGAATTACATTTATTAATTCGGTATAGCCTTCCATATCTTCATCTATAATCGAACCATGGTTAAATTTTATTGACCAACCAATGTCTGATTGCTTCAAATTATAGGGAATTCTAATTTTATGTTTTGGGTTGACATAACGTAGGTCACATCAAGGGTTGACTTCCAATGAATGATATGGTGTAACTGAGAGGAATATAATAAGGAAAACCAATTTAAGGATTTTATAATTTGGGGTCCACTCAAAAGATCAGATAACTCTCTGTTAATGTAGTTAAAATATGTAATTCTACCATAAAACAATTAATGTTTCCTTACCAACTGCTATTTGGGTAATGCAAAGGGTAATATTGTTCATTTTCACTTCAATATCAAAAAATCATTATATTCTAATGCTAGTTGTGGGGGCTATTGGGTTTTGATAAAATAGTGGGAGGGTAATAAATATAATATTTATTTGTCAAAATATATCGGATGAATTACTAAAATATCGACTCATATTATTTGTAGAAATTTCAAATAAATTACATTAAACCAATAACTGTTATACATAATTGAGAAGTATAAAATTCTCACTTGCCCAAAATTTCATGAGTTGAAAAAATCATACAAGTAATCCTTCACCATGAAAAAGAAATTTTATGTTCTAAAGGAATCAATTTTTGCTGTGGTTGGTCATGCAGAATGTAATGAAGAGTTATCCAACTTATAGAAACAATTGAATGATTCCAAAAATGTACAATGTTACAACTTTTCATCCATGTCCAATGTGATTTATAAGAAACATGAGGGCATAGATGTGTCTATCATGATGTTTAAACTTCGAGATCCTTGTTAAGAGAAGGTGAGATAATATTGGTTTGATATCACCAATGATTTGTTTTCAACTAATATTAGAGAGTATATTCCATATCGGACTCATGTTGTTAGACATATTGGATACATTGAACTCTTAGACATATTCAAAATTAAATTCCCAGATTATTTTTCTATATATCTCACACTTTCATCCATTCCCAGGATCTTCTATTATATTTTTTTTTCAATTTTGGCATGACCAATAATTAGAAGAGTCTTCCATAACTTCATAATTTGATTCTTCAAGTGGATAAGCATAAGGGGTGTTATTAACTCATAGTACATATGATGAAAAACAAAACTAAAAACAAGCCAATGGGGGCCAAAACACATAATAAGCCTAAAGCTCCTAAGCTTCATCCTTCCAAGAAGTGGAAGATCCAAATTTATGGAAAGGAATAGAAGGAAGTATGTCTCGAATGTGGCATTTCAAGATACTATAAGATGAACTACAACCAGAATAAGTGGGATGATAAAGGAGCCTTTTTTATAACTTGAAATCTCTCAATTTATACACATTAAGTACTAGATATAGATTTCCATTCTCAGATCTATATCCAAAAGATGGAACCAACTAAATTTCAAATGACTTATAGATGAGATGTGGATCTAGGATCTTCTAATGGTGTGGGGATGGCCTCCCTATCCAGTGGTGAATACTACCTTACATTTACAATAGGAATAGTTCTTATTTTAGAAATATTTATTATATACTGACGGTTACCATGCATTGAATTTTTGTATTATACCAAGATATTGATTGGTTTATTTAATTGTTTAGAAAAAAAAGTTATTTATATTTTAGAGACAACATATGTTATGCTATGGAACATTTTAATAATGGTCATTATGTATTATATTATAAAAACGAAGTATTAGGAATTGATAATGAATAGTGTTCTCATGACTCATATAACATCCTTGTATGGAATCACCATGTTAGTCATGTATATTTGAATTATTTGAAAAATCTCTATTAAGGTGTTTATTAAGACATAGTTGAGCAAAAAACGATTTAATGATGTAATTTTTGCTTATAAGGTATAATGAAAAAACTACCATTTGATGGAAAAGATAAAAGGGACACATATCTTATAGGGTTTGTACACACTAATGTATGTGCACCATTTCTAGTTGAAGATAGATGTTGATATTATTAATTTATAACATTTAATTACGACTTGAGTATACGTGTATGTATCTAAATCATGAGTTGGAGGTATGAGTCTTTTGGAAAATTCAAATAATTAAAGAATGATGTCGAGACTAAACATGGGATAAAGAAATATGAATCATCGATCATATTGAGGTGATGAATATCTAAACCAGGTTTTTATAAATTTTATATAGCTATGACGGATTCTATGTCAACGTAGTCCACCTAACAAACTATAGTAGAATGAAGTTAGTTAAATGGGGAACCATACATTGATAGAATTGGTATGGTCGATTATCAGTCACGTACATCTTCAATTATCTTTTTCAAGATATACGTTAAAAAATGTGGTATTCACATTAAACCGAGGATCTAATAAAATTCAAAATTGAATTACCATTATTTTTTGAGGTGTAAAGAATCGTAATTAATCTCATACATATGTGTGGGGTTGTAAGTAATTTGTTAGTTCCTTCTCATTAATCAATCATGAACCCTGGGGAAATGTCATTATTTATAGTTTATCTTAGTGAAAAAAATGGATTCTACTAATACAACCCCTCATATAATAAAGTTAAATTCTCCAAAAAAATATATCTTTCTTGTTAGACAGAACATTGTCAAAATTGGTTTTGGTAGAATGATTCAATCTGATGAAGTTAATGTTCATGTTACATAAGAGTTGTTATAGGAATGGATTCTATAGGCTATAATGGATGAAGTAGTTCATGACACACAAGTACTGTGTATGATATTACAAAAGGTAAGTGAACCATAGAGATATAGTTTTCTAATTGCCTAAGATGGCCACTCATTATTATTTGACAATTATGAACCTATATCCAAAGAGGATGTAGTAGAGAACTCAGATGATGTAAAATGAAAAGAAGCCATGAAATTAGAAATGGGTTCCATGTTTGTGTTCTAAACGATGTGAAAATTCATGTAAATACTATTTTCAGTAAATGGATATTCAAAAGGAACATGTACATATAAGGTAAATTAAATACCTATAATTTAATTAAAGTGGATAATGGTTTTAAACTGTGTACCAGAATTGAATTCAATGAAACATTATCACAATTTTCCTTCTTTAAATCCATTAGAATTCAAGTTTTTATTGCATATTACAATGACTATAAGATTATGAAGATGTGAGTTAGAAAACCATTATTTAATGGTAACCTTCATGAAGATGACTATATAACACAACTAGAAAGGTTTTTGAATCCAGGTGATGCCAAATGGAATTAAATTTTTTATATATCTAGTGATGTGTTGATTTAATCATCTGGGTAATGGAATTTTTGATTCAATAAATCCATAAAAGAATTTGGTTTCATTATGAATGAATGTTGTTCATGTGATTAAAATAGGTTTAGTGGGAAATATATCTTTATTCAATTTGTATATGTTAATGAAATATCACTTATTGGAAATGACATACCGGTCTTATAGTGTGTTATGGATTGGTAAAAAAATTAATTCACGATGAAGCACTTATGTGAAGCTTCCTATATTACTGTGATCAAGATCATTCATGATATATATAAGTGGATTCATTGACTAATTAAAAGTATATATATTGTCTAGAATGTAAAGTTATTTAGTATAGAACAATCTAAGAAGGTATTGGTTATAGTGTCGCATGGTTTAAATATTCCTATGAAAATGCCTTTTAAGACACAATAGGAGAAACATAAAATGAGTATGATATCATATTATTTAGAAATAGGATCAATCATATATGCCATATTATGTACTATATGTGATGTTACATATTCCATGACCATGGTAGGAATATATCAAGAAGATCAATGAGAAGAGAATTGGTCTCCTATTAATGTGATCCTTGTGAGTCTAAGAGGAACTAAGAATATGTTCCTATTGTATGGAGGAGATGATGAGCTAGTATTGTAGTGTTACTATGACTTTAGTAACCCGAATGTTTATAATGATATGATGTAACATTCATGATATGTTTTCTATATGAATGGTGGAGTTGTGTGATGGAATAGTTCAATGCAGCTAGTTGTCACTAATTCTATGTTAGATTCATTGTATATAGATGCATCAGATGCACCCAATGATGTTTTATAGATTCAAAACATTGTACATGATCTTGATATATTACCTAGTATTAAAGAACATATCACATGATTGTGATAATACTATAGTAGTGGATCTTGAAAATGAGAGAAGGTAACACCAATAACCATAACATATACATTCAAATTATCACATGTTGAATGATTTTTATTAAAGTGATGACGTTACAGTATGCAGAGTACCCATAGAAGGGGTCATGATGAAACCTTGACTAATATCCTATCTCCAAATAATTATGACTACTGTGTGATAAATAGTGGACATAAAGTTGTTAGAAGCTGGCTTTAGTTCATGTGGGAGTATGTTGGAGTTGGATCCCTAGAACCAATTTCTGTATACATATAATAACTTATATTAAATGATTTTAATATTATTATACTCCTTATCACATCAGGAATGTTATTCATCCTATCATAGTACATGTTAAGGTCCTCATATTTGTTCTCTCACTAAAAGGTCGTAACAGTTCCCTCCTTTGATGAGATCCCAAAAGAGGTATGAAACTGTTATTAAATTTTTTTTCTATATCTATATGATATCATTTGAGGGACACAGATGATATATTCTATCATGTGTGGAGACTCATAGGACCATGAAGAACCTTCTTATGCTATATTCCCTTAGTAATATCTAGTGTAAGATATTATGAAAATGAGACCTGATAGTAGGGAATCCACATTTATACGTTTCATTGGATATTCCTACAATGGATTATATTGGGTGTGTCATGAGTAATATTGGATCGATTAATAATGATAGAAATGAATTTTCTCCTCTATAATTTAGGGATGTTATTATATCAATCATTTTGAATTAAATGATATAGCCTAAATTAACCAATGACAATGGTAATCAATAGGAAAGTCTAATTTCCGAGAGAAGTCAATGAAAGGGGCATCAATCATATATGGTGATGGAACCGCCATTTAATCTTCTTGATTATAGATATTTTGTTAAAGAGATTTTATTACACAATTCGAATTTGTATGCGGTATTATGTCATTGTGGAATTAACTGTTTTCTCTATGAGTTCCTAGGCATGTTTCTATATGATAATCATTGAATTTAGGCTACTTCACCCAATGACATTGAGAAATAATCCTAGAGGTTCACACACAAAGTGTATAAAAAATATCAGTTAAATAATGTAATATTTTTTATTATTTAACAATTTTAATAAATATTATTCCCTCAGGTGGTTTCATAATAATTCTAGTTTTCTTAATCACATATATGTTGTCCTCAGTTATTCTATATAATATAACGTCTGAAGAATATTTAATAAATATTTTTTTCTATTTATTTTATATAATATTTATTTATTTATTTGATAAAAATGAAGTGATGTATATTGAATAAATAAATATTCATTTTTAAATAAATGATAAATATTTAAGAGGATTGATAGACCTTAGTTAATGGTCTTGTGAAAAATAATAAATTTTGAATATTTTTTATTATATAATATTTAATTTAATTATCATGTTATGATAATGTTAAAAATAATAATATTATTATTATTCGAAAAAGGGGTTATGAATTGAATACTAAACAATAAATAGAACCTTTTCATTTATTTATTTCTAACCATATAAATATGTAAACCCAAATATATTTTTTTCTCTATGAGCAAATTAATTTTTGTGAAAATTTTATTGGGAGAATCCCCTAAAGACCTAGATATCATGTTTCTCTAGGAATGATCCCATGAATGGAGAGTGGTATTCATCAACTACCATCTATCAGGTCAATAGTGGCCGATGATTATGCTTTGGAAGCAGACCTTCAGACTCTCAATGGTGGACGATGAAACCAATATAAACTACCGTTCCTACATTATGATATTCCTAAATTGATGTTAGATGATTATATTTATTAAATTTGGATCACCAGTAAGGGGAATTTAAATTGATTACTAAAACAAAATTATCTTACAATACATATCTGATGTCAGATCCATCAATGAAGAATATATTCCAACAAAGTTGTCCCAAAATTTATTATATTGAATAAAAAATAATATGTGCGTCTCTAATCTCTAGTTCCACTGTTATATACCTTTTTATATTCATTGTCCAAATTACATAGATCAAATTTCCTCTCTTTTGTATAATTCTGGAATTGATCATCGGTCATGGAAAAAAATTGTTGGGCACGATGCATCGGTTTCTTTCACTATGCCTTGAATATACATTTTCTTTATTGTTTTTGTGTATGTGTTTTACTCAACTGGTCATTATTATGTATTTATATCTATTTCTCGTAAGGATAGAATTATATTAATATTTATAATTCACAGATTTCTAATAGGGTATTTTTTTCTCTATATGGCCATCATATGTGAAATTAATAAATGAAATTCCAAATATTATCAGCAATATGAAATAATTTTAAATTTAGTGTTAATTATAACTATGCATTAATGTTTTTGGATTTATATAATTAAAATATAATATAATTAATATTGAGATAATTAATGGATCATATATGTGATCACTAATGAATTTAATTGAATTTATATGTATATGTTTTAAAATATTATTAAATTATAGAGTCTGAGGAAACTATATATTAATATTGATTTCAAATATGTATATAAGAATTTTCACATTACATATGAAATGAACATAACTATAAAATTGTATATTTTGTAATACCCATAGCCTCTAGTAATAAATATTAAATTTAGAAAGGATGTATTTAAAAAGGTATATATTTATTAATATCAGTACCACTAAAAACTGATAATTGATTAATAAAAATATGGTTCATATAATTTACTTATCCCATTGGTTATATTATTTTATTAATATTATGAAACAAAATCAAAACTATTGAAATGAAATATTGAATGAAATTAATATTAAATGTCATATGTTTTTGAATACTATACATGATTTTATAAGAGGTTTAAAGTAAATATATCCATTATATTTACACTGAGAATTATGACCATTGGTTATAAGGTAATTAAAAAATTATCATTATAATTTTTTTAAATTAATGTTATTGTTAAGATTATATATAGTTTGGATAATATATGTCATCAACTAGTAGTAAAATACATTGTCAATAACAATTATCTAAACCTAAGAATGATGTAGCTTCACTAATTCTTACCCTCAACCAATCAAAACTGAAACCTCTAATTATTATTTCAAGTGGAATATTATGTGCAATAAAATCATCATTGGAGGAATAAATACCATATCAATGTTTGTAAAACAACCCCATGAATGTGTCACCATTTTACCCATTAACAATAGGGATTATAAAAGAGTTATATATTGTTATGTAACTGGTGATTAATTTGTACAAATTTTTTAATTTGTTTAGAATAAAATTGTTTATACTGTTATACCGTTGTTTTATTAAATTTATCCCCAATATAAAAAATTTATAAGGAATGTATTTAGAGCTTTCATTTTTTAATATTTAATAAATACTTTAAATATGGATATCAATATTATATATTTGTTGAAATTGAAGAATTTTATTTACTAAAAGATAAATTTTTGAATGAAATGATAAAATAATGTGAAATACAATAAAAATGATTTCAAATATTTGTAAGAATGAATTAAATAATTAAAGATAATAAGAGCTTCAAAATTATATCAAAAAATATTATTAAATCCTTATCGGAGGTAATGTGGCATAATGTAGAGTAATGGAGTAGTTGAGATAATGAAAAAAATAAAATATTCAATAATTTAATATTGGAGTTTTGTTCACCAAAAATATAAAAATATAACCATATTCACATTTATACTCACAAGAAAATTATATAATTACATCAAATCTCTTACAAAAAAACTCTACCATATTCCTATATTTAACGTTATAGTGCGTGTATAGTTTTATGTGTTAATACAATCTAAGATGGATAAGAGAGTTAAGGTCCTTTTTGGTCTTATTTCAAGTTGGTGGTTCTTGTTCTCTTTAGTGGGTTTTCTTGTAGTTTTTTTGGTTTTAGAATGAATATGAGTCACTATAATTTTATGGTGGTGCTGATGGATTTCCGTGTTTTATTGGGATGTATGATCGATGATGATGGTGGTTGTTTGTATGGATATGTTGGCGATATACAAAGAAGTCGATAAACATAGTTATGAATAAATGAAGATGGTGGTGGCTATTTTAGATGGTGAGGTCGATATTTTTGGTTCTGATAAGCATGATGTATATAGTGATTTCACTGACTAGAAATATAGTGGAATGAGTTTTTATGTCGGGATATCATTTGGCTCTATTTTTTGCGGGCATGATTGTATCAGCTCTGGTGTCGATGATAGGAAATTCATTGGTAAGAGTTTAACAATTTTGATGTGTATAAATATGGTAGTTGGGAGGTTTTAAGGTTTGATGCTTGAGGGAATTCATATGTTGGTTTTAATCCTGATGTGATGGTGTGACTTCTTTATTTGAAATTTTAATTTGATAGAGTCCTTCCATTAGAATATTAGAAATATGAATTTGATTGAGTTCCTAAAATTGGCATGTGTTTTCATTCTGAATTTATAATTTTTTTTTGGTAAAATCAATTTTTTTTGGTTTTGTGGTTCCCACATATAGTTAAAGTGGTTTGTAGAAAATACAAAAAATAATGATTTTCATGTAAGAGAGTTATGGGTTATTTTATTCATTGTTTTCAATTAATATTTACATTTTATTATATTACTATTTTTAATATCAATTTATATAACCATTATTATAATAATAACAATAAAGTTACTACTCTTATGATATATTATGCATTAGAGACTCGATTTATCTCACATTTTACACCATTTACAATGAATTCTTATGATGAAATTATCAATATATGTATAAAATTATATATTTTATTGTGATTAAAAAATCAATATGAATTACATTTATTTGTGGTATTATTATATATTAATTCAAAGAAGGTATGTTTTCTATAGATGGTTTTGATATATTTGGCAGATCATCTATCGTGTCTTAACCCGAATAAATTTTATATTTTCATAAATTGATTATTAATTTCAATGAAAACCAACAAATATTTTTATAATTAAAGATATTTAATATTCCTACATAGTTCAAATATCTGTTATAAAATAATCCTAATATTTATAGTTAATTTATCCATTTTTTATAGATCCCTAAAATTTCAAATTTTCGAATAAATTTTATATCAAATTGATCATTTTTACCTTTAACTATAATTAATATAAAAAATATTATATTATTTAATTGAAGAGGTTCGTTATTTGGATACTATGAATCCATAATTACACTTATTAAGATATTAGATAATTCATAGAAAACCCTTACAATTTCATTTATTAGTGAAATCTATTTAAATATTTTTAATCCTTTTTTATATAATCTAAAATATTGTAAGATAATAATTTTTGAAAAACTATGATATTTAATTATTAGTTGTTCATTTTTTAACATCATTCCCTGTATTTCAAAAAATATATTTTATATAATGGAATTAATTATTTTTTATTAGTGATTCTAGGAATTATATAGCATATGAAGTCATAGATAGGTCTCATGAGAAAACTATGATAGGGTAACAGGTGAAGTTGTATAATTTTAGTATATTTACATGGAACAAGACATCCATATAGATTTGTTATGTCCGGTATTTTTTGTTCTAATTAATTCCAAAATTATGAGATCATTTATTTTTATCCATTTCACAATTTATTATTTCTTAAAAATCCTTGGATTATTGTTTTCTTATATATTCATTGAATTTACACCAATTTTAATCTATTCATCCTATATTCATACTCCAATATAATTTAATGTTAGGTTATGGTGTGAACTATCCATTAATGAGTGTATATGATCATCCTTTTTTTATTATACAAATTTATATATAAAATGACTGTGGATATATTGTGTGACTATATCTATGGATATCAATAATGAATATTTATCCGTAAAAAATAATATAATATTCAAAGTTCTGATGCAATTCTTGTATATCTAGTGTATTATGGACTTATAAATCTAGACCATGGGACTTCAATATCTTCAAATCTGACTAATGTGTAATAAATAACCCACTATATCTTGTTGGTTGGGGCTAGGGTTGTCATAATTAATAACAGAACAAGGTATAATAGATCCTAAAGGAAATATATTTTGAATAATGTAGGCAGAAAAATATATTTGAAAATAATATAATTTAATAAATTATTTCATAACTGTTTTGATATGTAACTTATTCATGGTGTATATTTTCAGAAAAAATATACATATATGTTATTATTTATAAATTAGTAATTCATAATATTATAAATTATGAAATTATATTTCATATATAATTATTCTTACTAGGTTAAATGAATTATGGGAAACAATCAAGGATATAATCGGATTTTTATAAATAATAATGATAAAGGGTTTAATATTAGCATTAATGAGGTTATTATAATCCTTGGTTAGTTGTCTTAATTAATAAAAAATATCATTTCTTGTATAGATAAACCATGATATAACCCAAAAATTGAATCCTTGATATCGTGCTAAAAATTAATTTAATATCTTGGTCTCATAACATGTTAGCTCGTCCAAATTAATGTTTCTAATATTTAATATTGATTCCAAAATTATAACATTAAATCCAAAAAATATACATAGAATTTAAGAACACAACGGTTATGTGTCTTTAGAAATTAAATACATAACCACTATAACATACTACAATTTTGAACATTTCTCCATTGTCACACTATATTACACTTCCTCATAGAAAATTCATTTTTTATGATCATCTTCATTTCATGGGGAATATAGAAATATTAAAAAGTGTATTTCTCAAAATCCTAATATTGGAAAAATATATCAATGTTTCATAAAGGGTGAGATCATAAGCTTATAAGAAATAAGTAACACATTGTTAGTATATAATAAAAACCAAAAAAAAGACAAATATTAAATGGTCATGTAATCCATATAATATGACAAAAGAGTTTGGAGTCATTTTAAAAAAATCGCATATCATTGTTAATATAAATTTAATATAATACAACAAGTTGAAAAATAATAATAATGTGAAAACCATATCAATGATAGACTGACTATTAGTAATTACATCTATATCAAATCTTGTGAGCAATTTTATGTAAAATAATTTCAACACATAAGACATGTGAAAATATCTATGTGTAATCATGTCCACACAATAATATTTTGTACAATGCTATCTGAATTCATGTATTCATGAAAAATTGGAGGCTAAATATATCTAAAATAATAGCCACATTATTTTTTCATTATCTATTGACTTATAAAACATTAAAAAATTCTTTAGAGTGATGTATAACATGCCACCCATATCATAATTTTAATCATTTTTATTTTGTTCTGAAAATAAAGTAAAATATATATCATATCATATTATGAAGGAAAAATGTAATGAATATTGGTTTGGTAAAATATTCAAATTGTATCACATAAAGTTAAGATAACATATATATAGTTTCATACCCAAAATTTCATCACTCAAATTGGGTACTTAGAATTGGAATTATGAGGATAATTAGGGGATAACAAATCCAAAAGAGATATCTCTTTCAGAGATAACGATTAAAATATTTGGAAAACCATTAAAATTTATTTCATTAAAAAAATTTAGCATTAAATAACAAATAATAAGTTATATATAACATTCAAATGTTTACATGAATATATTATTCCAATACAACATTGAATGGAATATAAATAATGGATCCTCAAAGATATATATAATATGATTTTAGAAATTTTTTTTGGATTGAATGATAAAACATATGACTATGAAAGGAAAATCCATTATTATTTTAGAATACATTTATTAAAATAAAAATTATAAAATAAAAATTTTAAATTCATTTGAAATAGTTAAATATAATTAAAAATAAAAATTATATAATACATATTTTAATTTTAAAATTTTAACAAAAATAAAATTAAAGAAAAAATGTTTACATTGAAGAAAAAACAACATCAAAGAGTATAAATATGATTCTTAATAGCCTTACATTTTTATTAAGAAATTACACTGTAAAGGAAGAGTTGATGTAAAAGTTCATAAAAAAGTTGTTAATAAAAAATAAATGTAAGTACATAAAGACATGAGGTTAATTTGAATATAATAAAATCATAGTGTATATAATACCTAACTTTTGGGAGTAATGTTAAATAACAATGTCCATAAATCATAAAACAATAATTGAGTTAAGAAAATTACCAAATTTGTAAATTTATAATCAATATAAATTGATATGTAAAATATTATTTGTATCAATAAATAAATTTATATTCATTATAAATATGATAAAAATAAATTCATTAGATTAATATATAGCCAAAACTAGCTGATGAATATGGATTATATCTCAGTGACTGAATACTGAGATGATTAAACCTACCTTAACACTCGACTACCAATTTTTTTTAAACACATGTATAATAATAATGAAAGTATTGATAACTTATTTTATAAACTTATTCGTATCTATTAACATTTATATATTCTATTAGTAATACTCATTTACACAAATATTAGTTATTTATATTTTATTTTCTTTATTAGATGTTAGTAATTGCATTAGGTTTGTAAATGTCTTAACCTTGACCTGTCAACTCTATCAAATGATAAAAATTTAGTCATTAATATATTATTAAATGTAATGTAATATAATTTCTCAAATTATTTATAATCTTATAATGTCATTTCGCCAGTTTTGTAGTTATGATATGTGAATATGAAATCAATGATGATATTGTTTTAGTTAATTTACCAACATCAACAGATTTCATCCCAATGGTCACTAATATGTGTTTCATAAATATAGAAACATATCACTGAAATATAATAAAAATTAACTAAATTTATTTTCATAAAATTAAATTTTATAATATTCTATAGAATGAATGTTTGAAAACATCACAAATCCTCAATACGTGTGATATTATGCACATTCACGTGAGAGATTTTTTTATTTTCAAATGAATTGGAATGTCGGAAGATATATAATTATTTAAAATTCCAAAATATAAATCATGTAATAAATATTATATTAATTACATAAAACCAATTCTAAAAAATCAATATTGCTTGTCGATGAAAAAGGAAATATGTCATTCGATGGAGGTAGTAGTCCACAACCACAAATGAGTGTCATCTTCATTTTTTGAATAGTTGAGAGGAAGTTAGAAAACAATTTCTCGCATTAATATAATAAAATATAAATATACTTATGTTACATATTTAATTATGTTTTCTAGGGTATAAAAAATTTACTAGAGAAAAATAGATAAAATTGGTTAATTAGTGGATAAGACTCATGTTTAAAACGTGAAATTTTTCTTATAGGATCATGTGGAAATGGATGTTTTTACAAATATTCATTAAAAAGATGATTTAAAAGATGTAAATGGACTCAAGAATATGTGAAAATGGAAAATTTCCCAATAAATTTTGAAATAGAATGTAGTTTGAAGTCAGTGGAATATTTCTATTTTAATAGGTGAAAAATAAGTACATTTACTCGGAATTGAATTTCATTTGGGGGTGATGATGGAATCACAGGGGAGTCTGGTGAGGAATGGTATGTGAGACATTTGTGCTTGAATTTTAAATCAAATTATGGTATTCTATAAGGTGAATGTTTCATGTAAACAATACAATAGTATAAATACATAATTTTTCATAGGTTTAGCCTTATTAACATTGATTAAAAATTATCCATGCTAATTATTTATTTGATAAATTTATAAAATGACCCTCTATTAATAATTTTGGAAATATGAATATAATTCTTGACCCTATTCGATCTATTTTAATTTGAAAATACGATGGGAATAAATTTAAAATAAAAATATATGATTTAGGGATACCCCTTATTAAAAAAATGCTACCTTATAAATTAGTTGTTTTTATTTTCATTTCATATATATTTAAAACTAAAAGTAATTTATTGAAAAATAACAAATTTACGATGATAACTAATATTTAATTTAATAATATATTCTTATATTATAATGGGAAATGAAATTATAAAAATATTTGTTAGTAATAAATTAAAATATAATCATTTTATTATACTCAAATTATATTTCTAAATATAAATTAAATTTAATATAAGTCCGCACAAATTATTGAACATTGTTATTGGAAATTGTATTTTCTATCGTAAAAAATATTTATTAATATTAAATCCTTAATAATAATATTTAGAAAAAAATTATTACTTATATATTATATCAATATATTCCATATTATATAATAGTTATCAATTGATTTAAAAATATACAACAAAATGAAAAAGAATAATTCGTAATGAAAAAAGATATCTTATCACAAAGTAATTTGATTCCTAAAATTTTTAAATTGAATAATTATATATTATTAATTACTGTTTTTCTATAAATAAAGTTTCATTAAAATAATTATTTTAATTATATATATTACTAAAATATTTCTTTTAAAAGAAGTAACAAATATAATAATACCTATAACACAAATACATTTAATTATTTTTATAATATATTTCAATTAAATATTTTATTTTTTGTATCATAGTTAAATCTGATAATGTGTTAATGTTAATCTTATATTTTAACACATTATCATATTGAAACTTATCATTGATTTTTCATGTTTGTGGTTTTGTGTTAGACAAGATATTCAATCTAATATTTATCTAAAGGAATGTTAATACTAAAATCATTGGGTTATTACAAACGAGTTGACCCTTAACATGGATCAACCACTTTAGATCATTTTATGAGGAAACAAGGATTAACCAAAACAAGGATAAACCTATTTATGTAATATAGTATTATTATTATCATTTACTAAAAATGAAATAGTTATCTAGAATTTGTATTATTTTGGTCTATATTCTGAAAAATTTTGTTCACTTATAAAAAACAATAATTAAAATGAGAGATGGAAAGATTAGTTTGGAATTAATTTATGGTGATTTATTTACAAGATAATTATCGCGGGCTGTAAAATGATGAGGCAGAAAAGTAAATAATTTATTTAGGATAGAATAATTATGAAATTATGGTCATGTATTTGGATAATTTAGCATAGTTATTATAATGTCTTGTGTATAATCTTTAGGTCATGGAAATAATGATAGACCACATCAATGATGGTTTAAGTATATGCTCTCAATTTTCTTCATTGTTCAAATAATTATCATCAAATCAGTATATAGTGGTGAGTATTATGAGTATCAATATATAATTTAAAAAATCATTCATTTACAAGGGAATATATTATAAAATTAGAAATGTTAATCACTATGTTTAATGAAATTATAAAAAGGAAATGATGTGAAGACTGGAGTTCCTTATATGTAATAAAAATGGGAATAAACATTAAGGTATTTCATTAAAGGGATTTGATGTTTTATTTTAATGTGTAGGGAATGTTCATTGAGGTCTTAAGTGAAAAATAAAAAGCAATGACATTAATTTTCAATAACTGAATAGTAAGTAATCGAGATATTAGTTTTATAAATTACCCAAACAGGATGAGAATAAACACAAGAACAGGCCAATGGATAAATGGAGTGTTTTTCAAAAAACCATTTCTAAATTTTATGATCTAAATTAATTGATATAAGGTACGTTGTTTAAAAAATAAGTTTTATCTAGTACATTTTTTATTATAGATATTTGCGATATTTTATAAAAAGTATATTATCAAGTAATATTCAATATCCCCCAAACACATTGTGAAATGATATATCTATTTGACCACTAATTCGTACACTAATTTCATCAAATATATACAGGGTACTTCAAATAATAATTTGAGAGTTTTTTCAAGTTAAAAATCTATATAATGTAATTATAGTTTATTTTGATGTAATTTTAGATATATAATGGATCTTATGTAGTAATGATTCAATTTATTATAGATATAACGAATATAAATTATTGATGTGAGTATTGGAAAATTTGTTTCTTAGGTGGATATTCTATTACTTGAATATTTTTATGAACTACCCATTGAAACACATCCAAAAGAAAAACATATTTATGAAATTGATGATATGTGATCCATGAAGGAGAAGTATGTAAATAAAATATATTGTGTACCAATTATTAAAGAACATATTGATTAATTTCTAAAAAAATTGCATAGATATCCTGTAAATCGAGTTTGAAATATTGGTTGATATTTTACCTGATAAAAATATCATTGGTTCTATATATACAATCTATAGTGGAGTTAGTGGAGTTATAGAATTAATTATAGGACTAGTGTGACAAGGGTATCACATAACCAAGTGTTTCACAATGGGGATATATTGTTTTACATTTAAAGGAGGATTGTCTAATGAAGATTTTTATTCATTATTGGGAAATAAATGTAATTAAATTGATGGAAAATTATAATTTAGAATGTGTTTATGACATCATTGAATGACTTTAAATCACGCACTAATTTTAAAATATTTTTTTATCATCTTTTTTTTTAAAATAAGTCTACATATAATAATTCTTTTAATATAAGGTATTGTAATTATGAGTTTAAAATAATTAATTTTGGGTTAACAAATGAACCATTAGTTACGATGGATTTGATTAAAATATTAATCAGCTATTACTATAGAATATTTATAGTGCTATTTGTTAATATTAATTTTTATAAACACAAATAGTTATAAGATGCATGACTGTTATTTTGAAATCATGATTGAGGAAAGGGGATATATTTGAAATTATGTACAAGTAATTTTTTATTAAATATGATACATTCATTTTCAATATCATATCAAGGGATAGAAAATCATTTGTTTGTTTAAAAATGATATCATGGAGAGGAAATAACCCAAAAAATAACTACAATATATAAGTTAATTAGTTTAGTAGGATACTAACAGTTGATTATTGAATATTTTACAAGATTAAACGATTCATTATTGAATTTTAGATGAAAAATTGATAAATAAAATTTAACTATAACTTCTAAAAATTTGCTGATATGATCAATAAATGTCTCTATGATCACTCTAACATTTGTTAAAGATAGGGTAATAATTTATACTCTTAAATTAAGAAATTTTGTATGAAATTTTATATTAAAAATGATTTATTGGTGGATTATTCATATCTATATTTAAATATTTATTTGAATAGGTATCTCACTCATGATATATAGTTTGATGCATTTATTTAATCAATAAATATATTGAGACATTACCTCCATAAAGGTAAATATTTCATAAACATGATCATAAGCATTTGATATATAACATTTCATATAAATATATTAATATTAGGAAAGGTATATATTTTGAACTACTCAATGAGTATTTTTGTTCAATAAATCATAATATTCGGAATACAAACAATAAAGAAGACACACCTAGATGAAAATATGATGTTATCGTATCCATGTTTAGGGTGTTGAATGATCTAGTTATCAAGGATTTTGTAAGAATAGAATTTTATATTATAATGAAAGGGAGCCATAATACATATTTCATTTAATTTCATATCCATATTTATTATAAATTATTAAAATATACAAACATCATGTGGTGTCCCTAAAAAATATTATTTAATATGTTAGAAGAGTTATATGAATATTGTTTAATATGAAAAATGATGAAATTTTACGATTTGGTGAGAGGATGTTTGACTAATAAATTCAAAAGGTAAGGGTTTATTGATTAGTTGTTGTTCATATATATAACATTTCTCTATAACATTGAAATACCATGTTTTTTGGGATATTTTTGTTAATTTATGGTGGGTTTTTTATGATAAATATTGAGGATTCTTCTGTAATACTCATTTTATTAGAAATCTTCAGTGTTTAAATTCAACAAACCACAAAGGTTATGAAACCATTACCTATACCAGGGTAGAAGTGAGATAATATTACTATCAAATTTTTCAGTTAAAATTCAATGAAACCTAATGGGAATTTTTCAATATGAACCATTGTAGAATGAATTATAAAGTCACCCATTTCAATGTGACTAAAGAACGTTTCCATTATGAATTTAAATCTATGTTATTATTAAATAATGTTTTGAATCATTAAATAAAAATCATATTAATACTTTATTATCATGATCCAATGATCAGACCAAATGTTAAAGCATTTTTCTAATTTTTTTAAATACATATTGAAATCCTAGCACATGCTATGAATCACAAATACTTGGACCGTAAATAATCACAATTCAAATATTAGTAGAAATTTTAAGGTCCTTTCCACAAGACTTGAAGGTAATTTGAAACATTTATTAATTTTTGGTAGATTATATGTAACAATTTTTCCATGAAATAATTCAAAAGGAACAATATGAACACATATATAGAAAGACATATTGGGATCAATTTTTATGGTTTGAAGTTGAAATAAGTTATTATAAATATAAATTGTAAAATATACTTTGGTGAATATAAAAAACATTAATAATCTTGTCTTAGTTACATAACGAACACAAAAAAATAAATCTGAAAACCTATATAAATATACATAATTCTTTGATGAAGACTATGTATTACTAATGATATCCTATATAATATCCCCATCCTTTAACTCCATTATGTGTCTTATCTAAGTGGATAACATTACCTAATGTGTCAATCCCTATATTCGCGAGGCTATCAACTAGTAGAGAAGGTATGTAGTATAATAGAGAGGCTATACCATCGAAAATATGGTAATAAAAAAATGAAATAATAATTATAGTAGACAATGATAGTAGAAATTATATAAATTATAAAAAGAAAAAAATATTAAAAGGGTTATGAATTATATAATCCTAATAATAATAATACAATCCATGTAGGGTGAGATATACCTGAATTCATGTGATGATAAATATATAAATAAATGATTTTCATACTCTTTAAAGTCTCTAACGAACCAGATATAAAATTCAATTTTATTCCCATATCTAAACTATAACCCATTTGGAATGTGTAATCATCAAGTTATTCAGTTAACTTAGTCCAATCCTTAATCCATGAAATCTGTTTTGGGTTCAATTTGGTGGCTTATTGAGGGATGTAGTATATCTCAGTGGGTCAACTCCACTATGTTTGAACAAATACAGTATGAGTAATATTGTGAATGTAATTATGTGATAAAAAGGTATTAATTTAATAAATGAATATTGTGAATAAAAAACAAGCTAAAACATGAGTTCCAAGTAGCAACCTGGGTATGCCAATCCAATTTCGGCACCATTTTGGATAATAATTAGAATTTTACTAAACCATTCCATTCATAGACATAAAACTCACACTGTATAGTACATAAAAATGTACTTATTAAAAAATATAGGAGAACCATGACAACCTATCTATATTATAATTTTAGTATATCTAGACATAGTCCTTTAATAAATGAATTTTAAAATAATCATGATCAATCCCGAGTTAAATAAATTTTAAAAAAAAGTTATTGAAATACCTATACATTGTCATTTCATCTTAAATAAGGTAAATCGATATCTATATGAATTTCAGAACAATCAAGAACAATAATTTTATATAATTATTCTAGAATAACAAAGCATAATAATTATATATAATATTTTTAATATGATGTATCACAAGTACTATATATAATCACTTCTATTTCTCCACACAACGAGCACACCAACTATAGAATCGTATGCCACAATTTTAATTTCCCGTGGTAACAATTTTTATCCATTTTCAATATAAATGATTGGGTTATATATTATAAACATAATTTAATTAAATCATATTTCACATAGAATTTCAATTACATGGTATTTATCATTCCCTAATTTTCGGAAATCATCAATTTATTATACTATGAACATTATAAATCATTTAACCAATTCTGTGTAGTTGATTATATTTCAATAAATGACTAAATATATATATTGTTATTCCAATTATTATTGTTAATAAAAAAAATAATTTTGTTCACATAAACTCTTAGGGTAACATGTCTGATATGACAATGATTACATAAGTTCGATGGTTGTAAAAATATAGGTTGTTTGCAAATCTTAATCCTGATGCCCATAGACCCAATAATATCCATTGGAAGTTTTATGCATGATCATAAAATTTGATTGGTGAATTATTAAATTAATCAGGTTATTTACATGTTTTTCCGGCATGGGAGCACATATTTCACATATTATTGATATTTGGATCAGAATATAGGGATATGTTTCAGACTAGTAACATCAAAATTTGAGAAGGTGTAAGAAACAAATCTGTTACTAAGGTAATTTGAGAATCCTCATTTCATCCCTTCATTAATGATAATATATGATTCTAATACACACATCACATATAAGGTTATCGTATTTAAAAAACAAAGGATCTTAGAAAAAAAAGATAATAAAAAGGCTTACCTTCAAATTGACAATCTTGAACAAAATTGATATAATGGGATAAAGGATCTGGATCAAAGAGAAATAATATTGTCTCTAGTTAAAGGGTAAATAAATGGGATAAGTTCAAATTATAAAATCCCACCAAATCCATAATATTTTAACACTATGGAAATCATATTTTTCGCAAAAATATGTGATTCACACCCTATATCCTAATATTATCATATATACTTACAAATCAATTCTCTCAGTATAATTACCACAAAAGAATATTATCCAATAAAAAATATTTCATTATGTAAACATATTTTATAACATTCCCTAATACATTTACATATTATTAATTTTTATGGGGTGTTTTGATGAATTTACATCATAAATCCATGACTTACTACATAAATCTATTTTCTAAATAGAAACCATGTATCAAACTATTTCACCACTGAAACACATTATATATATGAAGAATCATTCTCAAGTGAATGCTATATCCCATATAATAATTATATGGATTTATATTCCAACCCCATTAAAAAAATATAATGTTTTCACATGTCTGTTTTGAGACTGAATTATCATATAATAAAAAATAATTTTAGCACCTAGATATTAGAGTGAATTTATGGCGAAATTGGACACCTATATTGGTGAATCTTCATTTAAGGAATTAATAGCTTAAGGATGTGAAATATGGTCATGGGGATGTGATGGTAAAGGGTTATTTGAATTTTTTCAAGGATTGATATAATAATTTTGTTGTTTTAATTATTTTAAAGTATAAAATTTAATTACTAATAAATTATGATAACAAATATTATTATTAAAATGGTATTGTAAAAATAAAATATATAGATTTATTGAAAACACTATTACTAAAAAATGAGAACAAAAAAATAATGTGAGTATATTATTGATATCCCCAAGGTTATTTCCTATAATTATCTTCAGGAATATAAAAAGTATGGTACAAAATTTAAGTAATACAATCCATGGAATTGATATATTAAATGAATAAAAAATTAGAATCATTAATAGTTATACTTTTATAAATTAATTATATAAGGTTTGTGTAAATACAATCCTTATATAATCATTTTAAATTATGACCACTAATGAGAAAACCATTATAAAGTTACTTTTGAAATTGGTCTATATTAAGGGTATTGAAGTGCATTAATTGTATTAGATGGTAGAAACCAGGGCCTATAATACACAGATAATACCTTATGGTGTGAATTTTGGTAATATTGTAAAGAATGTAGAATCAATATGTTTCTCCCTTAAAAATTCCCAAACAGAACATCATCGAATGAGATTTAAGATAAATTATATATTAATGATTATTACTTATAAGAAATCACTTTCAAATAATTTATAGAAGGAAAATATTATAATGTAGAAACATTCCAAAGAATACCCTCTTAGATTATTCTGGTGTAACAACCGCTTATGTATCTTGCATTTACGTTCTATTAAAATTCATTTTCCTTTTGTAGTTCAATGGTTTTACATAGAGACCAAATTTTCTATAAATACATCATAATTATTTAAAATTTTAAATATACCAAACTATATAATGAATTTGATAAAATGGAATGAATATTTAGAATCAGGATATTGAAATTATAAAAGTAATGAAATATAGAGATTTTTTTATCTAAATTATATACGCTAAACATTGTGAAATAGAGATAACTAATGAAAATACCGAATTATAAAAATTTAATCATGAATCAACTCATCCTGGAGAGTCCTCATTACCTATTATATTCTGTAATCATTATTTTATATCATTAATGGTGGTAATAGGGCATGATGGGACTATTGAGGCACTGGGTATCAAAAAAAGAAATAAATAAATAAATTATATCATTGAATTTAAGAAACCATACATAGATATACTGACCTCTATTTGTATATCTCCACAAAAAGAATTTTAATTATCTCTTTATAGCTCTCTCTTGGAGTATGTCTCATATTTCACATTTTTATGTCAAATACATTGGTTATAACGAACTAAACATAAATATCACACAATTACAAGACTACAATCTATTAATTAATAACATATACAATCTAAACATTTATTTTTAGTGTTATAGAGAAATTGGAATTTCATTTACAAATGTAAACCCATACTTTTCCTAGAATATTGATATTTTTTATAGTAAAAAACTATTTATATTGCACAACTTCTTTATTATAGGATATAACATCAAAATTAGAACATTGAACTCATAATCATTCTTACTCCTCCTTAAGACCTACAAAAATATTTTCAAAACCGTAGATGATAAAATAAATGTATACTTAAGGGAATAAAATAAATTGATAATCCATATTAACTTAAAATACTAAAAAAAATTTAAAAATTCATTTCATTGAAAAATATAATTTTCAATGTTATAAAACCTTCTTTTAGTTATCAGATAGACATTATTGTAAATAATTATATAAATAACATTTGATATAGCCATAAATTAAATATAATAATAATTAAGGGGCCTTGAAAAAACATGATTATTTTTAGATACAAACATTAAACTTCTAAATGACCACTAAGTTTCATGGATCTGAATTTAACTCTTATTGGTCAGGTGATAATGATGAATCCTTTCAGTTTGATTATGATAATTGATCTCCCTCATTGGTTTCTCTTGGAATGATGGAGTGAATTCTTGATTGAACCCAACAATCTTCCTTTTGTATTTTCATTGTCATTTTTTAATAAAAATGGATTTTCCCTAGCTTTTCTTCTAAAATTGTTAAATGATTTTAAAAATCCCTTTAAATGGCCACTTTTAACCTCTAAATAATCATAAACATTCCTTTATTTTTAAATAAAATTCATTTTTCGTGAATTTAAAATATTTATATTAATCCTCATCGAATTTATAGAAATCCCTTGAGGTAATATCTAGATATCATATTTTTTTATCACCCTTCACAATCATAATTTAAATGGAACAGTACTTTAAGTTACATCTAAAATATATTATATGAAAAATAAACAACTACCAAATGATTTATGGAACAATAACCTAATGCCACCAAACATTAAATATAATTCAATATAATTGTAAAACTAATAAATCAAATAGAGTTTTCTTTTTCACCCTAGTGTGAATTAAAAACATACAAATATATATTTGAACCCATAGATAATATAATCATTAGTTAATACACAAAAATAGAATTTTAGATAAATGTTTAACTAATTCCATGTTGGGACGAAAATTAATTCAGTGAATATGATACATTTAAATTTAAATAGAAATATGAGAAATAAAAGTAATTAGAAATTATAGGATATATTTAAATTAAATACATATAAACATTAAATGAAATTGTATAATATTAAACCCATTACGTTGAGTCGGGACTCTCCTTGTATATTCTCTAACATACAAAATAATATAATTATATTAATTATTCATTTTCATTGTATGATTTTTAATATATTTTTTACTTATAATTTCTTATTGTATTGTATTTTTATAATTTAATATACAGTTATCAGATTAATTTTTCATGCATCGTCCATTTTATGGTTTCATGGTAAATAGTAAAAAAATATTGACCTGATGTAAGGAGTGAAATTTGATTTTACAATGTTTTAATAATTTCCAAAGATCCCATATGAAATATTTTATGTTATTAAATAATAAAGTAATTTAAATAGGTCATGAAATTGTTACAATTCAGTGAATCTTCCTCAATAAGATTTTTATTGATGGTTAAAATGACTATTATTATATAAATTTATAATTAAAGAGTAAAATTCATTATATTAACTAAATATGATATTATTTTAAATCAATAAATGAATTTTTAATAATATACATGAAATATGTTATTTTTTTAAAATAACATTGTTCATATATGTACGAAATAAACAACTATAGTTAGTGATATTTTTCAATATTGTGTAATTTAATTTGAATACCAATAAATATTTTGGTTTTTTAAAACAGTAGATAATTATTAAAATACTATATTAGGGATACTAGTAAATATTACATAGGTTAAAGAAATGTATAGTAGGGTAATTCACTTCAAAGTATAACGTATTTTAAAACCAAAAGTTTTGATTTTACAACAACTTTTGAGGAAGAGTTTATGGAGAATGAAATAGTTTCAAAGGGAAAATAAAAAACATATGTTCAAAACAATTACCTTACTCTTAGAATCACTTCCTATTGATTAAATACCAAGACTCAGGAGAAAGGACTCTTGGAAATACCAAATCCTTCTAAACATGGAATTGTATTTATTTAGGTTTCTTTGGGTATAATATAGAGATAAAATATAACAATATATGTTTTTTTGAAATTGTTGGTGTAATCCACCTTTTAAATAATAATCTAGGTTGTATTGTCCAATATATTCAGTCATTCAAGGTAAATAAAGTGATTTTAAAATTATAGGTGGCCTATAAATAGATATTATAAGATATTATAGACAACTTGACAACTTCATTTGAATCATTAAAACATATAATGATTAATTTTTAATTTTTAATTTCACACCCTTTGAATGTATTTTAATGTTTATTATTTTCATTTGAGTTTAAAAATAATTACATAACTATGGCATATTACATTAAATATTTAAATGTGAAAAATTAGTCATATTATTCCTGGAAAACAATGAAATTATACACTTTATCTGAATCAAATAAATTAAAATAATTTAAAACTAATCTTCTTTTCATTCTCCAATAGGCATAAGCACTACATTCACATTACATATGGGTTTTGGAAAATTATTATATGATATAATTTTGAAAATAAATTGACAAGATAAATAGAATTTATTCTTAATCAATAAAATAATAATAAAAATTAATAATATGATTCATTCTAAATTATATCATGATAAAAAATAGGACATGAATCTCAACATCTGTTACTTTGATAGAAAATAATGTAAGCATTTGTATAATTAAAAAATTCTACAATTTTTAAATTCATAAATATTCATCAAATTAATTTATTATTAATAAAATTTATCATGAAATTAATTCATATAATCAACCAAATAGAAATTTTATCTCACATACTTTTTTTAGCTTTTCAATGATGTAGATGCATTCTTTTATCCCTAATAAATGTATACTAATTTTTCGTTACATAAACATTAATATACATTTATTAGAGAATATTTAAATTATGGTTTGAAATAATTATCAATATTGAAAAATTCAATAGGTTTATATATAATTATACTTCATTTTGAATTAAAATATCCCAATACAAAGTAAAATTCCACTTGAACATAAACTATTATTTTCAATGGAATTTAAAATAAAATGTATCACCCAACATATTAAAATATTAAGATAGAATTTAAAATTAAAAAAATTATTTATAAAATTAAATAACATAAATTCGAATAAAAATAAAATGTATAACCAATTACAATAATTTTGAATAAAACTCCATTAATATACAACAAATTCATTATTTATTTTCATATCATTAATTTTTATGAATTTTTTAAAGAATTACTTCCACCTTATTTTTAACTACATATTAAAAATATTATTTTTATATTATTAAATGAAATATAAAATTATTATATAATAAATTATAAAGTAAAAACTAATTGAATAATAAATATAGTGTTTTTTGAAAATATAATTTTCTTATGTTAATTCCATATTTCGATATAGTATAATGATAAAAATAATTTTAAAATTTTGATAATAATAAATATAAATTAAATTCCATACAATTAATATAAAAATTAAATTAATATAATAGTTGTTCTTAATTAGTTATCAATAATAATCCCAATACTAAAAAAACTCATTTAAATATATTAAACAATTTAAGACAACATTTCGTAGACATTAAGTAAATTTATTAATTGTAATAATATAATAAGTATATATTTTGATTTTATAATGACTTATTCTAAATAATATAATTTAAAATCACTTTAAATCCAATCTTGTTTGGCATAATGAGATATTTTATTCTTGTATGACTAACATAAAAATTATGGTGGAGTATTCCGCCCACTCCCCCAAAAGCACCTTGTCCAAAAAAAAACTCTTCAGTAGTGGAAAAGTTAGCCACTTGCCTCTCATTATTGGATTTTGAGATTCCATACCATGGAAGGATCACCATAAAGGTTATAACAGTGCTTGTATTATAAAAAAAATATTATTTATGACCGTGTAAACCAATTAAAATACTAAATTTTTGCGAGACTCGTAACACTAATGGTTGAGAGGCTGTGGAAATTATATGACCGCTATTAATAGATTATTGAAATATAGGTCTTTGATGAGTAGAGGAAAATGAATATGTGGTATGAATACAATCATTTTTCTTCCCCTCTAATGACAACAAAATGAGAGTTTGGATTTTTGATTTGATCTCTCTAAATCCAGGATTCCAATGAATTTTACAATGATATAAAAAATTGAAACCCATTAATTTTACAATACTGATACATAGATTATGATTCTAATGTAAAAGTTTAACTAGTTATATTATAACCCATGGATTCTTTAGTATATAGAATTATATATTTCTCAATTTGTTAATATGGTCATTCAAAATGATAATGTAATATTATTTCATTGTGTAATTTTTATCATGGAGGTTGAAATGTCAACCAATTTGGATTAATATTTGATTCTCACAATTATGGATGATGGAATTCATGTTGAGAAAAAGTATGTGAGGAATAGTAAATTGTATCTCGATTTCAATTATTTTGTCAATAACATTTAATTAAAATAGGGACAATGAAAATGACATTTTCAAACTAAAATGGTATAATAATGTCACCTGTCAAAGGAGTAATGTAAATGAGAATATCTTAACTTCTAATCTCACCAAAAATAATTCCCATGGACCCTATGATCCTATAGATTATATTAAGGGGAAAACACCTTCAACTAAGAAGGGTGATTTTATTACTCTAGAATGAATTATTGGGAACCAAAAAGGCTCCAGGACACCTTATGAAATTTTTATAAAGGGATTAGATAAGTATATTGTCACATTAACTAGTATCATTTAAGTACATAATTTTGAAAAATAACTAAACAATCTTCAAAAGAAAACCCCCAATAATGTGGAATTTCATTTAGGGGATATTACGTTACACTACACCCATAGATATAATTCTAACCAAAATGGAAACAACAAGAACAAGAATTTTATTAGATGTAGTGTCTCATTATGTGAATCTTGTGGCTTGTGAACCAAGGAAAATGGAGATGCACTATAAGGACCCAGTCTTAAACATTCAATAATCTTGAATTAAGTTAATAATTCACATTGAGGGTCTTTTCAGGTTTAAATCTATAGTGAATTAAGACATAACATAAATTTAAAAACATTAATATTATTTTTAGACACTTCTAATCAATATTCATTTTTGTCATAAAACAAAAAACTCTTGAAAATAAAGAGTTATGTCTAGTTCCCTGTTTTATACAGCATGCCCTTTCCATGATCCCATACTTGAATATATTCATTATTAAGTCCTATGAAAATAATTTAAAAAACATGAGATTAGCATAAAAAGGCGCAATAAGGATTATAAAATAAAGAATGAAAACATTAGTCCTTCAATGAATACCAAGTTTAAGGTCTTTAACATACCTCCTGAAATCATATGATTTTTGAAAAACACATTGAAATCATAAATCGTAAAGGTAACTTATGGCATCCATATCATACTTACATTATAGCTATCATAGCTACATAGGGATCTATATATGGAATTACCATCATAGTATATTACCTAAATCTATTTGGAGAATCATTAACATTTACCTCTGTCTTTTTACCCAATTCATTGAATATAATTCTTGGGCTCACCATCCCTAGTTTTATCATGAAACCACCCATATACATAAAAAATGACCAAGAACCATAACATATTCATAAAACATAAAAAAACATAAAAGAAAGATAACATTTCAAAATTTCAATCATATTATATCATTTCCGAATATTGAAATAATCAATCCCTTTTCAATACCATTTTCAATACCAAAATACATAAAAAGAGTATATGTTATTTATTTTTCTTTTAAAAACCCTACACCTTATATAGGAAGCCTAATATTAATTAATTATCATGGCAATGGAAAGATTGTTGTCACTACGTATGTCAAAAAGAAACATCCCCTTTGTCGTTTAGTAACAGCTATAATAAATAATATTCCCTATTAATGAAATTAAGATTGAATGTATAAGGCCCCACCCTTAAACCATACTTAATCTTGAGTTATTACAAGAATACACATTGAGGATCTTTTCGGGTTTAGAGTTTTAGAGAATTAGATCATAAAACTTGCATTACATTCCACATATAAACAAAGTGGTTACATAAAGATAGTATTCTTCATTCCCATCAATGGAAACATATTTAAAATAAAACCTGGATTCTTTCATAACACTTCCTTGACACTATCATCATATCATGTACCTTTCCCTTGACCTGTGAAAAACATTTCAAAAAAAACTTGGGATGATCATAAAAAGCTCAGTATGGGATATAAAAATATGGAAAGGAGACATGGGTACATATATACTTAAGAATGAAATCATACTTTACCCATAAAATATAAGCACTTTAACATACCACATCAAATCATGAATAAATCATAGAAATCATAAGACATAAAGGTAACTTGAGGCATTCATAACATTCTTACGTAGGGAGTAACCCTCTTGGTTACGTTTGGAATACCCATCATAGTATATTCCCTAAATCTATTTGAAGAAACTTTAACGTTTCAATCCTTCATGTTACCCAATGCATTGGAGAGCTATATCGGTCTCACCCGCCCTTAGTTTATCATGGAACCACCCGTATTTAAAATAATGCCCAAGAACATCAACAAAATCGTATCACATAAAACATGCATATAAGAAACATAACATTTCCACCTTTCGATCACAAGATATCAATACAACACATTGATATAAAAACATTATGAAAACCATTTTCAGTACCAAAATAGAAGAGAAGTAAAACATGTTATTTTTTTTTCTTTTAAAAAGAAGGTATGGCTTGTAGAGGAAGCCAAAACTCAAATAATGGTCACAGCGTCAGAGAAGTCTATGTCGCCGAATACGTACAACAAAAATATTCCCTTTTGTTGTTTAGTAAAACGCTTTGTATAAAAAATATTACTTTTGAATAAACGTAAAATTCAAAGGGGTTTAAACACCGTATAAAAGAAGGTTGCATATAAAACAAAATATGCCTCAATGAAAGGATATTGAGACAAAGTCCCATACCTCAGGTCTGACTTGACTCAATTGTTCTTTAATCTCCTGAATAATAAATGTGAGTTAATTTCTACTAGATGGAGATCCCTTTTAAAGTTCATTATTCCTTTTATATCACTTATTTCCATGTTATGAACACTATGTAATTATTTAAGTTAATAACGGTCGTTTTAACGATCATTCGTACTTGAGTCAAAAATAAACCCTTTATAATTACATGTTGTTCATGTATCCATTATATCCATAATTATAATCATTATCTATATATCATATATATCCAGTATATACATGCTTTTATAATATTACATAATCATTTAGAGGTAAGAAATGAAATGCACCATTCATGGAGACGGTAAGCCGTACATACGCATGAACGCTAATTTCAATTCTATTTCGTATTTTATAGAATGGAATCATAATTATATAAAGGTATATTATAATTCTAGTGTAATATCATATATAATATCATAACTCCATAATTTATACATCCTACAAATGCTATTAACGAATCAAATCACTTTGAGGGGGTGGTAGTCTGCACTTCCTTAAATGAAGATATTGCGTTTACCCATAATGGAAACCATAAAGGTAGGACCAAAAATAAAAATACAGAATCTTAAGGAAAACATAAACATATTATATATCATATATAATTATAGTGACATCTTAATGGCCACCTTTGAAGGTGTTAAAAGAATGTTGAACAATCATCGTTTCGAGAGGCATAAATTCACGATCCACGGAAACAATATGTCCTTTAACCATTAGATGTAGGTGAGTGTATGTGTAGCTCGAATCCTTCTTATGAAAACATCCTAGTATAGTGAGTATACTGTAGTTGTTACAAAAGAAAATAATAAAAAGAGTTTAGGGGGTTGGAGAAGCAAAATCAAACAAAAGGACTCAAAAGAAGATATTACCTTAAAATCGGGTAACTCTCTTAGATTTGAGCTCAAAGGCTTCCTTGGGAAAACTTCTGCCAAAAGTGAGGCTTTAAGGATTAAGATAGGGATTTGGAGAGCCAAAATGGGCAGGGGTTGTTCGATCCAAAGGATTTGGGAGTGTGGGTAAGGAGGTAGAGGTGGAGGCCTTTTATAAGAGGAGAGGAGGGGCACTCTTGGAAGGTAAAGAAAAGTCAATTTATTTTAAAATGGTATTCGGATTTAAGAGATCCCAAATTGATGTGTTTCGAGGATAAGGTGATAAGGGTTCGAAATCCACCCATACAATAGGTTTTTTCTATGTGTAGGTCTTAGATTGTACATTATCATTCCATTTTATTTAAATCATTAAATAATGAGCTCATCACTGCATCATCATGATGTCATAAATAATTTAATTTATTTTAATTCTAAAAATTATAAAAAAAACTACTATGATGTAGGAAATATTTTTAGATTTACAATTATTATTTATAATCAATAATTTGAATTGTATAACCCCATGTAAAAATTGTTTTAGTAAAATAATTTATGTTTCTGTCATTTTTACTTTAACATTAAATAAAAAGTTATTAATGTCATTTCCCAACCAAAGTGGCTCCAGGGGGTCCCCAAGTTGACCCATGGATTTTATTGGTCGTCCATGACACATCCAATGAGTTTACGACATGTTTCAAGCTCATATCATTTTATTAAAGCATTATTTTTACCTTAAACTACACTAATTACCTCTAATCGCGATTAAGAACTTAACAGTTACTATTCACCAAAAAATTATTTTAATCTCATTGAACCAGATTTTACTTACTAATGACAAACATGTATGTCGGATTTTTAAAATTCAAAACACAGAAGTGGTAAAATTTCATTTAAATGAAAAATCAGTTTTTATAAGTACCACTTAGTGGTTTCACTATTCATAAAAAATTGAAGTTTTTCAGAAAAATACCAAAAATTCACCCGAAGCTATATTTGATATTTCGAATTCAAAAATTATGTCTATTTTAAAAAATTCAAAACATATAAGTTTCATTAATTAATATAATAATTAATTCCCACTGTCAAAACAAATAGCATGTTTTTATGAAATAAAATGTATCAAAATATTGACACTAGTTTATATCCGATTTCAAAGTGAAATTAATTCCAACGACCACCATTGGATTAAATGGTAAAAATAAATTATAATATCACTTTAAAACCAATTTGAAATATAATATAATCATATTAATAAAGTATATTAAAAAGCAGTTTTGTTGTAAAATGCAGTATTTTTCAATATTCATTAAAAAATGAACATTGTCAGAAAAATACCAAAAAATCACACAAGGTAAATTTTGATGTCCCAATCATAAATAATAAGTTTATTTTGACATAAATGTCTTATAAAATTGTCAAAAGTTTTATTTAAAAAGGGTTTTCCATCAAAAGGCAGTAAAACAATCTTTTAATAATATTATTGTATTCCATGCTTAAGATTCGATTTATTTTCATTCTAAGCCTCTAAAACACTATCTAATTCATTAATAGACATATATAAAAATATATATTACTCATTACTTACTTGGGATGTTATATCCTTCCCCCCTTTTGAAAATTGCATCCCCGCAATTTATTTACTTATCGAATAAATGGGGGTACTTATCCCTCATTGCATTTTCAGATTCCCATGTTGCCTCTTCCATCATGTGGTTTTTCCACAAAACCTTTACCTGATTAATCACCTTACTTTGTAACACTTTCTCCCTGTGGTCAAGAATTTAGATCAGTTGATCCTCATAGGATAGGTTCTCTTCCAACTGAACTAACTCTGGACTCAAAAAATGAGATGGATCTGGCATATACTTTCTCAACATCGAAACATGGAAAACATCATGTACCTGATACAAACTCGGAGGTAAAGCCACCAGGTATGCAACTGATCAAACTCTCTCCAAAATTTCATATGGTCCAATGAACCTTGGACTCAGATTTCCTTTCTTACCAAATCACATCACACTTTTCCATGGTGAGACTTTGAAAAAAACATGATCACCTACCTCAAAAGTTAGATCCTTCCTCCTGTTGTCTGCATAACTCTTCTGCCTACTCTGAGCTGTTTTAATGTGTTTCTGTATCAGCTAAACATTTTCTGCCAACTCTTCTACTAATTCTGGTCCCATAAACTTCCTTTCACCCACTTCATCCCAGAAAGCTGGAGTTCGACACCGCTTCCCATATAATGCCTGAAATGGTGTCATCTGTATACTGGAATGAAAACTGTTATTATATGAAAATTCAACCAAATAAAGATGTTGGTACCAACTTCCCTGATAATCCCTAGAGCAAGAACGTATCATATCCTACAATGTAAGAATTGTTCGTTCCGACTACCCATATGATTGAGGATGAAAAGCTATACTAAAATTTAATTCAGTACCCAACGACTTCTGAAGGCCTTTCCAAAAGTTAGAAGTGAACCTGGGATCACGATTAGATACAATGGAGAGGGGAACTCCATGTAACCTAGCTATCTCATTAAGATACAAACAGGAAAGTTGATCTAGGGAAGAAGTATCTCGTCTAGCAAGGAAATGAGTAGATTTAGTCAAGCGATCAACAATAACCCAGATTGCATTATTACCTCGAGTTGTCTTCGGTAATCCCACAACAATGTCCATGGATATATTCTCCCATTTCCACTCTGGCACTGGTAAAGACTGAAGCATCCCTTTCGGTAACTGCTGCTCTACTTTAACCTGTTGACATGTCAAACACATCACGGTAAAATCAGCAATATCTCTTTTCATTCCATCCCACCAGTAATACTCCCACAGATCTCAGTACATCTTAGTACTGCCAGGATGAACTGAAAATGGAAAACTATGAGCTTCACATAACAACTCTATCTTCAACTGTGAATCACAAGGCACAGACAATATCTTACCAAATCTCAATACACAATCACTATCAATGTTGAATTTAGGCAACTTACCTTTTTGAACTAGCTCTACCTTTTTCTGCAACTCACTGTCTTGCTTCTGTGATTGCTTGATTCTACCTGATAGAGATGATCTCACTGATACCTGTAACAAAACAGAAGAACTTCCTGCACCAACAACTACTATGGCAATTTTCATAAAATCCTTAACCAAAGGATCACCTTCCAAATGGTACATTGCTAATAAAGCATTACTTTTTGACTCAAAGCATTATCCACTTTATTCGGTTTTCCTTGATGGTAATGAATTGTACAATCATAAACCCTTATTAATTATAGCCATCTTCTTTGTCTCATGTTCAATTATTTATGAGTGAATATATACTTTAAACTTTTGTGATCGGTATATATTTCACACTTTACTCCATACAAATGATGCCTCCAAATTTTTAAAGCAAAAACAACAGCAGCTAATTCCAAATCATGTGAAGGGTAATTTACCGCATGCGTTTTCAACTGACGTGAAGAATAAACAATTACCTGATCATTCTGCATTAGGACATAACCAAGTCCTTTCAATTAAGCATCACTATATATAACAAACTCACTATTCCTGGAATGTAGTTCCAAAACTGGAGCATTCACCAATCTTCTTTTCAACTCCTGAAAATAATCATCACATTCTTTTGTCCAGATAAACTTAACAACCTTCCGAGTTAGCATTGTCATTGGACTAGATAATCATGAAAAAATTCTAACAAACCTTCAGTAATAGACTGCCAAACCAAGGAAACTATGAATCTCTGTTACATTTGTGGGTCTTGGCCATTCTTCAACAACCTTTGTTTTTGCAGGATCAATAGTTATCCCATCTTTAGAAACAATATGACCAAGGAAAGAAATTTGTTGCAACCAAAAATCACACTTTCTAAATTTCCCATACAATTTCTTTTCTTTCAAGGTTTTCAAAATGACCCTTAAATGACTTTCATGTTCTTCTTTACTTTTAGAAAACACCAAAATGTCATCAATGAAAACCACCACAAACTTATCCAAGAACTCATAGAAAATTCTATTCATTAAGTACATGAATACATTGGGTGCATTGGTTATCCCAAAAGGCATTACTACAAATTCATAATGGCCATATCTTGTACGAAACGCAGTCTTCGGAACATCTGATTCCTTTACCTTTAGTTGATGGTACACCGATCTCAGGTCAATCTTTGAAAAATACTGAGCTCCCTGGAGCTGATCAAACAAATCATCAATATGAGGCAAAGGATATTTGTTCTTAACCGTGATGTTATTAAAGGCTCTATAATCAATGCAAAGTCTCATAGAACCATCTATCTTTTTAACAATCAAGACAGGAGCACCCCATGGTGTTGTGCTAGGTCGAATGAAACCTTTCTCTAATAAATCATGCAATTGCTCCTTCAACTCTAAAAGTTCAATTTGAGCCATTCGATAAGGGGGTTTTGAAATTGGCTTAGCATCAGGAACTATGTCAACAGTAAACTCAACTTCCCTATCTGGTATTATTCCAGGAAACTCATCAGGAAAAACATCAGGACACTCATTTACCACTGGCACATCATTAATCTGAACAGTTCCTTTATTTTCAATGATGTGTGCAAGGTAACATTCATTTCCATCTTTTAGAAGTTTCTTGGACTCTTGATAAGTTATCAACAGTAAGGGTTCATTCTTGTACACAAACTGAAAGTCTTTCTGAAAAGAAACTTCATTAGCTATACAATCAATCTTAGCATGGTAAATAGAGAGCCAATCCATACCCAGGATAAAATCAAACTCTACTAGAGGTATAACAATAAGGTTTGCAAGTAGGTTCTTTCCATAGATAAGGATAGGAAGATTCTTATAAATTCTTTTTGCCTCAACATTTCCCCCAGGTGTTTTTACCAAAATTTCAGGAGTCATTTATTGAGATGGTATTCCCATTTTAGTAGAAAAAGATTCAAAGATGAAAGAATGTGTAGACCCCGAATCAAAAAACACACTGGCATAATCTGAAAAAACAAACAAAGTACCTGATACAACTTCATTTGATGGACCGACATCTGCTGAAGTAGTTGCAAAGGATTTCACCACCCCTTTCTGCTTGTAGTCTAACTGCTTCCCATCACCCAAGCTCTTTGTTGGTCACTCGTTTTCATAGTGACCCATCTCATTGCACATATAACATTTCACTAACTATAAATCAAATTTGGTCTTACCTTCACCTTCATCTTTTTCAGTGCAATCACGAGCCTTATGTCCCATCTTACCACATCGGTAGCACTTTCCAGAATTTAGAAGACATTCCCCAGCATGCCTTTGGCCACATTTATCACAAACTAGAAACATAGATTTCTTACCATAAGACATTTTTGAAGAATTCTTCCCTTTCTCCTGCCACCTTGGTCTCTTCTTCTGCTGGTTGTTATAGAAAACTTGATCATCAGGAAACTCTATTTCCACATTCTCAGCACATCGAACAAGCTTTTTATAACTTTTTAACTCACTAGAAGCTAATGACCTTCGATATTTTAGCTTTAATATTGAGTAAAAACGATTGATTTTACTATCAAGGTCTTGGATAAAATTTGGAGCATACCTTTCCAATCGAGTGAACCTTTCTTCATAGGCAGCCACTGAGTCTTCCTCTTACCTCAATTCCAAGAATTGCTATTCCATCCTAAGTCGAGCAGCCTTAGGAAAATACTTCTCAAGAAACATACCTTTGAATTCATCCCCGTAAAGAGCATCAATCTCATCGGCGTCCCTGATATTTTTAACCATAGACCACCACTGATCTGCCTCACCCTCCAAACGGTAAATAGCAAGACTAACCTTTTGATTGGCTGAACACCCCATGACATCGAAAATCATCTCCAATGATTTAATCCACCCTTCAGCTAACACAGGGTCAGATGATCCTCTGAGTGATGGGGGATGTTGCCTCATGAAATGTTCCACCACTGACATGTTCCTCTACGGTTGATCTGGCTTATCTCGTGCATGGATACCACCACCATTTATCGCTTGATCCAACTGCACCATTACTGCAACAAACTGTTCAGTTCCAATTCCGACCATCTCGGGATACTAATTAGGAAGGTTATTTCCTTTTGTATGCCTTCCTAGCACTGCTTCCCTATTTCCTCTGTGGAAAACCATTCTTAACAAACATGTCTTAGATTAAGCAACATGATAATCTTCAAATACTATATCACTTCAATTTGACAATAAAAAAATATTTTTGTATATTCATTTAATAGAATTCCAACTCATAAAGTTATCTAAACCGACCTCTGATACCAACTTTAAGGCCCTAGCCTTAATCCTTACTTAATAATGAGTTATTACAAGAATACACATTGATGATCTTTTCGGGTTTAGAGTTTTAGAGAATTATATTATAAAATGTGCATTACATTCCACATATAAACAAAGTGGTTACTTAAAGATAGTATTATTCTTCCCCATCAATGGAGACATATTTAAAATAAAACATGGATTCTTTCTTGACACATCCTTGACACTATCATCATATCATATACCTTTCCCTTGACCTGTGAAAAACATTTCAAAAAAAACATGGGATGAGCATAAAAAGCTCAGTATCGGATACAAAAATATGGAAAGGAAACATGGGTACATATATACATAAGAATGAAATCATACTTTACCCATAAAACATAAGAACATTAACATACCTCATCAAATCATGAATAAATCATAGAAATCATAAGACATAATGGTAATGTGAGACATTCATAACATTCTTACGTATGGAGTAACCCTCTTGGTTACGTTTGGAATACCCATCATAGTATATTCCCTAAATCTCTTCGGGGAAACCTTAACATTTCACTCCTTCGCATTACCCAAAGCATTGGAGAGCTATATCTAGATCACCCACCATTAGTTTATCATGGAACCACCCGTCTTCATAATAAAGCCCAAGAACCTCAACATAATCGTATCACATAAAACATGCATATAAAAAACATAACATTTCCACCTTTCAATCACAAGATATCAATACAACACATTGATATAAAACATTATGAAAACCATTTTCAATACCAAAATAAAAGAAAAGTAAAACATGGTATTTATTTTTCTTTTAAAAAGAAGATATGGCTTGTAGAGGAAGCCGAAACTCAAATAATGGTGATGGCGGTGGAGAAGTCGTTGTCACCGCATATGTACGAAAAAAAATTCCTTTTTGTCGTTTAGTAAAACGCTTCGTATAAAAAATATTTCTTTTGAATAAACGTAAAAGTCAAAGGGGTTTATACACCATATAAAAGAAGGTTGCGTATAAAACAAAATATGCCTCAATGAAAGGAGATTGAGACGAAGTCCCATACCTCGGGTCTGACTTGACTCGATCATTCTTTAATCTCTTGAATAATAAACTTGAGTTAATTTTAACTGTTTAAGAACCTTTTTCAAGTTCATTATTCCTTTTATATCACTTATAGCCATGTCATGAACACTATGTAATTATTTAAGTTAATAACGGTCGTTTTAACGATCATTTGTACTTGAGTCAAAAATAAACACTTTATAATTTAATGTTGTTCATGTATCCATTATATCCAGGATTATAATAATTAAGTATATATCATATATATCCAGTATAAACATACATTTATAAGATTACATAATCATTTAGAGGTAAGAAATGAAATTCACCGTTCATGGAGACGGTAAGCCGTACGTACACATGAACGCTAGTTTCATTTCTATTTCGTATTTTATAGAATGGAATCATAATGACATAAAGGTATATTATAAATCCAGTGTAATATCATATATAATATCATAACTCTATCCTTTATACGTCCCAAATATGGTATTAACGAATCAAATCACTTTGAGGGGGCGGTAGTTCGCACTTCCTTAAATGAAGATATCGCGTTTACCCATAATGGAAACCATAAAGGAAGGACCAAAAAGAAAAATACAGAATCTTAAGGAAAACATAAACATATTATATATCATATATCAAGATAGTGACATATTAATGGCCACCTTTTAAGGTGTTAAAAGATTGTTGAACAATCATCGTTTCAGGAGGCATAAATTCACCATCCACGGAAATAGTATGTCCTTTAACCATTAGATGTAGGTTTGTGTAAGTGTAGCTAGAATCCTTTTTATAACAGAATCCTAGTATATTGAGGATACTGGAGTTGTTACAAAAGAAAATAATAAAAAGAGTTTAGGGGTTTGGAGAAGCAAAATCAAACAAAAGGACTCAAAAGAAGACATTACCTTAAAATCGGGTAACTCTCTTAGATTTGAGCTCAAAGGCTTCCTTGGGAAGACTTATCCCCAATGTGAGGCTTCAAGGAGTAAGAGAGGGATGTGGAGAGCCAAAATGGGCAGGTTTTGGCCGAGCCAAAGGCTATGGGAGTGTGGGTATGGAGGTAGAGGTGGGGGGCCTTTTATAAGAGGAGAGGAGGGGCACTCTTGGAAGGTAAAGAAAAGTCAATTTATTTTAAAATGGTATTCGGATTTAAGAGGTACCACATTGATGTGTTTAGAGGATAAGGTGATAAGGGTTCTAAATCCACCCATCCAATAGTCTTTGGCCATGATTAGGTCTTATATTTTACATTATCATTCCATTTTATTTAAATCGTTAAATAATGAGGTCATCGCTGCATCATCATGACGTCATAAATAATTTAATTTATTTAAAGTCAAAAAATTATAACAAAAATAATATGATGTAGGAAATATTTTTAGCTTTCCAATTAATATTTATAATCAAAAATCTGAATTGTATAACCTAATGTAAAAATTGTTTTATTAAAATATCTTATGTTTGTGTCCTTTTTACTTTAACATTAAATAAAAAGTTATTTATGTAATTTCCCAACCAAAGTGGATCCATGGGGACCCCAAGTTGACCCATGGATTTTATTTTTCGTCCATGACACATTCAATGAGTGTAGGACATGTGTCAAGCTCATCTCATTTTATTAAATCATTATTTTTACCTTAAACTACACTAATTACCTCTAATCGCGAGTAAGAACTTAAGAGTTACTATTCACCAAAAAATTATTTTAATCTCATTGAACCAAATTTTACTTATTAATGAAAACCATGTATGTCAGATTTTTTAAATTCAAAACACAGATGTGGTAAAATTTCAATTAAATGAAAAATCAGTTTTTATAAGTATCACTTAGTTGTTTCACTATTCATAAAAAATTGAGGTTTTTCAGAAAAATACAAAAAATTCGCCCTAAGCTATATTTGATATTCTGAATTCAAAAATCATTTCTATTTTACAAAAGTAAAAACATATAAGTTGCATTAATTAATTTAATAATTAATTCCCGCTGTCAAAACAAATAGCGTGTTTTTATGAAATAAAATGTATCAAAAGATTGACACTAGTTTAAGTCCAATTTCAAAGTGAAATTAATTCCAATGACCACCATTGGATTAAATGGTAAAAATAAATTCTAATATCACTTTAAAACCAATAAAAATATTATCTAATCATATAAACAAATTAGATTAAAAAGCAGTTTTGATGTAAAATGCAGTATTTTTCACTATTCATTAAAAAATGAACATTGTCAGAAAAATACCAAAAATTCACACAAAGTAAATTTTGATGTCCCAATAATAAATAATAATTTTATTTTGACAAAAATAGATTATAAAATTGTAAAAAGTTTTATTTAAAAAAGGTTTTCCATCAAAAGGCAGTAAAAAAGCTTTTAAGAATATTAGTGTATTCCATGCTTAAGATTGGATTTATTTACATTTTAAGCCTCTAAAACACTATCTAATTCATTAATATACATAGATAAAAATATATATTACTCATTACATACTTGGTATGTTACACAAATGGGTTTATATACTATATAAAATAATGTCTTGAATGAATCAAAATATGAATCAATGAAAGGATATTGAGACGAAGTCCAATACCTCGTGTCCGAATAGAATAGTTCTTTATTTAATAACATGAATAATATGATAATGATAATTTATAATTTCTTATGAACCTTTTTCAATATTATTAATCTTTTTATATAACTTATTTTCGTGTTATAAACATTAGGTAACCATTTATGTTAATAAAGGATGTTTTGTTGATATTTGGTACTTGAGTCAAAAAAGAACAACTTATAATTACAAGTTGTTCATGTGGTCAAAATTTCAATATCTCAAAAATGGTATTAATGAATTATATATCATATATATCATATATATCATATATATCCATTATAAATATGTATTTATAATACCACATTACATTTTGAGATAAGAAATTAAATGCAACATTCATGGAGATGGTAAGTCGTATATACACATTAACGCTACTTTCATTTCTATTTTGTATTTGATAGAATGAAAAAATAATGATACATATGTATATTATAATTCCATTATAATATCATATATAATTTCAGTAATTCCATCATTTATATGTTCCACGTATGGAATGAATGAGTTATATCACATTGAGGGGGCAGTAGTCCGCACTTCCTCAAATGAAATTATCATATTAATTAATTATTGAAACCATTATGGTAAGATATAAATGAATAATACAGAAGCATAGTGAAAATATAAATATAATATATATCACATATAAAATTATTTTTATCCTAATTTCCACCATGTGAGGCGGTATGAGATAATCGAACAATCATCGTTTCGTGAGGTAGTAGTTCTCCCTCCACAGAAACAGTGAGTTCGTATCCATTAGATGGAGGTGTGTGGAAGTGTAGTTCTAATATATATCATAACAACAAACTAGTATACTTAGGATACTTGTTTTTCTATAAATTAAATGAATAAATATAGTTTATGGAGTTGGAGAAGTAAAATAATGGAAAAGAATTTATGAGAATATGTTACCTTTAAATCAGATATCTTCTTTTGGTTTGAACAAAAAGGCTTACTTGAATTGCAATCTGTCTAGGGGAAGGCTTTAAGGGGGAATAGAGTTATGTAGGGTGCTCAATTTGGTAAAGGATGGATGAGCCAATGGGATTTAGAGGTGTTAGTAATGGGTTAGAGCTAATGGCTTTTTATAAGGGGGAGGAGGGGATCTTTAGGAATGTTTGAAAATATTCTTTTATTATATAATATTTTTATGATTCTAAAAGGCCAAAACTCATTAAATTCAAATATAAGATAAATATTGTTCTAAAAAAATTATACAATATGATTTGAATAGGTTTTGGATAGTTTTTTAAATTTAATAATCTCATTTATTTAAATCATTTATTAAAAAGGTAATCACTACATCATCATTGTGTCAAAGCAAATTTTATTTATTTTATGTATAAATTTATAAAAAAATTACAATGATGTAGTGAATAATTTTATATTTTGAGTTAATATTTATTGTCGAAAGGATAACTTATATAACCCCAAGTATAAATTTATTTACAAAAACATATTTGTTTTTGTAATTTTTGACATTATTTTAAATTAATTAATATAAAGTGTCATTATCACTCTTAAGTGGATTCATGGGTTATCCAATTCTACCCAAGGATGACCATGGCCAAAACATTATTAACCAATAAGACTATGAATCATGTTAGGTAACTTTAATATTATTATAAAAATATTTTTCCATTATTTACAAGTTTACCCTTTAACCATGGTAAATAAAATATCTATAGAAATAAATATTCATAATATCTAAATATAAATAGTTATATATTTAGACAATTTGGACCCAATGATTCCAAATATGGAATAAATTTTTCCAAATTCAAAACACAAAAGTGGCAGAAATTAATTTAAAATTATTTCTCGTTGCCAAAATAAAAAAGCATGTTTTTGTGATATATTAAATATTAAAAGATTGAAACTTATTTATGTTCAATTTCAATGTAAAATTACATACAAGGAACAAAATTGGATTAAATGGTATAAATTTAATCCAATTATATTTTAAAACCTATTAAAATAAAATTATAACTGCAAATATAATTTTGATTAAAAGGAAGTATTGAATTAAAATGCAGAATTATTCATTATTCATAAAAAAATGAACACTGTTAATTAAATACAAAAATTTTATCCAAAGTAAATTTCGATGTCCCAATTATAAATATTAATCTTATTTTGTCAAATAAAACATATAAAAGTGACAAACCTAGATTTAAAAATTGTTTCCATCATAAGGAGGTAAATTGACATCTTAAAGAATATTAGAGTATTTATTCTTAAAATTGGAAGTTTTCTTATTTTAAGAATATAAAATTTACTAAATAAATGTAAAAACATTTATATAACATAAATAATCATGTTTTAGTTATTTAGGTTCCTTCCATCCATTACAACGACTAGGCATTAAACACCATTTAAAATAATAAAAATATATTATTATTTTTCAGTATTACTCAATGTTGTGTGCAATGGGAAATTTCAAAGACACACACTGTTGCATATTAGGTACACTGTCAAAAATAGCATCCCCATTAAATTAAAATTAATATTAAATTCACAAACATTAATAAGTATGAAAATATCATATTTCATTATTTACTTGGGATGTTACATCCTACCCCACTTTTGGAAATTTCATCCTCACAATTTAATTCAATTATCAAATAAATGGGGCTATTTATCTTTCATAGCATTTTCAGATTCCCACAATGCCTCTTCTACCATATGGTTTTTCCCAAAAATTTTACCAGATGAATTTCCTTATTCGGCACTGGTTTCACTCTTTGGTCAAGAATCATGACTAGTTGTTCCTCATAAGAAATATTTTCTCCCAAATAAACAACCTATAGACCCCAAAAATGAGATGAATCTGGAATATACTTTCTCAAACTTGAAACATGAAAAACATTATGTACTTCAGATAAACAGGGAAGTAATGATACACTATATCCAATTGATCCAACTTTCTCTAAGATTCCCTAGGGTCCAATGAACCTCAAACTCACTTTTCCCTTCTTTCCAAAATGCATCCCAATTTACCATAGAGAAGCTATGAGAAATAGTGATCACATAACTCATATGAAGGATCCTTTATCCAGTTATCTACCTAACCATTTTTCCTACTCTAAACATTTCTCATGTGCATCATAATCAATTGAACCATTTCTACCATCTCTTCTACAAATTATGGTACCATTAAATTCCATTCACCTTCCTTATCACAAAAAGATGGATATCGACACCACTTCCCTTATAATTCTTCTAATGGAGCCATCTTTATACTAGAATGAAAACTATTGTCATTTGAAAACACTACCAAAGAAATATGTTTTGTTACAACATCCCTGGTAAACCAAGGAACAAGAAAATAACATATCCTCCAAGGTCTGAATTGTTCATTCTAAAATCCCATCATATTGAGGATGAGATGCTTTACTAATATTTAATCTTGTACCCAATGAGTTATGAAGGCCTTTCAAAAAGTTATAAGTAAAACATGGATCACGATCAGATACAATAGAGAGTTGAACTCCATGAAATCTGACTATCACTTTAACATACAACCAAGATTGTTGATCTAGAGTAAAAGTATCTCGACGAGGAAGTAAATTAACATATTTTGTCAATCGATCAACAATAACCAAGATTACAGTATTACCTCGAGATGTCTTTGGTAATCCCACAACAAAGTCTATGGATATATTTTCTCATTTCCACTATATAAATGGAAAAAATGATGCTCTCTCTTGGTAAATACAACTATGATTTAACCAGTTGACTAGTCAAACACTTCATAGTAAAGTCATAAATATTACACTTCATTCCATACCACCAATAATACATTCAAAGATCTTTGTACGTCATAGTACTAACAGGATAAACTGAAAACAAATAACTATGAGAAACACATAATAACTCATTCTTCAACTGTGAATCACAAGGCACAAATAATCTCTATAAAATTCTCAAAATACAATCATCATCAATGATAAAATCAGGGAACATACCCTTTTGAACAAACCCGACCTTTTTCTAGAACAAACTATTTTCCTTCTATGCTTGATTAGTTCTGTCAGATAGAGATGATTCCACTCACACCTAAAACAAAACCTAGGTATTTATTTCACCAACAACTTCTATGACAATGTTCATCAAATATTTAATCAAATTATCTTGTTAGAAATCTAACAAGGTTAATGTAGCATTACATTTTTGACTCAAATAATCAACCACATTATTTTCCTTTCCTAGATGGTAATGAAATATGTAGTCACAATACTTGATTAATTGCAACATTCTACTTTTTCATTTGTACAATTATTTTTTAGTGAATATATAATTCAAAATTCATTGGTTAGTATATATTTCACATTTTACTCCATACATATGATGCCTTCAAATTTTTAATGAAAAAACAATAGCAGGTAATTCCAAATCACGTGCAGGGCAATTTAACTCATGATGTTTCAACTTTCATTAATAAAATTCAATTACTGGATCATTCTCCATTAAGACACAACCACGTCCTTTCAACGAAACATCTCTATAGACAACAAACTCACTATTTCTGGAAGGTAGTTCCACAACTGGAGCATTCTCCAGTCTTATTTTTATTTCTTGAAATCAATCATCACATTTGTTTATCTAAATGAACTTAACACCTTTTTGAGTTAACTTAGTAATTGGGCAAGATATCCATGAAAACATTTGAACAAACATCCTTTAATAACCTAAAATCAATGAAGACTATGAATATCTATGATATTGGTGGGTCTTGGCCATTTTCAACAACTGTTGTTTTAGACGGATCAACATTATTCCATTTTTAAAAAAATGTGACCAATTAACGAAATATGTTGTAACCAAAACACACACATTATGAATTTACCATACAGTTTATTTTCATTTAAGGTATTCATGACAACCATTAAAATAATTTCATCTTCCTCCATAATTTTGGAATAAACCAAAATATCATCAACGAACATAACCACAATCTTATCAAGGAAGTCACAGTAAATTCCATTCTTATGATCCATGAATACAACAGGTGTATTGCATAACCCAAAAGGCATAAATAAATATTTATAATATCCATATCTATAATGAAATGCAATATTTTGAAGGACTTATTCAATAAATTTTAACTAATGGTACCCTGATCTCAAGTCAATCTTCAAAAAATACTATGCTCCCTCAAGACGATCACACAAATCATTGATATGAGGAAAAGAATAAATGTTCTTAATAGTTATATTATTCATTTTTCTATAATCAATTAAAAGTATCATTGAACAATATTTCTTTTTAAAAAACATGACAGGATCACCCCATGGAGATCTTATAGGTTGAACTAAAATTATATCTAATAACTCCTGCAATTTATTTTTTAACTCTAAAAGATAAATTTGATCCATTCGATAAGTGGGTTTTCAATTTAGTTTAGCATTTAGAACTATGACAATAGTAAATTGAACTTCCCAATCAGGTATTATTCTAGGAAACTGATCAAGAACAACATCAAGATACTCATTTACCACTGGAACATCATTAATCTATTCATTTCCTTTGTTTTCAACAATATGTGCAAGGTAACATTCATTTCCATATGTTACTAGTTACTTAGATTCCTGATATGTTATCAGAAATAAGCTTTCAATCCTGTACACAAACTAACATTCTTTCTGAAAATTACCTTCCTTAGCTCTAAAGTCAATCATATCATGAAAAAAAGTTATCTAATCCATACCCAAAATTACATAAAACTCAATTAGAGGAAGAAAATAAGTTTTGCAGGTACATTCATTCCACACAAAAGTACTGGTAAGTACTTATAATATCTTTTTGTATAAAAAAATTTCTCCTCATATTTTTATCATTAGTTTAGGATTCATATATTGAAATATAATTCCCAATTTAATAGAAACCATCTCAAAAATGAAAGTGTGTGTAGACTTTGAATCAATCAATACATTGGTATAATCATAATAAACTAACATTGTACCTAATACTAATTAATTCGATGACCCAACATCTACTGACATAGTTGAAATGTATTTTACCACCCCTTTCATCTTATAGTCAGGTTTCATTCCCTCAGTTGAGTTTTCCATTAGACCCTAATTTGCATAATGACCCATTTCATTGCACTAAAATCATTTTATTAACTATAATTCATATATTTTCTTACCATTATCCTGATCTTTTTCATTTCAATTTTGATCCTTATGCCAGATTTTACCACATCATTAGCAGTTACCATAATTCAAAAGACATTCCCCGACGTTATTTTTAACAAAATGTTCAAAAATTGTAAACTTATGTTTCTAACCATCAGAATGTTTTGTATAGTACTTCCCTTTCGTCTCCCAGCTCAAACTATTATTGTGTTGTTTTTAAAAGAACACATGGTCATCAGTAAACTCCATTTCAACCTTCTCCACACATCAAACTAGTTTTTCATAACTTTTTTACACACAAGAAGATAAATCCATTTGATACATTAGCTTTAATTTTGAGTAGAAACGATTTATTTTACTATCAGTATCTCGTATGAAATTAGTTCCATACCTTTCTTGTCAGGTGAATTTTGATTCACAAGTATCCACATAGTCATCTTATAACCTTAATTCCAAGAATTTATGTTCTAACCTATGATGAACCACCTTAAGAAAACATTTTTAAAGAAACAACCTTTTAATTCATCTTAAACATGTTAATTAATCTTTTCACTATCCCTGATATTTTTCATCATCGACCACCACTAATTGGATTCACTGTCAAAATAGTAAACATCAAGACTAACCTTTTAATTTTCTGAACTCCCCATGAAATTGAAAATATAATCCAGTTCTTTAATCCACACTTCATCTAACAAATTGTTAGATGATTCTATAAATTATGGTGGATGTTTCCTCATAAAATTCTCCACTACTGACATGTTCCTCTATGGTTGATCTGGACGATCTCGTGTGTGGATACAACCAACATTTATTATGAAAACCCTGATATTTTATTACACCATCAGACAAATTTCATTACATGAAATTCACTTGATACCACATAGAATATTGAGACATATACTATCTTTGGGGATTAGGATCATTACACAACAACATAAAACATGAAACATACAACATCTTTACTGAAAAGGGTGAGCTACAAAACCCAGTAAGGTAATAAACATGGAATAACATGAGGAATAAAATAAATGTTAGACAATATGCATATCAATAGTGCACAAGAGAACCATAATCATGAAGGCATGGTAAAGCATGATAATCATAACATTGAAATGTGGCAATAACTCTTAACTTGGAATTTATATGAGCCAAGGATCATTGCACATAAAGTATGAGTAAACCATCATTGCACCTGAAGAATGACAAAACCCTCATTGAACATGAATTATTATGAATCGAAACACATTGAACATAATGTATCATGATACTATAATTTACCTAAATCATTGGTTCGCTATCAGGGTGCACCCTTCTTAAAAATTTCATTTAATGCATAAGTGTGCCACATGGATCATAAAACATTGAATCATTAAACATAATCATTTATTAAAATATAAAAGAATGTGGAATAAATACAAGAAACTCTTTAAACAATAAGTAAATGTGCATAAAGGTGAATAACCTTTATAGAGAAATGGGTATGGTATTCCTTATAGAATGACTTTGGTTTGGAAAAACACGGTGCAATTTCAGCAGCATAACGACATGACATAAGAACTCATAAAAATGGTTGATGAGAGAGAAAGGTGTGTCTCATCACATTTACATCACATGGAATGGAATGGGGTCATATATATACATGTCCCAACAAATGTAATGGAATTTTGATTCATGATACAAATGAATAGCTTGAATGGAAATGAGGAGAGGGAAATTCCTTTCGGAATTTCGGCAAAGTAACAGGTGTCCATTGGAGGCATTTAATTAGAGATAAAGGGTTATCCCATAATTAAAACATAATAAGGGTAGTATGGAAGAGTTTAGAAACCATACCCCAAAACTTATAATTGAAATTAAAAGGGTATAACAACATAAAGAAAATTGGACAAAAATTAGAAAGGAAGAAAAACCATTACTGAGAAGTGTGCATCCAAATGCTTGAGTGAGGATTGAGGGAGGATTAATGGGAGCTTGGGGAACCTTGGGAGGATTATAGAGAGAGGAGGGAAGAGGTTGGAAGAATTACAATGGCTTTGAGTGAGGATAATGTGGGAGATTGGTTGGGTTTATATAGGATAGGTGAGGGAATTCTTTATTATTTAGGTTTGGGACACCTCACATTAATCTAATCAACACCACAAACCAGCCCATGGTTTTTACCCATGGTTATTCGCAAAGGGAAGTGGAAAAAAATATTTTATATGGCCAAAGTACGAACATCTTAAAATAATGTGGTTTTTTATGTGGAGGTGAGTCACACTCCCAAGGAAAACAATTTAAAAAGACAAGATGTTTAATAAGTCAGAAAGGGTTCATTAATGATTTAAAAAATAGGTAAAACCCCCTAAAAATTACATTAATTTATAGGTAAAACATATATTGGCCGAAAAAACCATATTTTATTTTATTACATCACTATTTGGTCATTATGATGTCATAAAACACATTATATATTTATACGGTATTTACTTTTTAACCAAAAATTTATCTGCCTCAGAAAATTATAAAAAATTCACTGTTTGATAATTTCAATGTCCCAATTTCAGAAATAATATTTATTTTATCAAAATAATTTTCTAAACTTGTTAATTTTCACTTTTAAAATAAAAAAATCGACATTTATCGAAAATTCATAGGTTTTGACAAAAATGTCTTTCGAACCTTAAAAAAGATTACAATTGCATTCAAAAAATATTATGATCATTTAAATTTAATAAAAATTGATTTCATAATAATAATAATAATAATTTATTAAAATATTAGTTAATACAAAAAATCAATTAATCCGTTAAAATTATTTTCATAGTTGTATATTAACTAAAAAACAATTTGTGCTTTAAAAACTATTTACAATGTAACAATAATAAAATGAAAGTATATTAATTATTATCTAAAAAAGTAATGTACATAGACATAGTACTAGGTTATTGTTAGATAACCCCTTAAAAACCCACATAAGGCCGAAGGATGATGTGTGCCATGGTGACCGACTCTTAGGTTGGCTCAGATAACAATGTTCGTGTGGTGATCTCTATCAACTTCCACTTCTATCATAGGAATCATCGTTTGAGCATAAAATGTTGAAGCTCGGCTTGGGATTGGTCAAGAGAAAAGCCCAATGATGCCCCCTCTTTTCCGAGATCCAACAATTGGGCTTCATATAGATAAAATCTGCTGAATGAGGCCATTGCTTCCATATTCTAAGTAAATTGGATTTGTTAAAGCCCATATTTATACCAATCAAGAGATCACTATTCAACGGCTATGAAAGCAACAGTCACAATTCTTAATGGTATTTTAAAATCAAAAAACAAAATAAGTGCATATATTGTATAACCCTTTCACATATTAAGAAATTTAATTAGATTAAGAGGGATTTTCATTATCAATGTTTGGGTCATTACAATCCTCCCCCTTTAAGAAATTTCTCCCTTGAAATTTCCCTCTCCAACACTAAAACAATTATGGGTAACTCTACTTCATCACTTCCTCTTATTCCCACGTCTCTTCATCAAACACGTGGGTTCACCACAACTCCTTGAAGAGGGGCATTGTCTTATTTCGTAGAAATTTTTCTCTACGATCTAGGATCTTCATTTGTTTCTCCTTATAAGAAAGATCATCCTCTAATTGTACCACCTATGAAGAGAGTACATGTAAAGGGTCCAGTATGTGCTTCCATAAGAAGGATACATGAAAGACATCATGCACTTTAGACATGGTAGGTGGAAGTGATAGTCAATAGGCCACAACACTGACACGTTGAAGAATCTTGAAGGGGTCGATGTACCTTGGACTTTACTTCCCTTTCTTTCCAAACATCATGACCTTATTCCATGGTTATATGCGTAGGAAAACCATGTCCCCAACTTTAAACTCAAGGTCTCATCGACGGTTATCTGTATAACTCTTTAGTTGACTATGGGATGCCTTGATATTCTACTGAATCGTTTTCACCTTCTCCACCATTTCTTCGACCATTTCTGGTCCAAGCAGCTTACGCTCAACAACCTCATCCCAACACACTGGTGTTTTTCACCTTTTCCCATAAATGGCTTCATATGGTGCCATTTGGATGCCCAAGTGTAAATTTTTATTATCAGAGAACTCAAACAAAGGAAGATATTGATCCCATCCTCCATTAAAGTCCATTAATAATTCTCTTAATAGGTCTTCATGTGTTTGGATAGTCAGCTCGGATTGGCGATCAGTTCGAGGATGATAGGACGTACTAATGTTCAGTTCAGTATTCAGAGCATGTTTAAGACTCTTCCAAAACATAGAGGTGGATCTCGGATGTCGATCAGAAATAATAGATATTGGTACACCATACAGCCTTACCTCTTCCTTGATATGTATCTATTCCAGTTGATCCAATGAAAAGTCCTCATGAATTGCATTGAAGTGTGAAGACTTTGTAAGATGTTCCACAACCTCCCAGATTGAATTGTTGACTTTGGATGTATTTGGATGTTTGGTGACAAAGTTCATGGTGATGTTCTCCCACTTCCATGCTGGTATTGGTAGTTGTTTCATCATCCCCTCAGACTTTTGTCTCTCATCCTTCACTTTTCAACATACCCTACACTTTGATGAATATTTGGTAATCTCCCTTTTCATTTTGACCCACAAAAAGTTTTCTCAGATATCTCGATACATCATTGTTCTCCCTTGGTGGATACAGAAGGTCGAGCTATGTAGAACATTAAATAGCTCCTTCTTTATCTCTGGATCAGATAGTAGAGATATTAACATCCCAAATCATACAACTCCTTCCTGATCAACACTGAAATAAGAGGATTTCCCATTTCTAACACCTTCTACCCTTTCCCTAATTTCCACATATTTTATTTGATCATCCTTTATTCTATCTAAGAGGGATGGTTGAGCATTAATTTGAGAAATGATTGATGATGTTCCTCCATTAATGATTCACATGTCCGTCCTTTAAAAATTTAAGAAGATCAGATCACATTCAAATCTCATCATTGATAAAGATGCATGATCCATTCTATATGGAGCATCCACTAAGTTGTTCACTTTCCTAGGGTAGTAATGGATTGCGTAGTCATAGTATTTGATCATCTCTATCCATCTTCATAGGTGCATATTCAAATCTTTATGTGTGAATATATACTTGAGGCTTTTTTGGTGTGTATATATTTCACACTTCTACACAAAGAGGTAGTGCCACCAAATTTTCAAAGAAAAGATCACTGTATCCAGTTTTAGGTCATCTGTTGGATAGCTCTATTCATGATCATTCAATTTCCTTGAAGCATATGCAATGAATTTTTCATTTTCATCAAAACACATACAATTCCCTTCTTCGAAACGTCACTGAATACCATAAAACGTTCTCCAATTGTGGATATAGTGAGAACGGACAAAGTGATAAGGCTCCTTTTCAACTCCTTGATGATTTATTCACATTCATCACTGTAAGAAAATATTACTCCCTTCTGAGTTATCTCGGTAAGAGGGTTGGAAAATATTGAGAAAATTCTCACAAATTGTCGTTAATATCCAGCAAACCCCATGAGGCTTCAGATATCTGTTACTGAAGTTGGCCTCATTCATCCCTCAATTGCATTAGTTTTGGAGGGATCCACGGAATTCCCATTTCATGTGATTATATGGCCTGTGAATGATACTTCTTTCAACTAGAACTCACACTTATTGTACCTGGAATATATCTTCTCCTTCCACAAGGTCTCTAGTATAGTTCTTAGATGCTCTTCCTGATCCTCCTCGGTTTTGGAGTATATTAGAATATCATCTATAAAGACTACCAAAAATTCTTTAGCGTAATCTCTAAAGATTATATTCATCAATTACATGATGATTTCTGGAGAATTAGTGGGTCTGAAAGGCATTACTATGAATTCATAGTTCCCGTATCTTGTATGAATGCCTTCTTGGGGATATCTCCCTTCATCACCATAACATGATAATATCCCGACCTCAAATCCACCTTGGAGATGTATTGTGCTCCACGAAGCTGATCAAACAAGTCATAAATTACTGAGATAGGATAATTGTTCATTATTGTGATATTTTTGAGCTCACGATAATCGATGCAAATGTGAATTGATCCATCATTCTTCCTAATGAAGAGGACTGGTGCAACACATGGTGACGCACTTGGGTATACAAACTCATTCTCTAGATTCCCCTATAGTTGATTCTTCATCTCTTTAAACTCCAAAAAATCCATTCTATATGGTGTTTTAGATATTTTAAACTCCTCTAGTATAAGTTCACTTGAGAACTCAACATCTCTTCTAGGAGGAAGAAAAGGCAATTCCTCGGAAAAAACTTCCACGAATTCCCTCACAATAGGCATGTCTTCATGGATGGTTGCCTCCTTGGACTCAATCATCTGAGCTAGATACGCATGATCATAGGACAGTAATATCCATTCTTGAGATGATGGAGCTAAAGAAGATTAATCTTCCTCGATTCACTTGTAATGAATTGGGGGTCGATTCTCCAAATGGAAAGTGGTTTCCCCCTCATGACAATTTATGTTGGCTCTATATAAGAAAATCCAATCCATACCAAGAATTGCATCAAATTACATCGGAGGTAGTATGATGCTATTTTCTGGGAAGTTCAATCCCCATATTAAGACAGGGGAGGAGTTATATACATGGGATGCAATGATCGCCCCATTTTCTGTACTCATAGTCATTTTCACTTCCATTATTTTTGGTGGTGTTGGGATTGTTCTACTAAACATTCGAGAAATAAAAAATGCATAGAACCTAAATCAAAAAGTATGTTCTATATTCTTGAATGAATAACTAGTATACATATCACCACTTCATTATCAGGGTTCACTTCGGCGGTAGTGATAGCATATGCCATTCTATATTTCCTCAGAGGTTGTTGTTGATTGCATTTGAAAACCCTCATCTTAGGGAAATTATTTGCATAATGCCAAAGCTCATTGTAGTTGTGACCCTGCACTATCGGCTGAGTGTTGATCTTATCATTCCATTATTCTTCAACATTAGCAGGATTTCTCATATCCCTTCAGTAGTTCATGATCAGATGACCAAACATTCTTCCTTTGAAGAAATTCATGGTTCCCTTGAGATAGTTACCAGGATTTTTTCCCACAATTTTTGAAAGTGGGAAAGTCAAGATTCTTTACATCTTGGGATTTGTTTGATTGACCACCCATGTTGTTCTCCATTTTACTCTTCCTGCGACTCAGCCCATGAGAACACTGTGAGTCTCCAATATCCATTTTCACCATGAGGGTACAACAGACATTATCCTCATAACTATCGAAGTCTCGAATCGCCAACTCTTTTCATATACTCGACTTTAGTCTGCTATTGAATAGATCCACCTTGCTTTCAGTGTTCATCACAAAGCTAGAGGAGTACCTTGAATGCCCTGTAATGTTTTCTTCATATGCCCCAATGGACTCATATTCCTTCCTCTTGAGTTTGAGGAACTCTTTTTCCATATTGAGATGGAGGGTTCGAGGGAAATATTTGTTGAAAAACATCTTCTTGAATTCCTCTGAATTCATGGAATCAATTTCTTCATGGAACCTTGTATTCTTGATCACTTTCCACTAATGATCAGCTTCCACATCGAAACTATAGACCGCCATCACAACTTTTTTATCTTCTAAACATTGGAGGACGGATAATATCTTATCAATGGACTTAATCCATTGTTCTGCAAGAAGGGGATTAGAAGATCTGCTAAACATGGGATTCCTTTGACGCATGAAGGATTGTACGACAACATGACCTTTTTGTGGAGGTGGAAGGCATTCCTACTTATTCAAGTTATTATTTATAACATGAGCTAGTTGATAAAGTACTTTAATAAAGTTTTGAGCACCTGCTCCTATCATATTAGGCATATCATTAAGGAAATATTCACATTGCCAATCACATTGGTTGATAGAACTAGTTCTTCTATTTCCCACAAATAACTAAGAAAAAGAACATAAAATTAGATGTCTTAAATAAATTTCCATTAAATCTAAAAAGGAAAATTTTAATATAAAAGTATAAACATATAAAGAAGAAGTATATCCTCAATTTTTATTGATTAGGATTAAATCTATCTTATCCTTGATCTATTTCTTAACATATATTCTTGTAGAATTTTTTTGACCCTTAATAATGGTTTGTACTAAGATCTTGAATCTACCAATGAATATCCCTTGGGAGTGTCGTAACCAAGAGTGAAACAAATCCCATTATTATGAACTAGTTCCCGTTTGAGTCAAGCTCAAAGTGATGTTTTTTGGTTTTACCCCAAGGATACATCTGCGCTAGAGCCGCCTCTACCTACTCGTATCCAGACATGGATGTATTTGAATGATAAACCACATACTTCATAATCACCAAAACGTAGGGATGTTTTTATTATACATAGTATTGTATCTAAGGTTTCACTAGGGTTTTCTAATCCTAATCCAAAAAATAAAAAAACCTATCCATTGATACAAACTATGACCACCCTAATATTTTATTACACCATTAGACATAATTTATTACATGAAAATCAATTGAGACAACATATAAGATCCAAAGGTCAAGTGTCTTTGGTGCTTATGATCATTACAAAACACCATAAAATATTAAACATGAGACATATTTATTTTAAATTTTATTTACATGACCACTACATTCCCTCGTACATACCATTGCATGGGATAACCTGAGGACATGCATAAGAAAAGGTTTAGATACAAAGCCCATTGATGGAATAAACATAGAATAACATGAGGAATTATATAAATGTTAGAAAATAGAAATATCTATAGATTACAATAAAAGAATAATCATAAAGTCATGATAAAAGTATGATAATTATAACATGGAAATGTAGTAACAACTCCTAACATTGAATCAGCATGAGCCAAGGCTCATTGCACATAATGCATGAGTAAACCCTCATTGTACATGAAGCACGAGTAAACCCTCATTTCACGTGAATTATCATGATTCAACAACCATTTCACATAATGCATCAGGATAATATAATTTATCCAATGCATTGGAGTGCTGTCTGGGTGCACCCTTCTCAAACATTTCATTTCATGAATAAGTGTGCCACATGGATCATAAAACATTAAATCATTCAATGTAATCATTTATTGCACGATAAAAAAATGTGGAATACATATAAGAAACACTATAAACAATAAATAAATGTGAATAATGGTATATACTCTTGATAGAGAAATGGGCATGGTATTCCTTACACAATGACTTTGGCTTGGAAAAACGCGGTGCTATTTCGGTAGAATAATAGATGACATAAGAACTCATAAAAATGGTTGATGAGAGATAAATTAGTGTCTCATCAGATTTAAATGACACGATCTGTAAGGGGGTCATATACCTATATGTCCCAACAAATGTAATGGAATTTACATTCATGATACAAAATAATTTCTTGAATGTAAATGAGGAGGGGAAATTTTATGTCAGAATTTCTGCAGAGTAACAGGTGTACATGGGAGGAATTTAATGAGTGAGAAAGGGGTATCCCATCATTAAAACATAAATAGGGAAGTATGGAAGAGGTGTGAGACCATACCCAAATATTCATAATTGAAATTAAAAGGGCATAACAACATAATGAATATTGGACAAAAATTAGAACGGAAGAAAAACTCTTACATGGAAGTGTGCTTCCAAAGGCTTGAGAGAGGTTTGAGGGAGGCTTATTGGGAGAATGGGGAACATTGGGAGGAATCTAGAGGGAGGAGGGCACAGGTTGGATGAACTCCCAAGGCATTGAGTGAGGATAAATTGTGAGATTGGGTAGGTTTATATAAGAAATGTGAGAGGATTTTTTATTATTTAGGTTTGGGACACCTCAAATTAAACTAATCCCAACCACAAACCAGCCCATGGTTTTTACCCATGGTATTAGGAAAAAAGAAGTGGACAACAATATTTTATAAGGCCAAAGTCCGAACTTCATAAAATAATGGGGTTTCTTATTTAGAGGTGAGTCACACTCTCAAGGAGAAAAATTTAAAAAAGACAAGATGATAAATAAGTCTTAAAGGGTTCATTAATGCTTTGTAAAATAATTAAACCACACCAAAAATCAAATAAATTTATTCTTAAATCTAATATTTTCTGAAAATAAATCTTATAATATTTTATTACATCACTATTGGGTCATTATGATGACATTAAAAACATTATATATTTAAACGGTATTTAATTTTTATCCAAAACATTGACTGTCTCAGAAAATTATGAAACATTCACCATTGGATAATTTCAACGTCCTAATTCTAGAAATAATATCTTTTTTAATAAATTTTTTTTCTAAACATATTAATATTCACTTTTAAAATATAAATCGACATTTATCGAAAATTATAGGGTTTTGACAAAATTGCCTTTCAAACTGTAATAAAAATTACAGTTGAATTCATAACAGTATACGATAATATATATTTTATAAAAAATAATTTAATAATAATAATAGTAAAAATATATTATTAAAATATTATTTAATACAAATAATCCATTAATTCATCAAAATTGTTTTCTTAATTTTATATTTAATAAAAATAGTATTTGGGCGTTAAAAACTATTTATAAGGTAACAATGATAAAATGAAAGTATATTCATTATTAAATAGAAAACGTAATGTACATAGAAATAGTACTAGGTTCTTGTTAAAAAACCATTTAAAACCCCTGCATAAGACCAAAGGGTGAGGTGTGAGATGGTGACAAACTATTGGTGTGGGTCAGATAACATTTCTTGGGTGGTGATCTCTATCAACTTACACTTCTATCGTAGGAAGTTTCGTTCAAGCTTAAGCTATCAAAGCTCAGCTTGGGCTTCTTCATGAGGAAAGCGAATGAAACCACCTCTTTCTGAGCTCTGACAAATGGGCTTCGTATGAAGAAATTCTACTAGATGAGGCCATCGCTTCCTTTGTCTAATTAAATTGGATTTCTTAAATCCCGTATTTAAACTAATCATGTTATCACTGTTCAACAGCTAAAAAACAATGATCAAAATTCTAAATGGTATTTTAGAATCAAAAATAAAAAGAATTTCATATGTTGTATAACCTTTTCACATATTAAGACATTTAATTAGATCAAGAGGGATTTCCATTAACAATGCATTGGGTCGTTACATTTATAGCTTGTGTCAACAGTGCCATTACTGCAACAAACTGTTCAGTTCTGATTCCAACCATCTCAGGTTGCTGATTTGGGAGGTTTCCTTCCTCCTAATGGCATCCCATCATAGCTTCCTTGTTTCCTCTGTAGAAATCCATTCTGATCAGATAATTATTTCAGGGGAAGCAAAATGGTAATATGTAAATGCTATATCAATTAAATATAACCATAAATAAATTTATGGACATTAATTTAACAATATTCTAACTCCAAAAGTTGTCTAAACCGACCTCAGATACCATCTTTAAGGACCGGACCTAAACAATACATAATATTTAATTTAGATAATAATTCATATTGAGTAACTTTTCAGGTTTAGAGCTTTATAGAATTAGTTCATAACATAGTTTTAACAACATGGATATTACATGTAGACACTTCTAATCAATATCATTTTTTTAAATGAAAACTCTTTAAAAAATGTGTCATGTTTAGTTCCATCATTTAGACAGCATGACTATTCCATGATCCCATCCATGACCCTATTCATCGTTAAGTCCTCTAAAAATATTTTCCAAAACATGGGATGAGCATAAAAATCTTAGTAAGGATTATAAGATAATGAATGAAAACATTAGTCCTTCAATAAATAATGAGAATAAGATCTTTAAAATACCTCATGAAATCATATTATTTATGAATAACACATAGAAATAGTAAATAATAAAGGTATCTTGTGGCATCTATATCATACATTCATTGTAGCTATCATAGCTACATAGGGAGTTATGTTTGGAATACCCAACACAATATATTACCTAAATCTATTAGGAGAAACATTGACATTTACCTCCATCATGTATCCCAATCCAGTGGAGAAATGTATCAATCTCACCTACCCTAGGCTTATCACGGAACCACCCATATACATAAATAATGCCCAAGAACCATAACATGTTCATAACACATAAAAAAACATAAAAAAGATAACATTTATACATTTCAATTAGAATATATAATTTCATGATATTGAAACAATAAATCAATTCGTGAAATCATATTCAATAACAAAATATGTAAAAAGATTATATGTTACTTATTTTCCTTTTAAAAACACAACGACTTGTAGAGGAATCCAAATATCGAATAATGCTCACAGCGACAAAATGTTTATTGTCACCACGCATGTTAAAATGAAACATTCCCTTTATCATTTAGTGAAATGTTACGTAGAAAAAAGAATAACATTGAATTAAATAAAAGTAAAAAGGGTTTATACACCAAATAAAATAATGTCCTATACAAATGAAAATATTCCTCAATGAAATGAGATTGAGACCAAGTCCCTTACCTCATTTCAGAAATGACTAGTTCATTCTTTAATCTCCTAAATAATAAAGTAATGTTAATTTCTAAATTCTTGAGAAAGCTTTTCTTTTATAGTATTCTTTTTATATCACTTATTTCAATATTATGATAATTATGTAATCATTCATGTTAATAATGGTTGTTTTTCTTGATATTTGGTACTTGAGTCAAAAATGCACTTCTTATAAATAAAAGTTGTTGATGTGGTCAAAAGTCTATTATCTCTATAATGATATTAATGATTTTGATACCATATATATCATATATATCATTTATATATATATATATGTATTTATAATAGTACATAACATTTGGAGATAAGAAATAAAATGCACCGTTCATGGAGACGGTAAGCCAAATGTACGCATTAACGCTACTTTCATTTCTATTTCGTAATTAATGGAATGAAAGCATAATGATACATAGGTATATTATAATTCAATTATAATATCATATATAATTTCATTAATTACATCCTTTATACATCCCAAATATGGCCTGAAGGAGTCATATCACTTTGAGGGGGTGGTAGTCCGCATTTCCTCAAATGAAATTATCATATTTACCTATTATGGAAACCCTAATGGTATGATATAAATGAAAAATACAGAATAATAGAGAGAATTTAAATATAATATATATCATATATCAATAATTTTCCATCATAATGGCCTCCATGATATGTGGTATAAGATAATTGAACAATCCTCCTTTCGTGAAGCAGTATTTCGCCATCCACAGAAACTGTGTGTTCTTTTCCATTAGATGGAGGTGTGTAGAAGTGTATTTTTAATACATATCATAACCAAAATCTATTATATTTAGGATACTAGTAATTTCATAAAATAATGTATTAATTATATATTATGGTTTTTTAGAAATAAACTAAAAGAAAAGAGCTTAAGAGAAGATGTTACCTTTAAATTAGGTATCTATTTTTTGTTTGAACCAAAATGTTAACTTGAATGTTTTTTCTGCCTAAGGGAATTATTCTATGAGGAAGAGAAAGATTTCAGGAGCTTAATTGGGCAGAGGATGGATTAGCCAATGGTCTTTAGAGGCGTCAATAATGGGTTAGAGATTATGGATTTTTATAAGGGGGGGGGGGGGAGGGGCCCTTTTCGAATGTATAGAAATATAATTTTATTATATAATTATTTTTGGTGTCTATAGGTCTAAATCTCATTAAATTCTATAATATGATGACTCTTTATCGAAATAAATTCATCCAGTAATAATTTGATAGGTTTTGGATTATTTTTAAATTTTATAATCTCACACTACTACAATGTTCACCATTAGCGACCGCCAAAAGCGGTCGCTAATGGTCTTTAGCGGCCGCCTTGCGACCGCTTTTGGCGGTCGCTGTTGCTCCGTCGGTAAAGACCAATAGCGACCGCCAATGGCGGTCGCTAAAGGACCTATACAGAGAACACGCTGGGCACGCGAGGAAATGGGAGGCGTCAAGGGGTGGCGACGGTGGGCACGCGGTGGACTGTGGCCGCCGGCCATGGCGGAACTACGGTGGTCAGAGGGAGAGGTGGCGATGGTGGTGGCCGAGTGTGGTAGGGGTGGCGGTGGGGGTTGCAGCGGGGAAATGGGAGGCGTTGAGGGGTGGCGACGGTGGTGGCCGAGGTAGGGGTGGCGGTCGGGGGCGACACCGGCGCTGCTACGGAACGGCATGGGCGGCGGGTTGCAGCGGGTAAAATGAAGAAGACATAAGCGGGGGCGGGAAAAATCCCGCTAAAATATTATTAGTGTTAGCGACCGCCATTGGAGGTCGCTACTATTATCAATAGCGACCGCCTTTGGCGGTCGCCCGTGTCCAGAGGCGCAGAAACCAGATTTTCTGGTAGTGTCATTTATTTAAATCATTTATTAATATGGAAATCTATGCATCATCATTGAGTCATAAATAATATTATCTATTTGATGTCTAAAAATAATAAATAAAGTACCATGATATTGGAAATCATTTCAGTTTTCATATGAATATTTATTTTTCAATAAATAACTTATATAACTCCATGTAAAAAGTGATTTACTAAAAGATATATGTTTATGTAATTTTTGTCATTACATTATTTTAATTAATATAATGTGTCATTATAACTCATAAGTGGATCTATGGAGTCCCAAAAATAGACCCAAGGATGAACATGGTCAGAAATGTATCAATAAATAGGATTATGACACATTTTAGGGTAATTTAATTTTGTTATAATAATATTTTTTTACCCCTATTTAACTAATTTACCAGTTAACCGTGGAAAATAAAATATTTACCGAAAAAATATTCATAATGTACAAAATTAAAAGATACCTATTTACACAATTTGAACCTCATAATTCCACATATGGAATAAATATATCAAAATTAAAAACACAAAAGTGACAGAAATTAATTTAAATTAATTCCCTGTTTTCAAAACAAAGAAGATAGTTTTTATGAAATAATAACTATCAAATTATTGACACTTGGTTATGTCCTATTAAAAATTGAAATTACTTTCAAAGACCATCATCGTATTAAATGGTAAAAATATATTCCAATTACACTTTAATAATAAATAAAATGATAATCTATCTATATAAATATATAAATTAAAATCTAGTTTTTTTAATTAAAATGCTGTATTTTTAAATATTCAAAAAAATGAACATTATCAGAAAAATACCAAAATTTTATACAATGTAAATCTCAATTTCTTGGTTATAAATAAGAATATTATTTTTTTCAGATAGTACAGTTAAATGTGAAAAAAACAATATTTAAAAATCGTTCGCCAACATAAGTTGGTAAATCAACACCTTAAAGAATATTAGAGTATTTATGCAAAAAATTAGATTATATCTTATTTTAATACTCTGAAATTTATTAACTAAACTTAATAACATTTAAAAAATTCTTATAATTATATTTTAGTTTATTATGTTTATTCTTACCATAATAATGGCTAGTTTTAAACTACTATTTAAAATAATAATATTATATTATTATTTTTTTAGTATAACTCATCGTTGTGTGCAACGTATGATTCAAAGAAACTAATTGTTGCGTATTAGGTATTACATAGAACAGAACATCCGGTTTGAAGTAAAATTATTATTTAATTCAAATATATTAATAAGTAAGAAAATATCATATTTCTTAATTTTTCCTGTTATGTTATATGGTCGTTAATGGGAATTTAAAGATATGTATGCATGAACCCAGTATATATGGATATTCTATTTGAAGGAAATTTTGTTTACATAATAAGACACATTTTTACCCGTCTATTTATTCTTTATATGATGAATTCCACTGTAACACCATGAGATGTTGTGAATTAATTTTTTCAAATAAATTTAATCTTTTATAAATTTTAAGTTACATTAAACACAAGGTTTGTCATGGGGTACATGGAACACATAAATTACCTTTTTTACATATAATAATTAGTTTATATTTATTTTAATGAAACATTGGGATTAGATTATATTGTATGAAACAATGATATTAAACAAAACATTAACATAATATTGAAATATTGTTACAGAATATTATATTAATCCCATAACCATTGGAATTGAGGGTATGAATAAGATTAATTAAATGATCAAAATATATTCTTTCAACATGTATATATAAATAATTATTTTTGTGACAAATTAAGTAGATAATAAAAAAACCGTCTAAAAAAAAAGGAAATATTTTTCTCTAAAAATATTTTTATGTTAAAAACTGTGTTTTACCATAATAAATTTAATAAATATCATTTGCGGAACTATTTCAATGATATTTTTATATAATTTGTTAAATATAATTTTTACTAGTCAATATATGGGTTTTTCTTTGCATGAGATAATAATAAATCCAATTTTACACTTAAAACATGATTTTTTATAAAATAAAATTTTGTCATCTTTTGGAAACATGTAATTAAATGAATTTTTTAAAAAATTTATAAAACTTTTCTGAAAAACCTAAGTAAATATTATAAACCATATTTAAAATTTATATTGTAGGTATGGTTTGAAAATTTTCTCAAAAGATAAATTTCATAGTGAATTCTGAAAAATAAATGTTTTTAAAAAACACCCTTCTCATTAAAATATATTTCTAGATACATTTTGTTGATGAAAGTATTAAAACTAACTTTATTTGACTATATATGAATTATTTAAATATAGTTTATTATAATAAATTGCATATTCAATTGGGATATTAAAATATATATTCTAATGATAATTTACTTCTTGAAAAACATCATTTCGGTCATGTTACTATTATTATCAATAAATTATACTTTTCCACTTATGAAAAAAAATATGGAAAATTTGCTTCCATTTTTTTTATCAGAATAATTTATATTATCTTATATGTTCAGCTTTATTTTTTCCATAATGAAAAGTATAATTGTAAAAATTAATTATTGTGATTACGGTAACATTTTTTTTAATGGTTAAAATAAAATGAAATCGGTTAAAAATACACAACATATGTAAAAATCCAATTTTATGGCTCTATTTTGACATAATGGATCAAATATAATGAATTTTGGAAATTTTTGGTATAAGAAAAATGTGGGTGCAACTTCATCTTTTCAGAAATTACATGTGTCCCACTCACCTCATTAATAAATTGACACCCCTCTCATATTCTATTTGTACATAAAAACTCAATATTTTATATAAAAATCACCCAAAAAATAACATAATTATCTCATATTTTACTATAAGAATTGTTTTTTAAAAAATGGATCCATACATGATTTTGGTTTAATCCAAAAAAAAATTATATACAGATGAGGTAACATCCGAAATGAAGCATTTTATTTTATTTCTAACAAAATATTCATTTATTTTTAAGTTGTTCATTATCAAGAATATAATTATATTTTTTAAGGTAATTATATACCGTAATATCCACACCATTAAATGGAATTTGAAAACATCATTCACATGTAAGAGACACTACTTCTATGTGAACAGATTTTATTCATTTTCTATCCGCACCTCTAACGGATGGATATAAATATTTATTTAATTATTATAAAATATAATCTTTATAATATTTTACATATTTAATTTTAATAAAATATATTCATTTTACAACACAACCTATAGGATTACAATAACATCACTCTGGTGTACAACATGCTACCACCTCAGGAATGAACGTTATGTGTTTTTCATTAATGTGTTATAGTGATGATAATAATGTTGTATTAAATTAATATATATGATATTTGTAACATTAGTATACATTTTTAATAAATATATAAAATGTAACATTTTCTATTCCATTCTGTGATGGGATATGGAATATTTTTGGGTGTGTGTTACAGATTACCTTCTTGGGATACGACATTATTTATTTCCCACTAACAAATATAATTTTTGTTAATAATGGTTAATATAATGAATATATTTTATATATATGAAATAATAATTATTAAAAAAATTAAATATTTTTTTTTGGTTTCATCAATTGATAATTTTGAAATAATGTTGATGCATATGTGTGGCATACAATTTCAATGAATGATGTATTTCATTTTCTATCTCTAAATATTAACGATTAATAAAAATATATATATAATTAATATATATAATATTAATATATTTTTTATATTCTTGATGTTATAAACCCATTGTCAATGTAATAGTACATTAAAATAAAAAATTAAAACATACATGAAAAATAATGTAGTTATTACTTGAAATCATATTTTTCATTAGAAATGTCCAATAAAGGGTATTAAAAGGTCATAAATAAATTATTTATGGTATTAATATATATATATATATATATATATATATATATATATATTTGTGTGTGTGTGTATGTATGGTTTTATAATATGTTTATAATAAACCAATATTTATTATATATGTGGTTCTAACTTGTATGAAAGACGTCGATAACTACTATTAGAGAATTCCAGCATCTAATTTTTTTTCATGGATACATATCCCAATTCACTTCTAGATTATTTGTTATTGTTTAGGTACTTTAAATTTGAAATTTTATATCTTGAATATCCTCATATTCATGATATTTATTTTTTCATTTTGTTTCATTATTTATTGGAATTTATGATTCAAAATATTATTAAATCAGTATGTGATTTTTGTATCAATTTCCCATTATTGATACATGTCAAAAAATTCGCCTATCATCTTTATATATGTCTATATACATACCCATTTATAGTTAATATCAAAAATTTAGTTATTTTCATCATATTTTATGTTTCATTTAACGTTATTATATCTTGGTGATTATGATTCAATGATAACAAATTTGTAATTGTTTTATAACATGATCACATTATGTATTGAGATTATTTATATTATTCTTATGATGGAGAAATCTTATGATAAATATCTCAAGAAACAAATTAATCTCATCTCCTTTATTAATTTAACTGGAATACACTCTCTCCATAATTACCCTTTATTTTTGTTATCATGAATTTGAAATAATGTTTTTATGAATATTCATCTTTAAGTGTCTCCTCAGTTGAAAATATTTTTTATTCAAAAATAATGTTTTCTAAATATAATTCTTTAATGTCTTTGTCATTAACTGGATTATTTTTTAATTAAATTTATTACCATGTATTTATTTCTACTAAATATTATTGATTAAAAGGTATTTTAATTTTTAAAATAAGTCCCTCTGGGATTTTACTAAAATGGTGAATGAAATATTTATTTTAACATGTACATAATGAACAAAAAGATCAATCGTCTTGACCAATAGATTCATTGAAACATCTGTTATATGTATTAACATATTATTTTCAATGAAAATTGTTTACAAAATCTTTTATGAATTTTTTATTTTCCAAACTAATATTTAATGAAAGGTTATTTACATCATGAATTTTATAAAATGAGTTTTAAACAATTAATTATAAGTTTCCAAATTCATTTTAAAATATTGGATTTTAAAAATGATTAATGTTTATAAAGTGTTTTTCAAAGTGGATAAAATATCTTCCTTATAATATGATCCTGCTGATTATAAAAAATAATTCTCTACCTAAGATGATTTCATTTTATGTTACTTTAGTTTTACTAGAGTTATGATCCAAGTATACCATTCTTATTCTTTCTATGAATGTTTTAAATTTTTTTAAAAGATGTTTATGAAACCCATTTATCATCGATGGTCTATAACATAATAAAATAATTTGAAACCCAGTTTTTTTACATTTTTTATTCTTGGATGTAATGATGAAATGATTATAAAACCAATTTATTTTGAAAAAGGAATGTAAATATGAAACAATTATGAAACCAATTTATTTCATGTGTTTTTATATGATGACTATTTTATGATCATGTGGCATAAATATGTATTATTTTTATTATGTGATTGTTGTTATAATATACCTTATAATAGTTAGTAAATTGAAATCTAGGATGGTGGCTACTTTATAACTAATATGGGTGTATCCTATATCCCCTTGTAATATATTTGAACAAGATTGATATCTAATTAGATAATAATGATATGAATAGAGAGTGAACCAAGTTCCTTAATGGACTTTGTATACTATGATTTTCATGGGAGTGGTCTCTTACTACTATGATCATTTGAGTAGTGAATCCAATCGAATTTTCTAGTATGGGAAATGTGATTTCAACTATTAAGGAAATAATTTTAAATGTTTATTTTTATTCCACAATTCCCTTCCTTATAATTATTTTATTCTCATAGTGGTCTCTTACACATATTTCATTATGGTTAATGTATTATAAAATAGAAATATGTATTCCATGAATCATGTTTGTGATATTTAAAATGAATGGCATGGTTTTAAAATTTTATTATCATGGTGATGTGCTCTTATTCTCATGATGTATGGATATATCCCATGGTTAACCTTATTGATTATATGGGATTGCCCATAAATATGTATTGTTTACTTAGATTATATTGAATGTTTTTTATGATATGTCTAAGAAGTGTTCCAGTTCTGAAGAATAGAGTGGGAGCTAATAAACCTCACTTATGGACCAGTTGATTATGTTTTAATGTTTCCAAAAGGTAGTAAACCATAAATTGTTTTGATCAAAGCATTATGTTATTTAATTAATATTCATTTATAATGATGTAATATTTATATATGATATCATTGGGTATCTGTTGTTGTTATCGTAGAATGGTTTAGTTATCCTTTTGAAACTTGGAGGAGAAAACATTAGTAATATCACTACAAATATATCTATGGATATATATTGGGATATGTATAAGGATAACATTAAGGATGATCTGAAGTATAGGAAAATGTGTTGGAAAATTTATTAAGGATTGAGGATGTGTTTTGAAGGTAATTTCTTCGATGTCTGATTACTAAAAGTGGATGTACATTTCAAATTTAGGTGCCTAGGGGTAATAAATCTGAAAATGATGAAATGATCTAGAAATGATCATCACTTGCTACAAAAAATGGGCCTTATTCCACACATTTCTTAAACTCCCTGGGTATATGCATTATAATTTCATGAACTCTTTAATAACCAACATAAAAGATTTATTTAATTACTAGAATGACTTATTATAAGCCTATGGTTTCATAGATTGATAATAAGATTTCATTATTTAGACATCCAATATGTTATTTTTCAGGATTATAAGCTTTTCCCCAAGGATTATGGTTTCTAAAACTATGATTCTTTTCTATATTCAATGGTGAAAACCAATAAGAACAAGATTAACATTGAATATGATAGAAAATGTGTATTTGTGAAGAACATTGGATGATGACTGATTGGAGGATATAATGATTAGTCTTAATCATTTATAATGATTTCTAATTAATAACATGAACCTTACCTGACTCTTAGACTCCACAAAGAAGAAATACTTAGTTCATTGAGAGTTTAACTGGTGGAAAACATATAGGAATGACGATTCAGTTTCTTATGTGTCATGAATTTGTGAAGAATCACACCAACGAATCACTCAATTTAATGGTAATAAGATTTAGTAGTGGATAACAAGAGTATTGATTATGTTATTATAGTTGAAAAATGAAAAGTTCATCTATTAAAATGGATGATAAAAATGTTTTCATTAAGGTTTCATCAATGGTCGAATTTTATAAATGTTTACATTATAAAAATTTTATGAATCGATGTCCATAGGGGAAATATCCTGATGTGAATGAATAAGGTGGTTGTAGTAATGGTTATACTAGTGAAGAAAAATTGATCATGAACGACATATGAAAGGAAATAAGCATTAAGTAACATAAATAGAGATCATAGTTTATGGTTTTATAATGAATTAAAATGAATTAATTAATTTTATTAATTCATGAATTATGTTTTAGTAATAGTGAAATATATATGGATTTTCCTGAAGTTGTTTTGTCAATATGTATTTTCAATAATTCTACAAATGGTTGTGATTTCCATGATAAGTGGGTTAATGGAAAGGTGATATATAACAAAAATTACCATATTAAGGGAAGATAATTCTTTTAAGGATCCACATATTTTGTAATTTAAGCATTATATTTCATTATTAGATGAATTATATGGATCAAGATAACTGGATGGTAGTGATAACCTTAGAACTGATTACTAATTTGTTATAAAAGTTTTATATGTTATCATTAATGGAGTTCAAAAAATTTAAATATTTATGTAATATATCCAATATAATATTCTTTAATTCATGTTATGAGGATGTATATAAGTTTTCATTAAGGTATTATGGTAATTCTGGGTATTTACATGTTTCTAGAAAATATATTATTAATGTGTTATCAAATTTGGTATGTGATATTAATATATAATTAATTGTATTTGGTGGATTGGAGAAAATTTTATATTTTGAAATTTAGTTACCTTGTTTATAAATTTTTTTTATTTCAATTTTTGTTTGACATGGTGGAGACTTATGGTTATCTATTCATGGAATCACTTAGGTTGAACTGTGAATTTTATTTGAAAACATGTGTGAATAATCCTATTTTTTTATAGTAACTATAATGGTGGAATGACTTATAATTATTTTAAAGATATTATAATACTATAATAATTAATGTATTAAAATAGAAACTTCATTTCTTAATGTAGAAAATTATATAAAAATTAATCAATGCCCATCCAAGGTATGGAATTTATCATATGATATATTTTAATGTTGATAATTAGAAGTATTTGTACCCTTGAAATTCATTATCATATTAGGACGATATCTTATCAATTGGAATTATGATCGAAAATATCTCAAGTACCCAATTGTTTCCACGAATATCTCCTGAGGATGTTTATACCTAATACTTCTCATGTACAAAACTCAAATTTTATACCACTGGATTATGACCTTTCTTATGAGAAACCCCGAGTGGGGTTTCTGAATTGTATTGATATTGTGCTATAAAAAAATTCCATTAACATGGTCAATGATTTTTTTGAGAAACCACTTACTTGACGATGTTAATTGGGATTATATAGATTTTTTAACTAGAATGTGTCCTCATTTATTAGTACACATGTGATTAATTTCATGGAAGATATTAAATTTAAGGTTGTAGAATGTAACACCATGATATTTTGTGAAATATTGATCTCAAATAAATTTAAAAGTTTTAATATTTTGAAATATGGATAACATTGAATTTATCGAGTGTTACAATTCATACCATTTTAATCTTGAATTATACATGAAACTGAGTTTAGATAGTTTTATATATATTAGAAATTTTGGATTTTATTATATAAAACATCGAGATTAAATGAATACTTAAGTACTATTAACATATTATTATTTAATATAATAGTTATCACATAGAATTTATAAAATTTATAAGGAATAAGATTAAATAAATTATAAATATACATGATATACCCATGTATATATGATGAAATATATATGATGAAATATTTTCTGAATAATTAATTTAATCTAGAAATAAAAAACCATCTGAAAAGATAATGAATCATTTTACTAAAAAAATATTTTTATGTGAAAATGAATGTTTGTCCTAAATGAAATAAATTAATTAATTATGGTAAATATAATAAAGAAAATTATATATTATATATTCAGTAAAATTGATAACATTCATCTTATGTGTCTGATATGAATGAGATAATAATGAATCCAATTTTACACATAAAATTATTTATCTGTTTTCCAAAAAGCAGTTGTGTTTCATTTTGCGAAATTATTTTCAAAATTAAATTTTTATAATTTAAAATTTTTAATTTTAAATATTAAATTATTTGTATATTTAACAATATCCAAATTATATTTCAGTGAATATTTGATAATTTTCCAAAAATAAATATTTTACATTTAGTAGTGAAAATTATTTTTATTATTAAAAAATTCCATTTTTTTCAAGGCATTAAAAAGTTAAATTTTATTTAAATATTCCTTTAAATGTAAAAATAGGTAATATATATTAATTAATATAATTAATTTCATTTTAATTAAATCCAAGTTTCATTGGAATCTTAAAAAATTATATTTTTATTATAATTTTCTCATTCAAAAACCGTGTTTTCATCGCATTTGTGAATTTATTTATAAATTAAAATTTTATAATTATGTGACAGTAATATGGAGAAAACTATTATATTTTTATTCTAATAATAATTTATATTATATAATATTGTAATAATACATTTTTACTCTAATGAATATGTAAAAACAAAAAAAAATTATTTACATGGTTAAAGTGAAAATGGAGTTACCTAAGGTTAAAATAAATAGAAAACGGTTTCAAATAATCCAAAACATTTCAAAAACCCATTATTGAGAAATTGTGGTTCCTTATAACTTATATATTATATAATGAACAATATTTTATTTTTTAATATTTAAAAAAAACGTGGATAAACATTTTTCTTTTAAAAAATTACAAGTCTACCACTCACCTCACATATAAAATGACACCCTTCTTCTCCTCTCATTACTAATAAAAATCACATTCTTTTATCCAAAATTTTTCCAAATAAATTTTTTATTTCATTAATATCATTGTATAATAATTATTTTTATCATAAATCCATCCTATATAGATTTTTTTAAAACCAAAACAAGTTGTCTGAAAAAGAGGTAACATCTTAAAAAAATAATTTTATCTTATTTCATAATACACCTCTATCAAATCATATTAGATAGTGTTGAAATAAAAACATCAATATATCACATATTTTAGATGATTTTATGTTATTTAATTGACCTCATGTAGTTTCCACATCCATCAAATTAGAAATGAAATCATCATTCATGTGTTCGACTGACTACTACCTCACAAACCAATGTTATTGGTTTTCAATCAGCACCTCTCATGGTTTTATATATTGATATATATAGTTACTTATATATTATATTTATGATATAATTAGTCAAATTTAATTACAATAACCCATTTACATTATAACATTCCAATCTTGTATGAAAATAATAATACCTCTTGTGTTTACAATGGACTACTGCCTCATTAACCGATGTGATGTATTTTTTCATTTTGAGTTTACATGGATGGTCATAGTGTTAGATTATATGAATATATATGATATTTTTCATATGGTTATACGAATTTATAAAATATATCACACATTAATTCTTAATATAAAATTTTTGGGGGTTATGATGACCTCATTTGTGTATACAGGAGAATATAAACTTCTAATGTGAAGTGACTTTTTCTTCACTAATGCTTTTCATGGATGGTAATACGGATACATTTAATTAATATATGTTATATATATGAGATATAAATTATATTTTAATTTTAATATATTATTTATCTTTTTTTATTCATCTATCTTAAAATTGGAAATAATGTACATATGTCCGTACGACCTACACTTTATTTTAATGATGTATTTCATTTTTTACAACTAATTGTTTTCTATAATTTCAAGTACATATATACTGAATATATATATAATTTATATCAATTTTTAATTCTAATTTTTATGGAAACATGATCAATGTAAGTGTATAAAAAATAACATATTAGAAGATACATGAAAATATTGTCTTTATTACTATAAATGTGATTTTAACATTGAATAATTTTGAAATGGTTAAGAAATGCTCATAAGTAAATCAAATATGGTATTATATATGTATAAACCCAAAGATTGACGTACATGTACAATACATTACTTTTGCGGAATACTTAATACATACTAAAAACAGACACACAAGGATCATAATAGTTTAGTGTCTTTGGAAACTCAGAATATAAACATCTAATCATGTTAAAAGATCATCAACATCCCCCATAAAGATCATACCATTTTCGTTTCCTTACCTAAAACCTTTCTTTATTTCCTCGGGAAAATAAAACATAAAAAGCGTGACCTCAAATGCTCAGTAAGGGCAAACATAGATATCATAAAACAACCCATAAACATTTGAAAGAAAAAACATGAACATGAAATCTAAACATTAAAACCTTGTGAAAAGACATAAATCGTGGAAGTACGTAAGGCATATATCATAATGGAACATAAATCATGATAAAATACAATGGGAATAAAACAGGGAATTGTGGCAACCATTCAGCACATGTCAAGATTTCCATAGTAGCCAAGGCATTGCTTCCAAGACCATCTTAGTGGACAAAGTCCCTTTCTGAATCGAGTTCACTCCTCATTTCAGTCCTATAACACTGAACGGGATTAACATACCGTTCCAACCATGTCTATCTCATAAGATATAAATCTTTACCCAATGCATTGGAGGGAGATATAGGTCCTACCCATCTCATAATGAAATCATTCTTACTTGTGCCAAAAAATAAACATACATCATTCATAATGACCCAAAGAATAAAATGGGTTTCATAAACATCATCCCATCATCACAGAATCCATATAAAAGAAATGGATAAAATTTCATAATAAGAGAAGAGAAACCATGTAAATCATAAAGACATTATAATTGAAACTTATAGATATGAAATAATGTCATCTTAGATGGAAAATGGTTTTGATAAAACACCTGAAATGAATTCTTGAGGAAAATATCCTTTCTTCTTCAAAATCATTTTCTTTTTAAAAAATGTCATGTAATTTTAAAAGATAAGGATTTTGTTGAAAATAGTCATGAAATATTTTTGAGGAAGCTTCCTGAAAATAAGGCTTTATAAAACCATAAAAATCCATTCACACCGTATAAGTTAAAAATAACAATCTCGTCGTACTTTTGTCAGAAAAGTCAAAAAGTACCTCGTATGGTAAACAAAAGAAAGACGCATTCCATACAATGTGGTAAAAGTAATAAAAAGGTAAAAATGTCTTAAACATACATGGAAGGAAAGAAAACATTTATTGAAAACATTTTGAGAGCATATGGACACGTATAATAAACATAACCCCCAGTAAATACTTACGGGTAAACAATCTCAGATAATAATGCGATTGGAATAATTATCCCTTACCTTAGGTCTGATATGCTTCCCACATATCCAATCCTCCTGTATAATGATTTAAATATTGTCATTGAATTATTACAGAATCATATTCATTGTTATTAAATCATATATGGATCACTTATGACTTTATATTACAAGTTCTTTTGTAAATTCATGTTAAAGTAGCGTTTTGGGTAAAATCATTTCATTTTTCATTCGTGTTTTTAACTTGTAATTATTCATATGATTAATTATATCATGATTAATTACATACAAAATGTAAAACATGATTTATATATAATATATATTCAGAATATACATAATAGATCGATAAATGGAATGAAATACACCATTCATGGAGACGGTAGGCCGTACGTACGCATGAACGCTGTTTTCATTTCCTTATTGAATTGAATGGAATTAAGAAGATGACAAAAATTTATATATATATAAAAAATCCAGTACCATTATTATGTCATATATTTCATGATTACTTATTGTATATACTTTATAATCATTCTTGAATGGTTAACATGGAGAGTGAATCTCATCGCGTCCTGGAGACGGTAGTCCGTTCGTACGCACGAGGGATGATATCATTCCCAATATCGTAGAATTTTATTAAAGTTTATGTATAATATTAATGAATAAATATCACTTTACAATAATCATATATATTAATTACTTTCACCATTATACCCATCCAAGTAAGGTGGTGGTGGAAAATAGATTACACCACGGCGTAGAGACGGTATTCCGTATGTACGCACGTGCGGTGATTTCATTTTCCATAGGATGGATAGATGGTGAAATATGGTTGTTTCATACATATAATAACACAGCCATATATTATTGATACTTATGTTATTACCTCATAATGAAACAACTAATAAAGAATAAGTGGAAGAAGAAATAAAGTTGAAAGAATCGGTAACGAACATTACCTCTTCTTTGAAGAGCCTTTTTGAGACCTCCTCTTAGGGCACTAAATATGGTCTTTGAAGAATTCCAGGAACTCTACAATGTTTCTAGTGAAGTGGAGAAGATAATTTTTCAGGGGTTGTCCGAGCTTGAAGGCTCAACGTGGTGTGAGGAAGAGTGGGAGGAGGATCCCTTTTATAAGGGATGAGAGGGGCAACTTTGGAATAACAACAATTATTAATCTATTATAAAGTAATATTCGGTTTTTAATAGCTCCAAATTGATATATTTCGAAGCTAAGGTGGTTATGGGTCGAAATACTCTCATAAAATAGAATTTAGACATGTTTAGGTCATTATATAAACCTTATCTTTTAGTTTTAACTCTTAGTTAATTTTATTGACATTTACCTTGTCACTTGGTATTTTTATATTATATAGTTAATAAACATACCATCTTCATCCAAGAGACCCCCAATTGGTCCATTAATGATACAACTATCATGATATAAGTATCTTGTCCGATCCTCAGATTTTTAGGAATATAATAACAATTAATAATATAATATTTATTTTAAAAACTATTTTATGTCAATTTCGACACTATTTGGTAATTGATTTTTTTGAAAATCATAACAGAATTATTATTCCAAACAAATTAAATTAAATCAATACTAACATGTCATTTTAAAATAGAAATTTTTTTTATTTCATAAAAAGTCTCAAATTACATTTATTCAGGTATTTATAACATCACTTATGTCAATATTTCATTAATATGAAAATTGCTACATCATCATTGTGTCATAAATAAATTAACTTATATTAAGTCTAAAAATTAAAAATAAAATACAATTATGTAGGAAATCTGTTTATCTTTATAATGAATATTTTTAGTCTATATTATCTTATGTATATCCATATATTAAAAATGATTTAGTTATTAAACATTGATTTTATCTATTTTAATCCTTCTTTAAATAAATTGATAATAAATGTCCTAATCTAATCCAAGTGGGCCTAAATGGTCATATTTTATTCCTAAGGTTTTTTTTGGTCTACTTAATCTTATAGAATAGAATTAGGACATGTGTTAAGGTAATAATAATAACACTTTTGCCCTTAAGTACCATATTTACTTTTAACCGTGGTTAAAAAAAGAAAACATTTACTATTCACCAAAAATTATTTTCATCTCATTGAACCACATTTTAGTCCATGATATTAACCGTGTCTCTCAGATTTTCAAAATTCCACTCACAGAAGTGGTAAAATTAAGTTTTATGAAAAATTCAGTTTTTTAACTACAACTTCGTGGTTTCACTATTCATCAAAAAATGAAAATTTCCAGAAAAATACCAAAAATTATGCCTAAGATATATTTGATATTATGAAAAAAATGATGTCTATTTTAACAAATTAAAAACATATCAATTACATTAACTAATTTAAAAATTAATTCCCATCATCAAAACAAATAGTGTGTTTTTAAGAGATAATAACTATCAAAAGATTGACACTTGTTTATGTCTGGTTTAAATGTGAAATTACATCCAATGACCAACATTGTATTAAATTGTAAAAATATATTATAAATTTACTTTAAACCCACTCAAATTAATAATTTATCACTATTAAGTATTTCGATTAAAAAAGTTGTTTTTAATTAAAATTTAGTAATTTTCACTATTCATCAGAACATGAAAGTTATCTGAAAAGTACCAAAATTTCTCCCTAAGCTAATTTCAATATTCTGAATCCAAAAATGAATTCCATTTTGAAAGATAAAATTTATAAAATTTCAAAAAGTGGGTATTACTATTCATAACCGCTAGTTCATAATAATATTATAATAATATCTTGTTTAGTGAAACTCGGTATTGCGTACTACACACACTATAGAGGAAGGTCGCGATTGTGTGTAATGCAAGGCAGGTTAGGGATGCGTGTTATGCAAGATCTTTTGGGTGTAGTGTAAAACACAAGACATTAATGAAATTAAAAGGAATATTTTTCATAAAATATCGGGGTGTTACATTCTACCCCCCTTAAAATGAATTTTTCCCTCGAAATTCGTCGGGTTTATAAATGGTTTAATACTCGAAAGTTTCTTTAAAAGAAACCCACATCGTAAAAAGGAATACCAAAACTTGAATTTAGAATCTAAAGAATGAAACGTAACAGTTACCCAAATTAACTCATCACTGGGTTTCCACGTAGGAGAACACATGTGAAAATATGGATATAGAAGAAAAATCTAACCATCGTGGTCTGATGGAGAGTGGTAGAAAACATGTCTATGAAAAATCCAACAATCAAAAATCCATAAATTTGAGACGATCTATGGTACCATCTGATTCATCGGATATAAGAGAACTAGGAAAACATTTTTGGTTTTCAAGATCATTTCCCTAAAGTTGATTAATTAAAAGAAATACTTACATGATTTTGGTACAATATCACTGTTGTACATGATTTGAACAATTTCCACATCATCCCTTAATGCAATGAAGTTTAATTTTTTATTTGTGATGTGTTAGCAGATCATGTGATAGAATGATGGTTCATTACATCCGTTTCAAACAAAAGGTTAGCAAAATTTATAAGTCAGTCTTATGGTTATATTAATCGTATATGGTTCCAAAAATGAACTTATACTTCATATATAATACCGATTAGTAAATAAAACACATTTATACTAACCAGGGACTTCCTGTAGGCCAGTGGTAGGTGATAAAGGCCTGTCGCACTTCAGTTGTGGGTTCAATTTCCAGAGCCTTGTCCGACGCGATGGGTTGTCGCCCGTCCTGCAGGTTGACCTTTTTCTAAAACTACAATACTATAACATCCCATCAATAATATCAAAAAAAGTTCTATCCTTAAACAAATCTAACTTATGTCCGACAAAATCCATTCGAATCTTTAGGCTTATCTAAAAGTATTTGGTTCAAGATCATAGTATAAAGAAAATGATTACTTGAAATGTCATCAACCAACCATCATTTATCTCCCATTATCTTGTTGGTCACATTCCAATCATGTGAATAACATAATCATGTATTCTCTTGAAAAATGAATATCGATTAAACCTTAGTGAGAACATGAATGCTTCTAAAAGTTAACTCTTTCCACATTCCAAAATACAAAAATTCTATATACTCAAACCATGATATAACCTTCTCCTTATATTAGTCACGAGCTCATGAATACTATCAATCATTTAATTTTCTCCTTATCCCTTAATTATGTGCATATCATCTAGTTTCCAAAAATACTGATACCATTCACCACTCACTATCAAAACATAAGGAAGGACAACCATGTAACAATCCTTAGATGTCTCTTTATTCCATAGTACAATGAGATTACTTATACAACATTACACTTGATAAACATATAATCATTCCACTTCCATCATAAACCATTGACCGAGCTTCAACAATTCATTCATCTCACATATCATTTGTAGTCTCTTCATCATCATCAACATAAATATTACCCAAAGGACCATACTGATTCTCTTCATGAGAATTTTCCTTAGGGAATCGGTTTGCATAATGCCCGTACATTCCACATTTAAAACATTTAACCATTATTGATGTCGTAGAAATTCCATTATCCATATCCATGGTGTTAATTGAACCTTTTCATTTGCACTTACTAGCTTTGTGTCCTTCTTTTCCACACCCAAAGCATCTTCCAGTTCCTTTGAAACATTCTCCTTGATGCCTCTTCCCACATGATTTACACAGGGGAAATTGAACTTTCTTTCCTCTATGATCATCTTGAAACTCCATCTTTCTCTTATTAGTCGAGTTAGGAAACTTACCAAATTTGAGTTTATTGATCATATTATGAGATTTCTAATTCGGCATAATAATTATGTTTGGACTTATGAAACCCATTTCATTTGGTTTCTCATGAAGAATATCATTCCATTGTCCATCATATCCTCCATTATCGTGAATCATCTTGTTTCCGACAATTTTCTAAATCCCAAAAATAATAGTGTGAGAGAAAAAAATCTTAATAAAGGGAGATTAAAATCAATATCAAACATCCTAGGTTAAATTATAAGATCGTTACCATAGTTCTAGGACTATATCATATACGTCTACTTATCCTTAGGTACATATCTAGACATACCTTTGAAAAATCTTTAGGGATCTCACTAACGTTTTCACATCCTAGTTTCAAAAGGTTTACTAAACCTTTCCTCTGATAGCAACTATAGAGACCTGAAGATTGACATACATGGACAATACATTACTTTTGCGAAATACATAATACATAACAAAAACAGACACACAAGGATTGCAATAGTTTAGTTTCTTTGGAAACTCGGAATATAAACATCTAATCATGTTGAAAGATCATCAACTTCTCCCATAACGATCTTCAACTTTTCATTTCCTTACCTAAAACCGTTCATCATTTCCTGGGGAAAATAAAACAAAAAAAATGCTGAGCTGAAATTATCAGTAAGGGAATACATAGATAACATAAAACAACCCATAAACATTTGAAAGAAAAAACTTGAACATTAAATCTAAAAATTAAAACCTTGAGCAAAGACATAAATCCTGGAAGTACGTAAGGAATATATCATAATGGAACATCAATCATGATAAAATATAATGATAGTAAAACATGGAATTGTGGCAACCATTCAGCACATGTCATGATTTCGAAAGTAGCCAAGACATTGCTGCCAAGACCATCTAAGTGGAGAAAGTCCATTTTGGAATCGAGTTCACTCCTCATTTCAGTCCTATAACACTGAACCAGATTAACTTACCATTCCATCCATTTCTATCTCATGAGATATAAATAATTACCCAATGCATTGGAGGGAGATATATGTCCCACCCATCTCATAATTAAATCATTGTTACTTGTGCCGCAAAATAAACATAAATCATTCATAATGACCCAACGAATAAAATGGGTTTCAAAAAAATCATCACATCATCACATAATCCATATAAAGTAAATGGATATCATTTCATAATAAGAAAATTTAAACCATGTAAATCATAAAGACATTATACTTGAAACATACAGATATGAAATAATTTCATCTTATATGGAAAATTATTTTGATAAAACACCTGAAATGAATTCTTGATGAAAATATCCTTTCTTCTTTAAAATCATATTCTTTTCAGAAAATGACAGGAAATTTTAAACGAAAAGTATTTTTTTGAAAATAGTCATGAAATATTTTGGAGGATGCTACATGAAAATAAGGCTTTATAAAACCGTAAAAAACCGTTCATGCCATATAAGTTAAAAATAACAATCTCGTCGTAGTTTTTTCAGAAAAGTCAAAAAGTACCTCATATGGTAAACAAAAGATAGATTCATTCCATAAAATGTGGTAAAAGTAAGAAAAGGTTAAAAATGTATTAAACATACATGTAAGGAATGTAAACATTTTATGAAAATATTTTGGGAGCATATGGACATTGATAATAAACATAACCCCCAGTAAATACTTACGAGTAAACAATCTCGGATAAGAATGAGATTGGAATAATTATCCCTTACCTTAGGTCCGATATGCTTCCTTGGTATCCATAAATTATATTTAATGATTTAAATAATGTCATTGACTTATTACAGAATCATATTAATTGTTATTATATCATATATGGTTCACTTATGACTTTATATTACCCGTTCTTTTGTAAATTCATTTTAAAGTAGCGTTTTGGGTAAAATCATTCCATTTGTCGTTCATGTTTTTAACTTTGAATTATTCATATGACTACATAGATCATGATTACTTACATCCAAAATTTAAAACATGATTTATATATAATATATATTCAGAATATACATAATAGATCGATAAATGTAATGAAATACACTGTTCATGGAGACGGTAGGCCTTACGTACGCATGAGCACTATTTTCGTTTCCTTATTGAATTGAATGGAATTAAGTAGATGACATAAATATATATATATATATATATATATATATATATAAATCCAGTAGCATTATTATGTCATATATTTCATGATTACTGGTTATATATACTTTATAATCATTCTTGAATGGTTGACATGGAGAGTGAATCTCATCACATTGTGGAGACGGTAGTCCGTATGTACGCATGAGCGATGATATCATTCCCAGGATTGTGGAATTGTATTAATGTGTAGGTATAATATTTTAGAATAAATATCACTTTACAATAATCATATATATATATTCATTACTTTTACCATTATACCCATCCATGTAAGGTGGTGGTGGAAAATTGATCACACCACGGCATGGAGACGATATTCTGTATGTACGCAAGCGCGGTGATTTCATTTTCCATACGATGGATAGATGGTGAAATATGGTTATTTCATACTTATAAGAACATATCAGTATATTATTGATACTGATTTTATCACCTCATAATGATACAACTAAAAAAGAATAAGTGGAAGAAGAAATAATGTTTAAAGAATTGGTAACGGACATTACCTCTTCTTTGAAGCGCCTCTTTTAGACCTCCTCTTAGGGCACTAAAATTTGTCTTTGAAGAAGACCAGGACATCTAGGATGTTTCTAGAGAAGTGGAGAAGAGACTTTTTCTGGGTTTGGCCGAGCTTGAAGGCTCAATGTGGTGTGAGGAAGAGATGGAGCAGGTGCCCTTTTATAAGGGAGGAGAGGGGCACCTTTGGAATAAATACAAATATTATTTTATTATAAAGTCATATTCGGTTTTTAATAGCTCCTAATTGATATATTTCAAAGCTACAGTGGGTATAGGTCTCAATACTCTCATCCAATAGAATTTATACATGTTTAGGTCATTATATTTACCTTATCTTTTAGTTTTAACTCTTAGATAATTAGATTGACATTTACCATGTCACTTTGTATTTTTATATTATATATTTAATAAACATACCATATACATCCAAGAGACCCCCAAGTGGTCCATTAATGATACACATATCATGATATAAGTATCTTGGCCGACCCTTAGATTTTTAGGAATATAATAACAATTAATAATATAATATTTGTTTTAAAAACAATTTTATGTCAATTTCGACACTATTTGGTAATTGATTTTTGTGAAAATCATAACAGAATGATTAGTTTGAAAAAAAGTTTATTAAATCAAAACTAATATGTCATATTAACACATAAAATTACTTTAATTCATAAAAAGTATAAAATTACATTTATTTGGGTATTTATAACATCACTAATGTCAATATTTCATTAATAAGATAATTACTCCATCATCATTGTGTCATAAATAAATTAACTTATTTTAAGTCTAAAAATTACAAATAAATTATCATTATGTATGAAAACATTTTATATTTCTAATGAATATTTATAGTCTACTTTATCATATGTATAACCATATATAAAAAATGATTTAGTTATTAAACATTGATTTTAACTATTTTAACCCTTCTTTAAATAAATTAATAATAAATTTCCTAATCAAATCCATGCGGGCCTAAATGGTAATATTTTATTACTAAGGTTGTTTTTGGTGGAATTACACTTATCAAATAGAATTAGGACATGGGTTATGGTAATAATAATAACACGTTTACACTTAATTACCCGATTTACTTTTAACCGTGGTAAAAAAGTAAAAAGTTACTATTCACTAAAAATTATTTTTATCTCATTGAACCAAATTTTTGTCCTTGATATTAACCGTGTCTATTGGATTTTAAAAATTCCACCCATATAAGCGTTAAAATTATGTTTTATGAAAAATTCAGTTTTTTAACTACCACTTAGTGGTTTCATTATTTATCAAAAAAATGATAGTTTCTAGAAAAATACGAGAAATTAGGCCTAAGATATAATTTATATTATAAAAAAATGATGTTTATTTTACCAGATTCAAAACATATTTGTAACATTAACTAATTTAAAAATTAATTCCATCGTCAAAACAAATAGTGTGTTTTTAAGAGATAATTACAGTCAAAAGATTGACACTTGTTTATGTCTGCTTTAAATGTGAAATGAAATCCAATCACCAACATTGTATTTTATTGTAAAAATATATTCTAAATATACTTTAAAACCACTCAAATTAATAATTTATCACTATTAATTAATTTGATTAAAAATGTTGTTTTTAATTAAAATTTAGTAATTTTCACTATTCATCAGAACATGAATGTTATCCGAAAAGTACCAAAATTTTATCCTATGATAATTTCGATATTTCAAATCCAAAAATGAAGTCCATTTTGAATTATAAAATTTATAAAATTTCAATAGGTGGTCATTACTATTCATAACGTCTAGTTCATAATAATATTATAATAATATCTCGTTTACTGAAACTCGGTATTGCGTACTACAAACACTATCGAGGAAGGCCGTGATTGCGTGTAATGCAAGGAAGGTTAGGGATGCGTGTTATGAAAGCTCCTTTTGGTGTAGTTTATAACACAAGAAATTAATGAAATTGAAAATAATATTTTTCATAAAATCTCGGGGTGTTACAATATATATATGGTTTTTCATATATGTTCAATAAATTTATATTTATTATACTAAAGTATCGAACATGTATTAGGAAATTCAATACCAGAGGTTTGATAATTATAGTCTCTTTTTTATTTTTGGGTGATATACACCAATTCACTACTCATTCATAGTCTGTGGTCTATAAATTTCCATTTTAAATTTATTATCATGAATACCCTTATTTTCATGATATCTAAAGTTCCACTTGATGTTATTCTTTGTCAGGGAAGACAATTCAATCGATTACAAAGAGTGTATGTGATTTTTGTCTCAATATTAATTAATTAAATGATACCTTATGTTATAAACATACATTCTTTAATGAGTATTATATAATTATAGTTTTCCTTTTATGATTATAAATTTATTAATTATACATATATTTTATGTTTTGGTTAAATTTATTCCTTCAAAGTTATCATGATACAGTGTTACCAAATTAGGGATGGTTTTTTATAATATCATTGTTTATCAAGTTAGTAAATGATTATAAATATAATGATTATATATTGGTATCTATATCTAAAGAAACACATAAATTTTCTACCATTAAATTTTTTTAATGAGATTTAATTTTCCTATCACTATCCTCTATTAATATAATCCAGAGTTTAAATGAATGTTTTTATGAAAATTCATCAATATTTCTCTATTCATTTGAAAAACCTTGTTGTTTAAAATCTATGTTTTTTAAAACACATTTTATATATTTTAATAATTCTAGAAATTAATTATAATAGAAATTTTAACTCATTTATTACATCTTAAAAAAAATTAATGGAATCTCTATGATTTTTCCAAACACAGACCACATGGATTTTACTATAAATGTAAAAAGATTATTTATTTTTACCTGTGAGACATGATCATAATTTCCCACCATCTTGAAAAAAATTTCTTTGAATATTAATATATATGTTTTCATTTTTTATTTTCTACCAAAATTATTTCCAAAATTATCTATGAATTTGTAGTTTTAAAATTTGGTTTTAAATAATTATTATTTTCATCAAGAAATATTTCAAATAATTTTTGGAATAAATTTTACATTATGAAGGTCATTTTAAGGGAAAATTATTCATGAAAATGTTTTATGTCCTAAATATTTTCTTCTAACTCCCAGGTGAATTTTCCTTGAGAAATGTTCCAAGAGATATTTTATAATCATTTTCCATCTATGATGAATTTATTTGAAATTAATTATAATATACCAGGGATATAATCCATTGATGAAATCCTTATTAATTATGCCGTTGGATTATGTTTTTGATGAAAAGATGTTTATGAAACCAGTTTCTCTCCCATGTGTTATACCATGATTAAATTATTATGAAACTGACTTCATTTTCCTTGTGATGAGATTTAATGATTATATGTAATGATTATAAAATCCTTCTTCATTACAGAAGTTATGTTATGATGATTTTTTTGAAACTCATTTATTTTTTTGGGTTATGATATGATGAATGTTTTATGTTATTTTGAAACACTTATGTATGTTTTTCATTATGATACGATGGAAACGTTATAAATTAGGAAGGAGGTTACAATATAACAAAGGAAGGGGATTATGTTATAATAATGGATGGTCTGGACGATAAGACCATGATGGTTGAGACCTATATTTCCCTCTAATACAGAAGGTGAATATTGATATATCATGTGATAAATAGAACATGAATTCAGTGTAAACCCATTTTAATATTGGACTCTATCCACTATGATAGTGTTTTATGTAATCCATGATTTCTAAGATTGTTTATGGAATGAAATAATTCCACTAAGATTATCCTATAAATGATCATCAAACTATTATGGAAATTATTTTCTATTATTATGTGTATGACACAATTATATGTCTTATTATAATGTTATACGATTTTGGATCCTGGTATTTTATTTCCTTAAGAATCATTTAATTTGATGAAAATATTTATTCCATGACCCATTTTTTTGATATATTATAGGGATGATATGTTTCCTAATATTATTCTCCTGTTCAAATACCTATATTCTCATGATATTTTTATATCTCTATTATATTTCCTTTCTAGGAATCTAATCTCTCCCTTTATTTTATTTTCATTCCCTATGTTATGATGAAATATAATATATATTAATGGGTAAGGTTTACTCTAATGGTACTCTTTTTTCTCAACATTAATTGGTTTCCGGTGTATCATTTGGTCCAAATTAATACCTACCTCAAAATTTTCTATATTCATCCTATATTATTCTACTATATTCATTTCTATAAGGGATTTTTGGAGGGAGTTGAAATTTATGAATGATGACAATAATCAAAAAAGGATTATTATTGGGTATTTCAATAAAATCCAAATTCCTAAGGATGAAAATTTATTCTATGTGAAATGTATTCCAGTCACATGAGTTCTAATTTTTCATTTTTTAATGTGATGTTATTTAGTAACCTTTTGTTGTATATGTGGTCACATAGGTCATATATACCCTGAATGAAAGGCAACCTAGAAAATTGGATAGATTTATGGTATATCATAATGATGAAGGATATGTTGTTGGGGTCCCTATATTTACTCTTCTCAAATACAACTCATATTTTATTCATCTAATTATTTATATTTTAAACTATATTACAACTATATACTTTATTCCCATCATTTTAAATAATATAAACCTGACCACTCCTGAATATATATTATAAGGACCCAACCTTAATAATTTCATAATTTTGAGTTAAATCAATAATTCACATTGAAAATATTTTGAGGTTTAGAGTATTAGAGAATTAGGCCATAACTATTACATATCAGCTTGAATATTACAAGTATCCACTATAACTCAGTATCCATTTTTTCATTAAATATAATCTCTTAAAAAGAAACATATCCAGTTCCATGTTTTAGACATCATGACATTTCCTTGATCGCATCTTTGTCACTATTCCTTATTATGTCCTGTGAAAAACATTTCAAAAACATGGGATGAGAAAAAATAATAGTAAGGGATATACAAAGAAGGAAAACTATTAGTTTTTCCAAACAATAATATATCCATTAATACTTCATCATAAGTAATTACTTTTACCTTTATGAAGTAGTAAATACTCTTCTCTGAATAAATGATCATTGCTTACCATTCATTACCAAATGATTATCATAAACACCATAGGAAGAACACATAAAATATGTTAATAACATGGGATATAAAAATGATTAAATTGAATAACCATACAATCTAATTCCACACATATCACTAAATGGAATATCGGAATGCCTGAATTCCATAACCAATGCATTGGAGGTTATAACGTAACCAGTCATCCTGGTTTATCATGAAACCACCTGTCATTTGTTTTTTCAAATAACCCCTTGTCAAATGTCAATGTACCCTTATAAAATCAAATCAAATAAAATGTTTCAAGTACAAAAATTTCACTAATAACATTTCAATTGTAATCACAAGAAATCATTTCGATATATAGAAAAAATAAATGCTTTATCAAACCAATTTCAAATCCAGTTAAAATATTTAATAAATATATTTTTTAATGAATGTTTCACATAAAACATTGAATATTTTAAATGAATCATAATTTGAAAACAATAATGTCCACATAAATAATTATAAAAAACCATTTTTAAAACATGAACATTAATGTGAAATATTTTGAAGAATAACTCTTTAAAACATTTTAACTGATATTTCAGTTAAAGTGTCTTTAACAAAATGAGAGATTCTTGAATGAAAATAATTGAGGAATAAAATTTAATCAGAACCTTATAATATCATGAAAATAAATGGATTCATGAAATAATATTAAAAAGGACAATATATACACCATATAATAGATAATTGGTGTATAACAACATTAAAGTCTAAATGGGATATAAATTGAGACAAAATACCTTATAAAAACTATATCCTTATATTAAGGATAAATCAATTACATAATAATGTGTATATAAAAAATTAAACTCAATATGATTGGATATTTAGTGTTAATTAATCAGAGAACATTCACCCATAATTTTTTTAAAACAACACCAATGACTTTGATGTTTAACTCAGTGAATGGAAATTGAGATAAATTACTCTTATCAAGTTCATATCAATGACTCGAGAATTTATAAATGGAGTTATTTTGTGTATAAAATTTATATACAAACAATAGGGAGTAGAAATTACAAAAAGAAATAAACTATGATTCGAGACATAATCATAGCATTACGTTATTAAGATTTAGAAGATTAACCCAAGGAATGAATGTTGGGTTAAAAAGATCCATAACCGATTTGGTAACATACAAAACATACATTCCATGAAAGAAGGATCATACAATGATGATGTAAATACACATAAATGAATTTATATTATTGAATGAATATATTCATTGGCAGTACACCAACCACACAAAAGGAAATAGTGGCATATATAGTATGAATCTCACAGGAATAAAAAGTGAGATGAAAACCCCTTACCACGTTGAAATCAATCTACTCATATGACCAAAAGATAATATCAACTAAATTTATCATATAATTACATGAATATAAATATAGTAATGAAAATATATATCAAATGGAAGTAAAAAATACACCACATTCAATAAATAAGTGGTGAACAATAGAGATATCCCAGAATTAAAAGTGAGATAAGAAACCCCTTACCTCATGTCCGACTTGACCCGTTCATTAATTGATCTCCTAAATAATAAACTAAAGATAATTTATAATTTATTATGAAACTTATTCATGTTTATAATCCCATTTAAATCATTTATTAAAGTGTTATTAACATTTTTAAATCATTTATGTTAATAATCATCGTTTTGTCGATATTTGGTACTTGAGTAAAAATAGACTTCATATAATTAAAAGTTGCTCTTGTGGTCAAAATTTCATCATATCCAGAATCAAGATCATAATTTATATATCATGTATATCATATATATCCAGTATATACATGTATTTATAATACTACATCACATTTTGAGATAAGAAGTGAAATGCATCATTCATGGAGACAGTAAGTCATACGTATGCATGAACTCTACTTCCATTTCTATTTCACATTGTAATGGAATGGAAACATAATGATACAAAATTATATTACAATTCCATTATAATATCATATATAATTTCATTAACTCTACCCTTTATATGTTCTCGATAAGGCATGAACGAGTCATATCACTTTGAGGGGGTTGTAGTCTTCACTTCCTCAAATGAGATTATCATATTTACCCACAATGGAAACCATAAAGTTATTATATAAATGAAAAAAATAAGCATAAGTACAGTATAAATATAATATATATCATATATATATATATATACAGTTCCATCATAACAGCCACCATGAGACGCGGTTGGACATATTTGAACAATCGTCATTTCATGAGGCAGTAGTTCGCCGTCCACAGAAATAGTAAGTTATTTATCCATTAGATGGAGGTGTGTGTGACTGTAGTTTGAATAATTCTCATAACAATAACCTAGAATATTTAGGATACTTTAGTTATAATATAAATGAATAAAAAAAGTGTAGGGGGCTGTAGAAGTAAAATAAAACAAAATAAGACAAATGAATTGAAGAGAAAATGTTTCGTTTAATTCGGGTAACTCCCTTTATGTTTGAACCAAAAGGACATATTTAAGTGTCTTATGCCTAAAATAAGGATTATAAGTGGAATATTGGTATCATGAATTATTATTTGGGTAGAGGTTGGATGATTCAAGGTCCTTGAGAGTTTTGAATAATTGGTACGAGGTGGGGGCTTTTTATAAAGGAGGGAATGTGTTCTTTAGGAATGTGTGAAATAATTATTTTGTTATACAATTATTTTCTGTTTATAAAGATAAAAAACTAATTAAAGTTAAATATAATATAACTCTTTGACAAACTAAATTCAATAAATAATATTTGGATAGGTTTTGGATGTAATTTTATTATTTATAATCTTATTTTTTTAAATCATTTATTAAGGAGGTAAATACTGCATCATTTTTGTGTCATAGTTAATTTTATTAATTTGATGTCTAAAAATTATAAAACAATTACCATGACATATTATTTTGTTTTTTCTTTTCAATAAATATTTATATTCGAAATGATAACATATATAACCCCATGTGAAAATTACATTACTAAAAAGTATTTGTTTGTGTCATTTTTTGTCTTTACTTAAAATTAATTGGTCTAATGTGACATTATCACTCAAAAGTGGCTCCATGGGGTCCTAAAATCGACCCACGGATTCCCATGGTCGTCCATGACTCATAAAGTAAGGATATGAAAATTGTTTAGGTAATTTTTATTATTATAAAATTATTTTTAACTTGAATTTCCATATTTACCGTATATGGCGGTAAATAAAATTCAAAATTTACTCTTCATTATGAACTATTTTCATCTTATTAGACCACATTTTACTTACTAATGACAACAATTTGTGTTGGATTTTTGATATTCAATTCAATGAAGTGGTAACATTTCATTTAAACGAAGAAGTAATTTTTTAACTACTACATAGTTGTTTCACTATTCATCAAAAATTGTTGTTTTTCAGAAAAATAACAAAAAAAAAGCCTATGATATATTTGATATTATGAATTAAAAAATTATGTCTATTTTATAAAATTTAAAACATATATGTTTCCTTGATTAATTTAAAATTACTTTCCATTTGTCAAATCAAATGCCGTGTTTTTATGAAACAATATCTATCAAAAGATTGACACTAGTTTATATCGAATTTAAAAGGGAAATTAATTCCAAAGACCACCATTGGATTAAATGATTACAATATTATATAAATAAACTTTAAAACCAATTAAAAAGATAATATAACAATAAATATTAATTATATTAAAAAGCATATTTGAATTAAAATACAGTATTTTTCACTCTTAATTAAAAAAATGTATTTTATCAGAAAAATACTAAAAAATTACCCAAAGTAAATATTGATGTCCCAATTCGAAAAAACAATTTCATTTTTTGAAATAGAACATATAAATGTGACAAAAACATTATTTAAAAAGATTACTCCATTAAAATTCTGTGCAACAACATTTTTATGAAAATTATGCTTAAAATTAGATTCATTCACATTTTAAGCCTCTAAAATTTATTGGATAAATGTAAAATCATTTTGAAATCATGTATAATAATATTTTACTCTGTTATCTTCATTCCCACCAATTAAATTGCAAGGATTTAACTTCCATTTGAAATAATAATAATATATTATTAATTTTCAATATGACTCAACGTTGTGTTATAGTTTTGATATTAAAGAACCTTTTATTGTGTATAATGTATACCATCGAACATAGAATCCCATTTAAATTAAAATTAATATTTAATTTACTAATATTAATAAATATGAAAATTTCATATCCTTTTTTTACCTAGGATGATACATCCTTCCCCCCTTTTGGGAATTGCATCCTCGCAATTTTAAAATGGGCCTTGGAAACATCATTGAAAGCCCCACACCGGAAAAAGACTAAATAAAACTATCACTTAAAAAGATATAAAGATATATAAAATGGTCACCAGATACAATAGATACAAGTATTACATGAAATCATGGATATTTAATAGAAACTAGCTCTCATTGATTAATAAAGAGTGATAGAGAACATGATTATATAAATTTAACCACCACAATACCATAAATATGTGGTTGGGTAAATGTATGATGATAAAAGAGAGATTATAAATTTTTTTACTTCAACATAATTTTCATAGTCAATGAATTTTATTAATAAATAGAGTAATATTGTAAAAAAGTATGCTTTCTTTTCATGTAGATTGTCAGACTTTAATAAAATTCTACCACAAATGCATCTTTTCTCCAAATGGTAAGTATTCAAGATAACTTGGTGACACCTGAAGTGCTAGAATAATCTCTTCTATTATCATATAATCTACCAAATGTAAAATATATATTTCCCCAATCTTTAAACATCATCCAAAAAAAATTGGTTAGTAGAAGAACAAATAATCCCCAAAAAGGATAATCTTATACAAAAAGAAAAACTACTTTTAATCTTCTAAATTTTTCAAACAATACCCAATGTTCAACAATGACCATTCAATAAACCACTATACATAAAATTATTCACGGTAATCTAAACTAATATTGAAAATCAAATCTTATAAGGAGTTAATCACATATTCATCAAAGATAAATCTTAATATTTATCTCCAAATAACATATGTTACTATTAAAGTATCATATTGAAAAGTAAATAACAAAATCACATATTCTCCACGATAGGTTAATTATTTCCATAGATAACCCAAAATAAACTTGTTCATGATTCATAAAATCATATAAATAAAAATAATAATTCATACTAACGAGGGACTTCACATAGTCCAGTGGTTGGTGATAAATCTCAATTGCACTTTGGTGTGAGTTTGATTCCCGTTACTTTGTCTGATGCGACGGGGTGTCAAACAGTATGAATGTTGTCCTTTATCAAAACTATACAATTTCCTAAAATTCCTAAAAATGGATACAAATTCCTAAAATAATAAACATAAAATAATTTATACTCAAAGTTTACCTAATACCTTTTATTTTTCACCCCAAAATGTAATAACCATTTATCAGCTCTAATATAACTTTGACTCTTTCTAATATTCTAACAATTATGGTTATGTCAGTTATTCATAAATTACACCCTTACCTCTAATTTTATCTAAAATGACCTCTGATAAAAACTATAAAGACATGGAATAAAAAATTTCAAAATATTGAGATAAATCAATAATTTACATTGGGGATCTCTTTAGGTTTTGAGTTTTAGATAATTAGGACCTAACTATTACATATCATCATGAATATTACAAGTAGACAATACTACTATATATCCATTTTTTTCATAAAATATAAACTCTTAAAAAGAATCATATCCACTTCCATGTTTTAGAAATCATGACATTTCTTTGATCACATCCTAGTCCCTTTTTCCTCTTTATGTCCTGTGAAAAATATTTCAAAATCATTGGAATGAGAAAAAAGATCAGTAATGGATACACAAAGAAGGAAATGTTATATCATTTCAAAACAACAAGAAATCCATTAATACTTTATCATAAGTAAATATTTTAACCTTTGTAAAGTATTAAATAATATTTTATGAATAAAATATCATCACATACACTTTTGTGACCAAAACATTACCATAAAACTAGAAGAAAGAACAGATAACATATATAGATAATATGGGACATAAGAATGATTAAATGGAATAACCATATGGTGCACTTCCACACATATCACTAAATTTAATAGCCATACGGATGACTTCCATACCCAATTCATTGGATGTTATAACGTATCCACCCATCCTGGTTTATCACAGCACCACCCGTCATTTGGTTTTTCACGTAACCACCAATAAAATGTCCAATTACCATTATAAAATAATAAAACATAAAATATTTTAAATATAAACATTTTACTAATAATATTTCATTTGTAATCACAAGAAATCATATAAATATATTGACAAAATCATTGCCTTATCAAACCATTTTCAAAACCATTTAAAACATTTAACATAGAGATTTTTGATTCAAAGTGTTCCATACCACATTGAATCCTTTAAATGAATAGTAATTTGAAAACATTAATGTCCATATTAATAAATCCTAAAAACTATTTTGAAAACATGGACATTATTGAGAAATATTTAGAAGAATAAATCATTAAAACATTTTAACCGATATTTTAGTGAAAGGTTTAATAAAATTGAGAGATGCTTGAATAAAAATAATTGAGGAATAAAATTTAATCTAATAATTATAATATCATGAAAATAATGTGATTCATGATATAATATTCAAAAGGATAGTATATACTCTATATAAGAATTAATTGGTGCATAACAACAATAAAGTCTCAATGGAATGCAAATTGAGACGAATTCCCTTATAAAAAATGTATCCACAGATTAAGGATAACTCAATTACATGTTAATGTGTGAAAAAATATAAAAACACTCAATATTATTGAAGATTCAGTTTAAATCAATCAGTGAACATTCACACATATTTTTGTAAAAACAACACCAATGACTTATATGTTTAACAGAATGAATGGAAATTGATTTGAAATTAATCTTGTCAAGTTCATATTGATGAAATGAAAATTTATTAATGGATTTATTATGTGTATCAAAAGTATATCCACACAATGGGGAGTATAAATTAAAACAAAAATAAATAAATAGTGATTCTACACATAATCATACCAGGACATAATTAAAAATTAAATGATTAACCCAAGTAATGGAAATTGGGTTAAAAAGACCCCTTACTGATTTGGTAACTTACAAAACATACAACCCATGAAAGAAGAATCATACAATAATGATGTAAATATCCATAAATTAAAGAATATTATAGAAAGAATATAATCATGGTAAGTACATCACCCACACAAAATGAAATAGTGGCAAATATAGTATGAATCTCACAGGAATAAAAAGATAGATGAAAACCCTTACCACGTTGTAGTCAATCGACTCGTATGGACAAAGGTTAAAAAACACTAAATTTATAACAGAATGCCATGAATATAAATATAATAATTACATTATATATCAAATGGCAGTAGAAAATACACCAAATTCAATAAATAAGTGGCGATCATTGAAAATATCCCTAAATTAAAAGTGAGATATGAAACCCCTTACGTCGTGTCCGACATGACCCGTTCATTATTTAATCTCCTGAATAAAAAACTAAAGATAATTTATATTTTATTAAGAACCTTATTCAAGTTTATAATTCATTTTAAATCACTTATTATAATGTTATAAACATTATGAAATCATTTAAGTTAATAATGGTCATTTTGTAGATATTTGGTACTCGAGTAAAAAATGGACTTCTTATAATTACATGTTGTTCATGTGGTAAGATGTTCGTTATGTGAAAAATTATATTCATGATTCAGATATCATATATATCATTTATATACTATATATACATGTATTTATATTAGTACATAACATTTAGAGATAAGAAATGAAATGCATCGTTCATGGAGTCAGTAAGCTATAAGTACGCATGAACGCTACTTCCATTTCGTATTTCGTATTGTGATGGAATAAAAAAATGATACATAAATATAAATTATAATTAAATTATAATATCACATATAATATCATTAACTATACCCTTTATAAATTCCACATAAGGCATGAACGATTCATATCACATTGAGTGGGAGTAGCCCACCCTCTCTCAAACGAGATTATCATATTTATCCATTATGGAAACAATAAAGGTATTCTATAAATGGAAAATACAGAAGCATAGGAACAACATAAATATAATATATATCATATATAAATACAGTTCCATCATAATGGCCTCCATGTTATGCAGTTAGATATATTTGAACAATCATCATTTTGTGAGACAATAGTTCGCTATCCATAGAAACAGTATGTTCTTTACCCATTAGACGGAGGTGTGTGTAAGTGTAGCTCGAATAATTCTCATACAAAACAACATAATATACTGAGGAAACTCCTTTTTTTATAAAATTAAGGAATAAAAATAGTTTAGGTGGTTGCATAATTATAATAAAACAATATAAAACAAAATAATTTAATAGAAAACATTACCTTTAATTCAGGAAAATCGCTTTTGTTTAAAAAAAAGGACCTCTGGAAGTGCCTGCTGCCTGTGTTATGGCTTTTATATGGAAGATAGGAATATTGAGACCTTATCTAGTCAGGTTTTGGATGAGACAAGGGTCTTGAGAGGTGTGAAAAATGGGATAGATGTGAGGGATTTTTATAAGGGGTAAGATGGGTTCTTTAGAAAAGTGTGAAAGTATTATTTTATTATACAATTATATTCGGTTTTTAAAGATCCAAATCTAATTAAAGTCAATTATTAAATGAATCATGGTAGAAATGAATTCATCTAATAAGAATTTGATAGGATTTGGTTTTTATTTTAATATATAAATCTTATTTTTAAAGTCATTTATTAATGAGGTAAATACTGCATCATTTTTGGGTCATAATTAATTTTATTTATATTATGTCTAGAAATTATAAAACAAATAACATGATATAGGAAATAGTTTTATATTTCCAATTAATATATATAGTCTAAATGAAAACTTGTATAACCCAATGTAAAAATTACATTACTAAAAGATATTTGTTTGTGTCATTTTTTTCATTACATTAAATTAATTAATCCAAAGTGTCATTATCCCGCCCAAGTGGCTCCACGGGTTCCCAAAATGTACCCAAGTATTCCCATGGTCGTCCAAGACTCATATAATAAGTATTAGAGAAGTGTTAAGGTTATTCTGTATTATTATAAAATTCTTTTTATCCTAAATTGCCATGTCAACCTTAACCGCGGTAAATAAAATTCAAAAGATACTATTCATTAGAAATTATTATCAAGTTATTGAAACAAATATTACATACTAATGACAAATACGTATACCAAAAATTTAAAATTCAATACACAGATGCGGTAAAATTTCATTTAAATGAAAAGATAGTTTTTTAACTATTACTTAGGGGATTCAGTATTCATAAAAAATTGACGTTTTTCAGAAAAATAACAAAAATTTGTCCTATGCTATATTTTATATTACTAATTAAAAAATTATTTACATTTTACAAAATTAAAAACATATATGTTATATTGATTATTTTAAAATTAATTTTCTTTTTCAAAACAAATAGTGTGTTTTATGAAACAATATCTCTCAAAAAATTGACACTTGTTTATGTCCAATTTTATAGTAAAATTAATTTAAATGAACACTATTGGATTAAATGGAAAAAATATAATCTAATTACAATTTAAAACCAATTATATTGATAATGTGACCATATAAATAAATTAGATTAAAAAGCAGATTAGAATGAAAATATAGTATTTTTCACTCTTCATTAAAAAAAATGAATTTCATCAGAAAAATACCAAAAAAATACCAAAAGTAAATTATGATTTCCCGATTCCATGAATTTTTTTTATTTTTTCAAATAGAATATATAAAAGTGACCAAAAAATGATTTTCATAGAGTTCTCCATTATAAGGAGTTACATCATCTTTTTAATGTTAATTATGTTTAAAATTAGACTCATTCACATTTTAAGCCTCTAACATTTATTACATAAATGTAAAATCATTTAACAAACACGTATAATCATATTATTTTTTGTTATGTTCATTCCCAGAAGTAAAAAATCTAGGAATTAACTAATATTAAAAATTATAGGATTATATTATTATTTTTTAGAATGACCCAACGTTGTGTGCCACATAAGATTACAAATAAACTCATTGTTGTGTATTTGGTACGCCATCAAACATAGCTTCCCCTTTAATGAAAAATAATTAATTAATTTAAAAATATTAATAAATATCAAAATTTCATATTCGTTATTTACTTGGGATGTTACATCCTTCCTCCCATTTGGGAATTGTGTCATCACAATTTTAAAATCGGGCATGTAAACAACAATGAAAGTCCAACATCAGAAAAAGATTAAAAAACTACCACTTTAAAAGAAATAAAGATATATACAAAGGTTAACCGAGATAATAGATACTAGGATTCTATGAAAACATGTATATGGAAGAGAAAATAGCTCTCATATATTAATAGTGTGTGATAGAAAACTTGATCACGAAAAGTTAACCACCACAATACAAATAATTTGTTGTTGGGTAAACGTCTTATGATAAAAGTGATCTTCTAAATTTTTTACTTCACGATCATTTTCTTCGAGTTGATGAATTTTAATTATAACTAGACTAAGATATTAAGAAATTATACTTACTTTTCATGTATAGTGTCATCCTTTAATAAAATTCTACAACAAACTCACCTTTTCTTTAATAGGTATGTATTCAAGATGACATGGTCACACCTGAAGTACTAGAATAAATATATAGAGAATAACATAATCTACTAATGAAAACCTATATATTTCACCAATATTTAGATATCAACCATAACCCAAATTGGTTAGAAGAAGCTCAGATAATCCCTAAATAGGATAATCTTTTAAAAAATGAAAAACTATTCTTAATATCCAAAATTTGTCAAACAGTAACCATATATCAACAAATACTATTCCACAAAAAATTGTCCAAAAATTCTTCTATGTAATCCTAACGATGATTTAAACCCAAATCATAGACACATTTAATCACATAGTCTTTGAAGATATTTCTTAACATTTATCTCCAAAAAACATCAGAAACTCTTAAAGTCTCATATTGAAAAGTAATTAACCTAATCCCATATTCTCCATGATAGGTTAATCATTTCCATATATATCCCAAAATAATATTTTTATTGATTCATAAAATAATCTAAAAAAAAATAAGTCATACTAAAGAGGAACATCACATAGTCTAGTGGTAGGCGTTAAATCCCAATCGCACTTTTGTTGTGGGTTCGATTCCTAGAGCTTTGACTGACGCGATAGGTTATCACACGGTATTCGTGTTCTCTTTCTTAAAAAAAATAAAATTTCATAACATTACAAAAAGAGATACAAATTCCTCTAAAATAACCATTACATAATTTAACCTCAAAGGTTATCTAACAACTTTCATATTTTACCCCAAAATGTAATAACCATTTATCACCTCTAAAATAACTACGACTCTTTATATTATTCTAACCATTATGTTTGTGTCACTTATTCTTAAATTACACCCTAACCAATTAATTTATCTAAACTGACCTCTGATACATAATATAAGGACCTAGCCTTAAACATTTCATAATATTGAGTAAAATCAAGAATCCACATTGTGTATCTTTTCAGGTTTAGAGTTTTATAGAATTTAGACATAACTATTAGATATCAGAATAAATATTATAAGTAGACAGTACAACTCAGTATCAATTTTTGTCCATAAAGTATAAACTCTTAAAAAGAAACATATCTAGTTCCATGATTTAGACATAATGACATATCCTAGATCACATCCTTGTCCCAATTCCTCATTATGTCATGTGAAAAACATTTCAAAAACATGGGATGAGAAAAAATCACAGAAAGGGATATAGAATGAAGGAAAAATATAATATGTTAAAGGCAATAAGAAAGCCCTGAATCTGTTATCATAAGTAATACTTTTTACATTTTTGAAGTAGTAAATACTCTTCACTGAATAAATGATAATTGCTTACCCTTGTGTAACAAAAATATTACCATAAAACACATTGAAAGAACACATAACTTATATAGATAACATGGGACATAAATATACTTAAATGGAATAAACATACGGTCTACATCAACACATATCACTAAATGTAATATCCATATGACCGACTTCCATACCCAATGCATTAGAGGTAATAACATAACCACCCATCCGAGTTTATCACGACACCACCCATCATTTGGTTTATCACGTAACCACCCGTCAAATTTCCATGTACCATTATAAAATCACGACATTTAAAATATTTCAAATATAAACATTTCACTATTAAATTTTCATTTTCAATCACAATAAATCATTTCAATATATTGAAAAAATCAATGCATTATCAATCCATTTTCATAACCATTCAAAAAATTTAATAAAGTGATTTGAATCAATGTGTCCCATACATCATTGAATCATTTAAATGAATCATAATTTGAAAATATTAATGTACATATAAATAAGTCCTAAAACCCATTTTGAAAACATGTATATTAATGATAAATATTTAGATGAATAAATCTTTAAACATTTTAACTGATATTTTAGTTCAAGGGTTTTAAACCAAATGAGAGACGCTTGAATACAATTAAATGAAGAATAAAATATTATAATAACATTGTAATTTCATTAAAATATTTTTATTCAAGATATAATATTCAAAAGGAAAATATATACACCATATAAGAGTGAACTGGTGCATAATAGCAATAATGTCTGAATGGAATGTAAAATTTGGTGAAATACCTTATAATAACAATATCTTTAGATTAAGGATAAATAAATTACATAATAATTTGTGAAAAATATAAATACAATGATTATGATTGTTTATTTAGTGTAAATTAATCATAGAACATTCACACATATTTTTATAAAAACAACACTAATGACTTGGATGTTTAACACTATGAATGGAAATTGAGTTAAAATTACTCTTATCAAGTTCATATCGATGACTGGAGAATTTATTAGTGGAGTGATTATGTGTATAAAATGTATATCCACAAAATGTGCAGTGGAAATTATGACATAAATAAATGAACAGTGATTCCTCACATAATCATATCTAGACATAATTAATAATTAGAAGCTTAAAACAAGGAATGGGAATTGGGTAAAAAAAGATCCCTTAACGAATTCGTAACTTACAAGACATACACCCAATGAAAGAAAGATCATACAATGAAGATGTAAATTCCAATATATTAAATTAAATTATACAAAAAATATAATCATGGGTAGTACATTGACCAAAAAAAGGAAATAGTGTCAAATATAATATGAATCTTACCGGAATAAAAAGTAAGATGAAAACCCCTTAACTGCTTGGAATCATTCAACTCGTATGAAAAAAATTTAATAACCACTAAATGTATCAAAGAATATCATGAATATAATTATAATCATAATAATATATATCAAGTGGCAGTACAAAATACACCAAATCTAATAAATAATTGTTGAACAATGGAAATATCACGAAATTAAATGTGAGATAAGAAACACCTTACCTTGTGTCTGACATGACCGATTTTCTCTTAATCTCCAGAATAATAAAATAAAGATAATTTATACTTGATTAAGAATATTTTTCAAGTTTATAATTCAATTTAAAACACTTATTACTATGTTATAAACATTATGTAATCATTTAAGTTAATAATGGTTGTTTTTTCCATATTTGAGACTTGAGTGAAAAAAAGACTTCTTATAATTACAAGTTGTTCAGGTGGTTGAATGTTCATTATATCCATAATTATATTCATAATTTATATATCATATTTATCATATATATCTATTATATACATTTATTTATAATAGTATATAGAATTTGGAGATAAGAAATGAAATGCATTGTTCATGAAGACAGTAAGTCGTACATACCCCTGAACGCTACTTCCATTTATATTTCGTATTGTAATGGAATGGAAAATAAATGATACATAAGTATATTATAATTACTGTATAATATAATATATAATTTCATTAACTCTACCCTTTATACATTCCACATAGGGTATGAATGCGTCATATAACAACGAGGGGGTGGTAGTCCGCACATCCTTAAATGAGATTATCTTATTTACCAACTATGGGAACCATAAAGGTATTCTATAAATGAAAAATACAGAAGCATAGAAACAATATAAATATAATATATATCATAAATAAATATAGTTCTATCATAATGGAAACCACGAGAGGCGGTTGGAGATATTTGAACAAGAATCATTTCGTGAGACAATAGTTTCCCATCCATAGAAATAATATTTTTTTACCAATTAAAAGGAGGTGTGTGTAAGTGTAGTTATAATAATTCAAATAAAAACAACCTAGTATATTGATGATACATAGTTTTTAATAAAAATAAATTAATAAAAAGAGTTTAGGGGGTTGGAGAAGTAAAATAAATCAAAATAAAACAAAAAAATTTAAGAGAATACGTTACCTTTAATTCGGGTAACTCCTTTTGGTTTGAACCAAATAGACTTCATGAAGTGCCTTATTACAAAGAAAAGTATTTTAAGTAGAATAGAAGGATCATGAGAGATTATTTGGGTAGGGGTTGGATGAGCCAAGGGGCATGAGAAGTGTGAGGAAGGGGTTAGAGGTGAGGGCTTTTCTTAAGGGGGAGAAGGGGTTCTTTAGGAGTGTATAAAATGTTATTTTATTATATAATTATTTTAAGTTTAATATGGTGAAAAAATAATTAGAGGAAAATATAAGATGACTCATGTTCAATGAAAATTCATCCAATAATAATTTGATAGGTTTTAGATCTTATTTTAATATTTATAAACTTATTTATTTAAATCAATTATTAATAAGGTAAACACTGCATCACTTTTGTGTCCTAATTAATATTATTTATTTGTTGAATAAAAATAAAATAAATAAAATAATATAGGAAATTATTTTATATTTACAATGAATAGTTATAGTCAAAAATATAACTTATATAACCACATGTAAAAATTACATTACAAAAAGATATTTTTTTTGTATTATTTTTGTCTTTACTTATAATTAATTAATCTAAAGTGTTGTAATCACTCCCAAGTGGCACCATGGGGTCCCAAAATCAACCCAAGTATTCCCATGATCGGCCATGACTCATCCAAAATGATATTACCAGTGTTAAGGTAATTTTGAATTTTTATAATATTCTATTTACCTTGAATTTCCCTATTTACATTAAACAACTGAAAATAAAAGTCAAAAGTTACTATTATCCAAATTTATTTTAATCTTATTGAACCAAATTTTACTCACTAATAACAACCATGTATATTGTATTTACAAAATTCAGTTCACAGAAGCGGTAAAATCTCATTTAAATGAAAAAATTAGTTTGTTAATTTCCACTTAATCCTTTCACTATTAATAAAAAATTGATATTTTTCAAGTAAATAACAACAATTAACCCTATTATATATTTTATATTCTGAATTAAAAAAATATTTCTATTTTAAAATTTTCAAAATATATATGTTTCATTAATTAATTTAAAATTAATTCTTGTTGTCATAACATGTAGCATGTTTTTAAGAAACAATGTCTATCAAACGATTGACACTTGTTTATGTCCAATTTCATAGTGAAATTAATTCCAACGACAACCATTGGATTAAATGGTTAAAATATAAGAAAATTACTAATTAAAATAAATTAAAATGATAATATAACCACATAAATAAATAATATTAAAAAGCATATTTGAATTAAAATACATTATTTTTCACTCTCTATTAAAAAAGTGAATTTTATCATAAAAATAAAAATAAATTACTCAATGGAAATTTGGATGTCCCGATTTGAAAAAAAATTATTCTGTCAAATAGAACATATAAAAGTGACCAAAAATTGATTTAGATAGGGTTTTCCAGTAAAAGGCGGTACATCATCCTTTTAAAGTAAATTATGATTAAAATTAGATTCATTAAAATTTTAAGCCTCTATATTTTATTGGATAAATGTAAAAACATTTAAAAAACATATATAATCATATTGTAGTTAGTTATATTCATTCCCATCAATACAACATGTAAATACCATTTAAATTAATAATATTATATAATTATTTTGTAGTGTGAACCAACGATGTGGGAAACATAAGATTTCAATGAAACTCGTTGTTGTTTATCATGTATGACATCAAACATAGAATCCCATTTAAAGTAAAATTAGTAATTAATTTACAATCATTTATAAATATAAATTTCATATTATTTATTTACCTTTGATGTTACATCCATCCCCCCATTTGGGAATTAGGTCCTTGTAATTTTAAAATTTGGCTTGGAAACATCATTGAAAGTCCAACATCAGAAAAAGAGCAAATAAAAATATCAATTTAATGAAATAATGATATATACAAAGGTCACCCCAGATAATAGATACTAGGATTCCATGAAAATAAGGATATGAAAGTGAAACTAACTCTGGTAGATTAATAGAAATTCTTAGAGAACATGATCACAGAACGTTAACCACCACAATACCATAAATTTGTTTTTGGTAAACGTCTGATGATAAAAGAGATCTTATAAATTGTTTACTTCATGATTATTTTCATAGATTTGATGAATTTTATTAATAACTAGAATAAGATCATATTTAAATATACATACTTGTCATGTAGTGTGTCATCGTTTAATAATCTTCTACCACACTCTCATTTTTTCTCCAAATGGTATGCATTAAAGATGAATCTGTCACACCTGATGTACTATAATAAACATCTATATCATCACATAATCTAAAAAATATTAACTATCTATTTCCTCAATATTTATACATCAACAAAAACCAAAATTGGTTAGTAGAATAGGAGATAATCCCCATATAAGATAATATTTTAGAAAAAGAAAAACTACTCTTAATTTTATAAATTTGTAAAAAAAATACCCAAAGTTCAACAAAGACCATTAAATTAACAATTATAAAAAAAATTACTCTATTTAGTCTAAACAAATATTGAAACCCCAATATCAATAGGATTTAATCCCATAGTTTTCCATGATAATTCTTAACATTTATCTCCAAATAACATTAGTAACTCTTAAAGTCTCATTTTGAAAATTAATTATCCTAATCACAAATTCTCCATGATAGTTTAATCATTTCCATAGATAACCCAAAATCAACTTATTGTTGATTCATAAAATCATCTAACTAAAATTAATAAGTCATACTATCATGGGACATCCCGTAGTCCAGTGGTAGGCGATAAATCCCAATCCTACTTTGGTTGTGGGTTCGATTCCCACGGCTTTGTCCGATGCGATGGGTTATCACATGGTATGCATGTTGCCCATTTTCAAAAACTATATAATTTAATAAAATTATATTAAAATTAGAGAAATTCCTCAAAAATAACCATAACATAATTTATCCTCAAAGGTCATATAATACCTTTCATATTGCACCCCAAAATGTAATAACCATTTATCACCTCTTAAATAACATTGAATGTTTCTAATATTCTAACCGTTATTTTTATATAACTTGTGACTAAATTACACACTACCATATAATTTTATCTAAACCAACCCTTGATACCAACTATAAAGAACCAACAATAAACATTTTATAATTTTGAGATAAATCAAGAATTCACTTTGAGGATATTTTCTGGTTTAGATTTTTAGGGAACTAGGCCGTAACTATTACATATTAGCTTAAATGATACAAGTAGTCACTAATAACCAATATCCATTTATTTCATAAAATTTTAACTCTTAAAAAGAAAGATGTCTAGTTCTATGTTTTAGACATCATGACATTTACTTGATCATATCCTTGTCCCTATTTCTTTTTATGTCCTATGGAAAATATTTCAAAAACATGCGATTAAAAAAAAGCTCAGTAAGGGATACACAAATAAGGAAAACTATCAGTTTTTTAAAACAACAATAAAGAAATGAATACATTATCATAAGTAATACTTTTTACCTCTATGAATTAATAAATACACCTCTCTTAATAAAAGATCATTGCTTACAATTTTGTAACCAAAAGATTACCATAAAAACCATAGAAAGAACACATAACATATATAGATAACATGGGACACAAACATACATTAATGGAATAACCATATGGTCAACTTCCATATATATCACTAAATGGAATAGCCATACAACAGACTTCCATTCCAAATGCATTGGAGGTTATAATGTAACCACCCATCCTAGTTTATCACGACACCAACCGTCATTTGGTTTATCACGTAACCATAAATCAAATGTACAAGTACCATTCTAAAATCATAACACGTAAAATATTTCAAAGATAAACATTTCACTAATTACATTTACTTTACAACCATAAGAAATCATTTCAATATATTGACAAAATCAATCCTCTGTCATCCCATTTTCAATACCATATAAAACAGTTAATAATGAGATTTTTGAATCCAAGACTCCCATAACACTTTGAATCTTTTAAATAAATCATAATTTGAAAACATTATTTTCCATACATAGAAATTTGAAAAACAATTCTGAATACATGGAAATTAAGGGGAAATATTTATAAGAATAAATCATTAAAACATTATAACTGATATTTTTGTTAAAGGATTTTTAACAAAATTATGGATGCTTGAATACAAATAATTGAGGAATAACATTTAATAAGAAAATTTTAATATCATGAAAAAGGGATTCTTGATATAATATTCAAAATGATAGTATATACACCATATAAGAGTTAATTAGTGCATAACAACAATAAAGTCTCCATAGAATGTAAATTGAGATGAAATACCTTATAAAAACTGTATCATTAGATTAAGGATAAATAAATGACATAATAACTTGTGAAAAATATAAATACAATCAATATGATTGGATTTTCGTTGTAAATCAATCAGAGAACATTATTATATATTTTTGTAAAAAATAACACCAATGACTTGGATGTTTAACTCAATGAATAAAAATTGAGTTAAAATTACTCTTATCAAGATCATATCGATGACTTGAGAATTTTTCAATGGAGTAATTATGTGTATCAAAATTATAACCACACAATGGGGAGTGGAAATTAAAACATAAATAAATATACAGTGATTCCACACATAATCATACATGACATAATTAAGAATTAGATGATTAACCCAAGGAATGGAAATTCAGTTAAAAAGATACCATACCGATTTGGTAACTTACAAAACATACACACCATGAATGAAAGATCATAAAATGAATATGTAAATACCCATAAATTAATTTATATTATGCAAATAATATAATCTTGGGTAGTACATCCACCACAAAAATGATAATTGTGGAAAATATAGTATCAATATCATAAGAATAAAAAGTGAGATGAAAACCCCTTTCCACGTAGTAATCAATCAACTCGTATGACCAAAAGTTAAAAACCACTAAATTTAGCACCAAATACCATGAATATAAATAAAATCATGATAATATTATCAAATGTAATGACACAAGACACCACATGCAATAAATAAGTGGTGAACAATGGAAATATCGCTGAATTAAAAGTGAGATAAGAAACCCCTTACCTCGTGTCTGAGTCGACTCGTTCGTTCTTTAATATCATGAATAATAAATTATATTAAATTTAAACTTTCTTAAGATCATTTTTCAATTTTATAATTACAATTAGATCTCTTATTTCCATTTTATAAAAATTATCTAAGCATTTATGTTAATATTGGTTGTTTTTTCGATATTTGTTACTTGAGTCAAAAATGGACTTCTTATAATTACAAGTATTTCATGTGTTCGAATGTTCATTATAAAATGAATGATATTAAAGATTTTGATATCATATATATCATATATACTCATTATATACATGTATTTATAAAATTACATAACATTTGGAGATATAAAATTAAATGCATCGTTCATGGAAACGGTAAGTCGTACGTATGTATGAACGCTACTTCCATTTATATTTTCTATTGTAATGGAATGGAAACATAATGATACATAAATATATTATAATTCCAGTATAATATCATATATAATTTCATTAATTTTACCCTTTATACGTTCCACATTAGTCATGAATGAGTAATATCATTTTGAGGGGGCGGTAGTCCGCACATACTCAAATAAGATTATCGTATTTACCCATTATGGAAACCAAATAGATATTCTATAAATGAAAAATACAAACGAATAAAAACAATATAAATATAATATATATAATATAGAAATATAGTTTCATCGTAATGGTCACCATGAGAGGCGGTTGGAGATATTTGAACAATCATCGTTTCGTGATGCATTAGTTTGTCATCCACATAAACTATATGTTCTTTCCCCATTAGAGGTAGGTCTGTGTAAGTGTATTTAAAATCATTCTTATAAAATAAGCATAGTATATTTTGGATACTTTTGATTTTATAAAATATAAAAAATAAAAATATTTAGGGTGTTGGGGAAGTGAAATAAAAAAAATAAAACAATATAATTTAAGATAAAACGTTACTTTTATTTTGAATAACTCCCTATGGTTTGAACCAAAAAGACTTCTTGAAGTGTATTCATCCTATGGTAAGGCTTATAAGTGGAATAAAGGGATTTGAGATCTTATTTGGTTAGGGTTGGGATGAGATAAGGGGATTGAGAGGTGTGAGGAATGAGTTAGAGATGAGGGCTCATTGTAAAGGAGAGGAGGGGTTCTTTAGGAACGTGGGAAAATACTATTTTATTATATAATGCTTCTTGGTTTCTAAAGGTCCCAAAATAATTAAAATATAATATAAAATGACTCATGGTCGAAATAAATTCATCCCATAAGAATTGGACATGTTTTCGAAGTAATTTTAATAATTTTAATGTTATTTATTTAAATCATTTAGTAATGAGGTAAATATAACATCATTTTTGTGTCATAATTAATTTTATTTATATGAAGTCTAAAAATTATTGAACAAATACTATGATGTAGGAAATATTTTTATATTTCCAATGAATATTTATAGTCGAAATGATAACATTATATAGCCCCATGTAAAATTACTTAACTAAAAGATATTTCTTGGTGTTTTTTTGTGATTACTTTAAATTAATTAATCTAAAGTGTCATTATAACTCCTAGGTGGCTCCATGGGGTTCCAAAATCAACCAAATGATGACCATGGGCGTCCATGACTCATCAAATAAGGATTGGATAAGCGTTAAGGTAATTATTTGTTATTATAATATTATTTTTACTTTGAATTACCATATTTATCTTTAACTGCTGTAAATAAAAGTCAAAAGCCACTATTCACCAAAAATTATTTTCATCTTATCAGACCACATTTTACATAATAATAACAAAAAATTATGTCAGATTTTTGAAATTCAATTCATAGAAGCATTAAAATTACATTTAATGGAAATAGTTTTCTTTTTAACAACTACTTAGTGGTTTCACTATTTATCAAAAATTGAAGTTTTACTGAAAAATAACCAAAATTAGTCCTATACAATATTTGTTATTCTGAATTAAAATACGATTTCTATTTTAAAAAATTCAAAATATAATAGTTTCAATAATTAATTTGAAAATAATTCCCATTGTTAAACCAAATAGCGTGTTTTTAAGAAACAATATCCATCAAAAGATTGCCACTTCTTTATGTCCAATTTCAAAGTGAAATTAATTTCAATGAAAACCATTGTATTAAATGTTAAAAATAATATATATTTTACAATTTAAAATCAGTTAAAAAGATAATATAACAATATAAATAAATTATATTTAAATACAGATTTGAATTAAAATATAGTATTTTTCACTCTTCATAAAAAAATGAATTTTATCAGAAAATTACCAAAAAATTTTGAATGTAAATTTTTATGTCGCGATTATAAATATTAATATTATTTTGTCAAATATAACATATAAAAGTGACTAAAACATGATTTAAATAGGGTTCCGCATTAAAAGGTTGTACCTCATCCTTTTAAAGTAAATTGTGCTTAAAATTAGATTCATTCAAATTTGAAGCCTCTATCTTTTATTGGATAAATGTAAAAAAATTTATCAAACATGAATAATCATATTGATGTTAGTTATGTTCATTACCACCAATACAGTGGCTAGGTGTTAAATACCATTTAAAATAATAATATTATATTATTATTTTTCATTATGTCCCAACATTGTGTGCAATGTATGATTTCAACGAAACCTATTGTTGTTTATAGGTTACGCCATGGAACATAGCATCCCCTATAAATAAAAATTAATAATTAATTTACACATATTAATAAATTTGAAAATACAATATTCTATATTTTCCTGGGATGTTACATATATAGATTGTTTAGGACTCTATTAAATTGAAGTCATGACAACCCCTTCAGGTGTTTTCTTGTATGTTGAAATAATATAATAAAATTCAATTGCACTGGAAGAAAATATCATTTTCTAGGTAATATGATGAAATTAAAAATATTAAATACTAAATTTCTTACTAACATACTATAATCCAATCCTAGGATAACCCCACCAAGCATGTATTAAACCATCTCTCCTTATTAGATAATGCATAGATATTAATGAAATGGTGACCAGAAAATGATAACTATAATATAGGAAATTAGTGTGATATGAATAAAATGATTTTACACTGGTTTCAAAAATAATAAATTATTAAGGGAGGAATGCATTCACTCATAATTAAAGGATATATTTACATATCAACTAATTGAAATTTCATGCATAGTGGTTGACTAATTTATAAGTGTATTCTTTGATAGTGGGACTAAAAGGACATATATGATTATTATAATATATAATTATTCATTAAATATCATCATAATCGTAGGATTGTGTTATCCCCGTACGAAGTGGATGTTTAAATAGTACTCTTTTTTGTCAACATTGATATTTATGCGACCCTATATGGGTTCACCAATAAATCCTTCATGATTTATTAGAAAATTATTCATAATGAGGTGAAAAATGTTCATAGGGAATTATTATATAATGCTTCCATGCCCTGTTTTCTAAACTCCAGTTTCATTGACCTTATTCCCAAAAATAAGAATTACATTATTATCACAGAAATTAAGATTGTTTCTATAGGTAACAGTATTTCTAAAATTAATAGTAAAACCAATGAGGCTAGTTTGAGGATATTTGAAAACAAACTCATAAAATCAAATAAGTTCATTTTTTCCAACGAAGAATATTAAAAAAATCCCTCCATATAGACACAAAGAGCATCAACCTAAAGGGAAAGAAAACATAGGCCAAAAAATTTTCACTCGAAATTGACATATCTAAAGAAATTTTCACCCTTATGTTGAGCTTCATTATGATTATAATTACATATTATCGATTCTTCATTAACATAATTCATATTATCTTCACCTATCAGGGGTTTTATTGGATTCTAATTATCATTAATTGATCTACAATAATATTCTATTAATCTTGGAGGGCTTTTAGGAAAGGTTTTCCTATCTCAGGCAATGTATTTTCCTTTGTTAAATACTATATGAGTAGATTCTTTAATGATGTTTCCAACATTGGAATCCAAAAATTAATATATATTTGAAGAGTTTCATTTTCAAACTCTCACATGTTTTATTCTAATTATATATTTCTCCTTTAGTAGGCCTCAAAAACCCTTATCCATTATTAAAGATATCGTTAGACATTATAAGAATGTGGATTTGAAATCCATTAGTTAAAATAAAGTATTGATTCCTTTAGAGATGTGGTTAATTTTAAATGGAATAATAGGATTGTTATAAAACATTGTTTGAATAGATGGGATTAATATTTGAAATTTGTTTGTATTCCACTATTATGGGGTAATGTCAGAATCTTAAATATTTTAGTTATCTCCTCTAGAATTTTAAATCAACTTTCTAGTTGGAATGGAAATTATATGTCAAATGTTGGGAGAGTCTCTACGGTAAACATGATTATTAATTCATTAATTTCTAGACATTGTCCCTTTATAGATTGATTTGAGGTCTCAAAATGAATATTCAAACCATGATTAGGAATCTTCTCTTGGTGGGATCCATCCATGTAAAGAAAACTTGTAACTATGAAATTAAAATATTTTATAAAACCAATTAATATTGGAGGTATTTGTATGCAATTCCTCAATAGTATTAATGATTCTTATCACACCAAATTCACCTAGTAACTCTTGAAATGTATAAATTGAATTGTGATGGGACTTCTAGTTCCCACCCATGGATTCTAAAATTTTGAGATTCATTTATACATTACGTAAGGATTCAAATCCATTGGAATATTTAGGGAAACATGCTACCTACAGTTGGCCAAATGCAACCCATTATATCCACATTTCCACTTCCTATCAAATATGTACATGAGATATAGATAATACCAATAAAATATTCATTATATTACCATTTACATATACCCATTGGAAATATATATACTGTATTTTTTTGTTTCCATAAACATGCATAACCCAATGAAGGACATACTGAATAATATCACCATGCCTTCCCACAATGAAATGGTCAGTAACGACCCAGTAGAACTGGATGAGTTGGAGTTTTATGGAACATAGACATCCCAAAATGTATTTATATTCAATATCCAATCTATCGATCTCTCTCTCTATCTATCCTCTTGTGGGGATTCATTCCATTTAGTAGATTCTTATCTAAACCAACCATGTTCATATATGTTCCATGCAAAACTACTTTTCAAATAATAATGTTAATTAGATTCTTGGAGTACAAGGGTGGGATAAATGAAAAACATACCTAAAATATATTCATTTTCTTCTCGTAATCTGTTTATGGATAATGTTGAAATTTTACAGTGCTACATATTGATTTCTAGGTTGCATGATGTGTTGTGGTGTCTTCCACACCCTCTGTATCCTAGATAAGGGCTTAATTTTCCACTATGTTGGTATTGGAATTTCCTTTATATACTGGATTTGAGGCATAATCAAGGATATAATTTATTTTTATCCACAAAATTGGAATTATACATGGATTTATATGTATCTAACCATTGAAATTATTGATCGACGATCCAGAATGAGGAGTATGACATGAAACGTGTGATTTCCCACTGGATCAAATGTCTCTACAACATTACTCCCTAAAATATAATGGATTTATGTAACTATATGAAGGATACCATGTTGCAGACACATTGAAAAATATGGTGTTCAAAGAGATGATATTGATGTGTTAATTATAAATTCATTAAATTTTTTATCCTTGTTTGATGAGTAAAAAAGGGGTTTGAATGACACGATCATTTTCAAACATAATTGAAGTGACTTGTTTTTTTGTTTTAATAAATTCCATAAAAATTTAATGTTCAGATTCATCTTGGTCATGAAATATTTTAGAATTAATATCACATAAAACTTATATACTATTAAAAATACCCAAGTTGTTATAGTGGATCTATATGCTAGAAGTAGGTTAACAATCTCAAGAGAGGTAAACATCTACTTAACCCTTAATTCAATTGTCATTAATATATATATTATGCAATACTTTTCTTTATACACGTTATTATTCCAACTTTTTTTTGATATAAATATTAGTATATAATTTATTACATTGATTACATGTGATATACAATTTCCCTCACATTAATCACTCTAAACATGTAGTTATCATTCCAAAATTGTCCCTGCATTCCTGATATTCTATATTGTCTCAAGGTCAAAAGCCTATAGGCATGACATTAAATATTAATATTATAGACACATTATTTATAATAATTTATAAGGAATTATGATGGAGATGTATATATGTTATCACCTATCAAGGATTTGGGGATAAAACATTATTTTAGGATATGTTCACATTTTCAAAGAAAGACTAAAAACCGCAAGGTTTTTATTTAATTAAATATTATATCTCTAATTCATTTTAAATATATATGATCATATAATCATTCATTGTAATGGGTACATAAAAATAATTTCATTATTCTCCTACCAATAAAAAGGAATAGAATTTACTAAAATCATTTATTGTTTAATCATTTTATAATTACATAATAAAAACAATTCAATATTTATCACCATATAAGTGTACTCATTTAAACATCTTTAATATTTAATTATCCTTAATATAATTCAAGTTAAATAACCATGTTATGATTATTTATTCATTAAATATATAAATATATTGAAGAGACTATGTTATCCCTTATTTTTTATGTGAAATCCAATATGATAAAATTTATTGAAAAATTATGCTATGTAATTTTATGTAGATAATTCTTGAAGAGTATTACATTTATTTACTATGTACATATGGATTATTATAGATTGAATTATACTTTATCATGATTGAATTTTCCTATAATTAAATATCCTTTTGTTTTGCTATAATATCTCATAAGATAAATGATATTCTGTGATGGCTTTGTCCTTACCATTTATGGGTGATATCTGGGAACGATGCCTTGACAATATGGTTATAATGTCTAAATTAATGAATTTATAAAATTTCCTTCACTATGAAATCATTTTATCGAATCTATTTCATTATCCATGCCATTTGATAGCTTTGTATTATATTATGGTTTGGTTTTCATTGATATAATATCATTTGTTAGGTATTCCTGCTATAGTGTTTGCTTAATTAGTATTCCTTCTTAAATTCAACCATACATTATCCCTCACTAGGAATATAAATTATCACTTTTCACTTATTTCGAATTTCCATAGGTAATAAAATGGAATACTATGAGTGACTAATTATATAGATAATATTATATTGTAATTATTTGTAATCATTTGAATTGATATTTTATGTTTCAGTGTAATGTTTATACATACTTTTTATGAAGTGATCCTAAAACATAATCATTTGATTATAATATCATGTTATTTATATAGAATTTAATACATAACCTATCATATTTGTTTGACTATAATTAGGAGAGATACATCCTAAAACATCCAATATGTGATTTATGGGATTGACCTATGTGTTTTTTGTTTTCTATGAAATTTTATTTGTTTGAAAATATCATGAATATATATACACTCATTGTGTTTATCTCTTTTTAAAACTATGTATGTCTATATTATATTGTCTGTGATGTATTACAAGGTTATATATATGAATTTTATCAAACAAATAAATTGTTGATCTAATTTCTTCACAACCCCTAATTTGTGACATTATAATTTATATGGATGAATTACATATTCAAAAATCAATTAATCACATATCAAGAAACCCAATAATATACATATGAATGAGGATAAGATGTGAATGTCTTCAAAACACATTTATATAAGAATATATATATAGTAAAATATTAAACATACACACTCATCAAAAATGATATTTAATCCATATAGATCATATTTTAGCTTCAAAAAATGGTTTAATTAAGCGAAATGAATGGTAATAAATCTCATATTTTAGGTCATAAATTTCTGAACGTTGATATCTTAATTAATTATTTCAATTTTTTTACTTTTTTAGAAAAAATATATTATTTATAACCTCTTATCTCTTATCATAACGTGTGAGTGTCTGTGTGTGTGTTTTATTCTATATATGCCCAGGAAGTGACATTTTTTAAATTTTATAATTTTTAAAAAATATTTTTCATTTTTAAACATCAATAAAAATAATATTTCTTTTTTTTTATATTTATATAAAACTGTCACGTTTTAATTTATTTCATTAAACTGACTGATCATATAGAAGTTGTATAATAGAAATTATAATTTGATTGTTTATTAAAAATATGTTAATTATTATATTTGAACAATTTTTATTAATGATATTATATAATTATATTTTGAATTTTTAAATTAACATAACTGACTAAGAAAGAAAAAACATATGATGGTTTCATGATAAAGTGAACATATTTATTATGTTTCTCACATAAAATAAGTATTATATATTCGATTATTTTTCTTGTGTTAATGGTTACATCATTTAAAAACATCAATAATATAGGATGTTTTCTAATGAGGAAAACGTATTTAATATAATGATAAATGATTTTTAATTGATTTAACATTTTTTCATTTTTTTATAATTTTTTAAATTATTTTTATCTAATGGAATTTATGTAAATGTTCAATTCTATTGAAACAAATTATAAAATTTATTTTTTGAAGGGTTCTATGAAATTTTATGTGAATTATAATTATTTTGAAATTACTTTTTCTCAATGAAATTTTTTAATTTTTTTATATTGAGAAACATATTTTTTAACTATTACATCCATTATATTTCTTTATTTTACTTGAATTATAAAATATATTTTTGAATAACTCAATTATCATTTACTATAATATTTTAAAATTAATAGATATATTTTCATAATTATCTTCTTAATAGGTAAATAATTATATAATTATTTTATATATTTTAGTCTATCAATTTTAAATATGAGTTTTAAAATTAATGTTTATCCTAATTGTTTATTTTTATTTTCTATATTTTCCCTACTATATTTTAATTTTGTATATTATATAGTGAGTGAGACTTATTTATTAAAATTTTCATCAACATATGTCAAAACATGTTACATGTTGTGAAAAATCCAAAAAAACTCTCTGATATGTAATATTGAATAATATAATTTACATCAACCCATAAATAATCTATGGGTGGATTAGGAAACCTATAATTAGTTTAAAATTAAATCACTAAGTATATTAATAAAACACTCTTAATAATGGAGTTGTCATGTCATGGAATAAATTATCATTAGGAAGAAAGTGGGGTTGAGACTTCACATGACATATTTTCCCTATATTGATCATTCTTATATTCATTATAAAGAGTTTAACATTAAATGGAAGTAATATGATTCAAATTTTAATATAAATATTAAATTATAACATGAATATATTTTTATTCTTATTATATATTCAAATAAATTTTACTAGTATTAAATTAAATTTAACATTTATATATTTATGTATAAAAAATCATACTTCTGTAGTTATAATATATTAATATGGATATTTATGTGGAATATATAATCATTTACTCATGTAAAATTTATAAATTATTTTCCATAGCCTATTTGTACAGAATGGCGATCATTTTAATGATATAAAAATATTTACATCATTCAAATTACTAAATGTAATGGGATTAGAAAAGATCTAATATCCGATTGTAGAATTCTTTTAATAGATATATATAGTGGAATGGTAGTATATTATAAATGAAACTATTTTGAAACATCTATATTTTAAAATTATCCTCTTTAAAGATTTCAATTTTATTATATCCTAAGAAAACATATCTCATGCATCGTCCAAAATATATAATGGTTTATTTTTCATAGATAATTAAATATATCTTTCAAATCGAATGTTATATAAATGTCTTTTAGTTATATAGAGCATGATGTTACTCACAAGAGAGGTAATATGTCACATTAAATGACTTATATATGGTTTCTATATGAAACATAATATAAAAATTATATGAATTTAAATTTTTATCAATTAAAATTAATTTCTATTTTTTATCAGTATATGAAAAAAATTAATATATAAAAAAACCAATTTTAATGTAATATACTCATTTATATTTTGGAAACAAAAAAAGACTAGTTGATGGGAGTTATGATCCATTTTATATATTTTAATATATAATTATATATTCAACGAGTTTGGGAATAATATTTTAAATGAATAATCCGTAAATTGTTTTTGATAATTAGGGAATAAAATTTATCATTAAATGATTTTATTCTAGAAATTTTTTGTTATTAAGTTTTATTGAATTTCCATCGTAATAAAATTACATGTAAAATAATAATACACCACTATTGTATAATGTTCTAAATTTTTTCTATTTGTTGATCATCACTACTACCATTATGTAATAATGATAGGTTATGTAACTAAAGACTCATATAGTGAAATAGATTACATAATTTTGGGAAATTATAATCATGTATATTTGTTTAATCTATTACTAGTATATCATATATATGTATATATATAATATTTTACTATGTCATACATATTATAATTCCATTTTTAATGTATGTGTGTGTATGTGTGGACTTGACTACATGGATTGCTCACTTTTTCTAGAATGTTGTTATCCTAAAATTTATTTGTGAACATATTAGTTTGTCATGTATATTGATGATCAGAAATTTTTATTTATACTTGCTATATTTTTCTAATATATGTGTTTTTCTTGCACATTATAATCAACTCTCTACACATAGTCTTTTTGTTAATTTATATATAGGGGTTTCCAGAAATTTATTCACTATGAAAATTTATCCAGTTTCTCCCCTTTGTGCGGTTGAAAATTTAACCAGAACTATAACTACCAATTGAATATGAAATATATCCATTAATATAATGTTAAAATAGATACATATTAATATTATAATTTATAGTATCATGGCCAATACTTCCCTATTGAAGTATGATTCATAAAATTTTATTTTACTTTATATTTTTCACTATGTAATCAATTTTCTCTCCTATATCAAATGGGATTCCATGATAATGAAACCTCTAATAAATTTATTCTATTTTTTCATGCATCCTAATTTTTTATTACTATATTTCACAACCATTCATGACCATATTTGAAAATTCACATTTTTTATGGATTTTTAGTGATCCATGTCGTGATAAAATCTAATGACTACTTTTACTTACCATGTTCTATATTTCATTAAAATTGTTCAAGGATTCAAATCTATTGAATGTTGAGGTGGGGAAGTTTCATCCTAATATAATGTGTTTTATTATATTTATTCTTGGTATGGAGATGGAAATGGTGACTAGATTTATGGAATTACACCTTTTTATTAAATATCTTTTCATTTCATGGTACAAATAGAGGATCTGTTAATGTTTTGTTTCGTCAAAATAAATTAAATAATACAGGAAAAAATAAAACATTATTATAAATCCACATGAAATAAATCTTAATGGGTTCACTATATGATAAATTTACTCCATCACATATCATAGGTATGGACATCAAATAAAAGTGTCGAGCATGAGGCCGTGTAATGGAATATTCCAGAGAATAATTTAGAATATTATCATGAGAAATATCAATATGAAAATAAAAAATACAAATTTTTCTTAAATAAATTATTGTGAGGTATATTATAACTAAGTAAACCTGAATCATAACATGGAAACCTGGGTTAAAAATTTAAATGATACATTCACAAGCATATCACCATGGTTTTTCGCCGTGGTTTCATAGATAAAAATTACCAAGTTTATTCTCCAGGTTACCATAAAAATGTAATCATTAGAGAATAATTTAAATACCCAATTCATTATAATTCTATAAGTGAAGACTCTTAAAATGCATTAATTTACTATTATCCATATAAATTTTTATAAATCATTTAATTGAAACCCATGCAAAATAAAGAATAGGATTCTAACATAAAATATTGGCATACAAAAGATATTAAAGATATGATTGCTACATAATATTTAACCCACACAAATAAAAGTAATTTATATATATGTATTCCTAAAATAAAAAATAATTACTAAATATAGATGAATAACCACTGAATATAATAGATATTTTGGTATTCAAATACAAAGGGAATGTGAATTCCATAAGTAAAAAAATTGAAATATGAAAGTAAATTAAGAATCACAATGAGTATAGAACATGGATTTTAAATGGTAGAATTATGATGGGAAAGGGACTCAAATTCATAAAAGACTATTCCTACATTAAAGGGGTAATAAAATGTAAAAAAATTAAGTCAGTTTAAAAATTACAAGACATACCATAGGAAAAGAGAACTTGATGAAAAAAATGAAGTAGAGATTTCTCTTTCCTTGATGAATTGACTTTAAAAATTGTAGAATGAACCTTATGGGATTGAGGAATCCTTTGGAGTATCAATGGGAGGAATAACCACCCAAAAATCATGCAAGATATATTGGTAGTGATATGAAATGTATAAATTGGTGGGTATTTATATAAAAGGTATAGAAATTTTTTAATAATTTCAAAATTTAGGTCATGGGAAATAAGATTTAAAAAAATGAAAAAGCATTTGAAAAAAATTGGGGTTTCAGATGGTTTTGGAAATTGGAGTAGTATTTATTATATTTCAAGATTACTAAACTGGATTTTTTAAAATTTTATATTTTCTTAGATGAGAAATTATTCCAAAAAATTAATGTTTTTAAAATCAAAATGATCATTTTTAGACATTTCAAAATCACATATCATTTTGGAAATGTATTAATGATGACTAAAATACCGAATAATCATAAAATTAAAACATTTAGTTCCTGGATTTGGCTTAATTAGTTATTAAATCATTATGATATAACAATAAATACTTAAAAAACAATGGAAAATCAGAACTATATTCATCTTGATTAGTGAAGAAATAAATTATTTTAGAAAAACCTCATACATTCTCCAAAACCTAATAGTAATATTATGATTTAAAATATAACGATAATTGTTCCTAAATAATTTTTTAAATATGATAATATTAAATTTTAATTATAAAAATACTTAATTATATATAAATATCAGTTTTTAAGGCATTGTAAAATTTCTGACACTATTAATAAATTTCCTATGGCACTAAAAAATTAATTTATCATTCATATTTTGATAATTTTCCATTAAAAGATGAGTTAATTAAATCATTTATTTTTTATAATACCGGAGATTATATAAAAAGTGTATATATTTTCCAGAAAAAAAAATTTATATTTAATTTTCATACAAAAAATAAAATAATATAATTCATCTCAATTAAAAATATATTTTATTAAGAAAAAATATTATACAGTGTAATTTAGGGAAGAAATAATTTATTTTTAAAAGAAATTTACACATTATGTATCTCTATTCAAGACATGTTACCCCTTATTACACCTGCATACTCCTTAATGTTAACCTATGTGATGGTGGTGGTTTCTTGGGGTGCCTCATCTTACATAGATCGAGTTATAACCTCCACTAAAATGAAATTATTCTATAAGTGATTTTGTTTAGTCTTAACTTTTGGACGATCGACATGGGATTATTCAACCGAAAATCCTAAGTATGATACATCCTCCCCATGTTCAAAAATATGGGAATCATATGGCAGGACTCTATTAGTTGATATCGTTGTATGTCCTTTTTGTATCAATTATCATGTTAATTACTACATATAAAAACTAATTATGATTTGAAAATTATCACCTATGGTTGTAGTTTCCAATGTATATATTAAACAATGTTCATATTTACTAATGGTAATATTTTACCAACATCCATATAATAGATTAATCAAAATTGCCACATTTTCATTTATACCCTATAAATAAAACATAATTCTTTTAATAAAAATTCTCTATAATTTTACTGTAAGGTTATTTTGTCATTTCATAAAAGTTTGATTGGTTTAATATTAATTTGTTTCATTTTTATTTCATTTTTTTTGGGAGATGGTTATATTAGATTTCGGTGATCCTTGTTTTTTCCATTTTAGATTTTCTATTTTATATAATTTTTCTAATTATATTTTTTATTATTTTAATTTATTTCATGGATGAATAATGAATTTATCATTGGTAAAGATATAAAATTTTGTTATATTATCATTATTAATTATTTCTATTATATTATATAATATCTAACAAACATTTATTCATGAAATAACTATTATTTTAAAAAATATAGCATCATTACATTCTTTCTCCCATATGAAATTTCATTCTGGAAATTTCAAATCATTTTCTGAGTTGAGAAAATGTGAGTTTACTTCTATGTTATTGAGTCATATGGTTCCCATGTGTTTTATTCATATTTATGGTTCCTCAAATTTTTTTTTTGATATCGGTAGTCTCGTTGCAGAGAGCCTTATCTCTATGGTCCATGTTCTTCACCAAAAACTCCTCATAAGAGAGGTCATGCTCTTCTTGTACCACCTTCAAATTCATTATATGTGATGGGTTAGTAATATAATTCATTAATATATATACATAGAATACATCATTAACATGTAGAAAACATGGTGATGTTATAGTCGATGGTCCACTTCTCTTATGTGATAAAGTATTTCAAAGGGGTCATTATGCCTAGGGCTGAGCATCCCTTTCTTTCAAAATAGCATGACTCAATTACATGGTGATAGGAAAAGTAACAAATTGTACACAAAAATATACTCTAATCCCCTTATATAGTTATCAACATAGCTATTCTAACAAATTTGATCAGCCTTTATAATTTGTTGGATTTGAGGAACCTTTTTTGTAATCTCTTACATAGGATCAGTCATAAGAAATTTACCCCCATCAACATCATCAAAAAAATATGTGTTATACAATTCCTTATATATAGTTCTTCATATGGATCCATTTCAATACTCAAGAGGATGTTATAGTTGTATTATAACTCAAAAAATGGGAGGGATTTCGCCCATACACATTTAAATTTTATATGGCATGTTCTCAGCATCTGTTCATATGTATTAATATACCTTTCAGAATTGACACTAGTTTGAGGGTGATAGAACATACTAAAATTCATTTCAGCATTCATATATTGTTGATGACTTATCCAGAATTTATATGTGAACCTTGGATCAATATAAGAAATGATAGAAAGTAGAACCTCATAAAACCTCAACTCTTCTATTACATATATCGTGGAATGTTAGTAAAAGGATAAATATTCATTAATAGTGATAATATGGGTTATATTAGTGGGTTGAGATATTATAATTCCTATTACATTATTTTAGTTAGATGTTCTTGGGGGACCTGTTACGAAGTCCATAGTGATAATATCCCACTTCCATGTTGGTATGGGTAGTGGATGCAATACCCCTTTTATGAGGTTATCTCGCAACTTTTACATGATGATATACAATGAAACATGGATTGTAGTCAACAATATCAATTTACAAATAATCCATTGAATAATGATAAAAAATCCCCCCAAATAGTTTAGTGATTTTATGATGTATATAGATTCTAGATCTATGAGCTTAATCAATATTCTCCATCTTTATCTGATGAATATATGGAACAGAAATATTTGTATGAAATTCTTATATGCCTTAGTGAACAATATTGAACTCTAGAAACATTTCAGTTTTTAAAATATCTATCTTAATTTTAGACATAGCTTATTCTCTATGTGATATTTTGACTTTCCATAGTAATTATGGTTGATAAATCATTTAGTATGGGGTTAATTATATCCCTATCCATATGATTATCATTTCTAATTTTACTAGGTCCTTAACAAATGAATCATATTTAATCATTGTAATTGGAAGAAAAAAGGGTCTTTCCAACATAATGAATCAACGATATTGTTTTCTCTTCCATGGTGATGATGATTTCAATAATTACTGTATTTATGAAGTTCTAATAGTCAAATTTATATATTTTTCAATAACTTTTGAGTAAAAAATATACTTCAAACAGTAGTTGTCTATGTGTAGATCACATTTATCCCCATAATGATGGTACCTCCAAAATATCAGTGAAAAAAACTAAATCTAACAGTAGGTCATTCATAAGATAATTCTACTCTTGAGGATTAAAAAGTCAATATGCATAATAAATCACCAATTCATTTTGAATAATAATTCACCCAATCTATTTCATAGGTACATCGCTATAAAAAGAATCCTTCTATTATAGAGTGTAATGTTAATACAGTTTTAGTATCCAAAATATTTATCATCTCATGAAATCATTTTAACACTCTATTGTCTTGATGAAATTCGATCATTTTCATGTTATCTTGGTTTGAGGATTATAAAGAGAAGAATTAATTTTTAAAATCATCCTATAATATCCTAAAAACCTAAGGAAATGATGAATATTAGTTATGTTTGTTTGATGAGGCCACTCATCTATAGCCTTTGACATCATAATGTCAATTGAGTTTCCTTCATTAGTTTCAATGTGCCCCAATAATGTAACATGTGGTTACTAGAATTCACATTTTTTTAATTATTAAAACTAATTATCCTTCTGTAGAGTTCCTGGTATAACCCTCAGATGATCCTCAATATACTAGGGATTTTGGAATATATCATAATATCATCCATAAAAACAATAATGAATTTATCAATTTATTCATTAAATATTTTATTCATCAAATACAAAAATATGGTAGGAAAATTATCTATGACAAAGAGGATAACAAAAAAAATATAATTCTTATATTTTGATTGGAAGAGAGTTTTTGCAATATCTTCTTTCATCATTATCAAATAAGGATACCAAGATCATCGGTCAATCCTGGAGAAGAGTTAATCCCCATGAATATGATGAAATAAAACATAATTCCTTGGGATAGGGTACTTTTTATTTACTATGATTATATTATGTCCTTTATAATCAATTCATATAATCAATGATATATCTTTCTTATTTATGAAGATATAATTCCCTCCCAAATGAGTCAAACTTGGTCCGATATATCCCTTCTCTTAAAGATCATTAGTATTTTCATTACTTCTTGTAACATTTAATTTTTTTTTATATATGTGGTATTTTATGAAATCTTATACTAATGTATTATTTCAATTTATAACTCTACAACTCTTTGTGGGGGAGGAATTTGTAACTCTTTAGAAAATGCATCAATGTATTCTTCAATGATGGGTACATTCTATATCATTACACTTTCATTTACTTCTCCCTCTTCACCAATCATCTCAATTAAGAAGGTTATGGGGGTTTCTTCTACACAATTACTGGTACAATATATATTTTCCTTGAATATGACTGTAGGTTTTGAATTTTAGATGACTGAAAATTATTTACTTCTACATTTGATATTAGCAGTATATATTGCGAACCAGTCCATATGTAGCACAGTTTAAATACCACAATGAGAATGACTACTATATTTTTCATGAGATTATACTCTCTAAATATAATACTGGTGTTTCTATTTCATTTTAATGTGAGTATAATTCCTCTTGGAATTTTAACTGATAAAATTACTTTTAGAATTTTATGTATGGATAATATATTGTTTGCGATCACTGATGAAATAATGGAATTCATAGAACAAGATTCAACCAGTTAACATTCTAACATTGTGAGGACAATGATTATAAGTACCACCACATTGTTCGGAGAATCCACATCATAATTAGTTATAAAAAAAATTCAACCATGATCTCATGTCATTTGTTGGGGGTGATGGTTTTTCCCTCTATCATCTTCTAATTTGGTCATTATTTGGAGAGGTGTCCAATATAGCCATACATGGAGCATTGATCTTCTAGTTTGGAATACTACATCATCAATTTTTTTAGTGTTGTGTAGTTTAGGATTTACCTCACCATGATAGTTTCACCATATATATCCACCTCTTCCACAGTTATTTCACCTTACACATCATTGTATATAGTTCCCCAAGTAATAATTCCATCTTTTTTTAGACCTGGGAGGCTTCACATTCATTCCTCATCTTTCGTGATTGAAATTTATCCTCGATTTTGGCACTATTTGTCTCTACTTTTCTATATATATATGTTACTACTACATATCTCGAAACATAAATTCATCTGATATATAACACTGCACTATCTCCTCATAGCTTTCTTAATATATATTTTAAATATTCCTCAGCATATGGGGTCTATGTCCCTCAGACAATCTATCAACCATTCCCATATGATCTATAACAAAGCTAGAGGTGTACCAATAACTTCTTGTAATGTTAATTTCATAGATTCCCACACTAAATTTTAATTCTTCTAGATCACTAGGAATTAATTATCCATATTTTCACTTTTTATGAGGAAAATATTTATTAGAAAATATTCCGTTGAACACTTCCAACTGCATTGTATCAATATCAATTTATGGCATAATGCTTTTAATTAGTGTCCAGTAGTTCTCTACTTCTCTTTATAATATGTATTCTACAAGGATTTCCTTCTCTTTCACCAAACAACAGTGTTTCAAAAAGAAATTTATAATAGAGTACATCCATTTCCAACAATCAATGGTTAGGTAAATCCATGCTACAGAATGTTGTTCCCTTTATACTTAAATCTATTATCTAGACTAGATTTTCATTATTATTCCTAAAAAAGTTAGTTTATTCCTAATCCTCATGAAGTTTTCTATTTTATCATTCATTGAAACATTATAAATTCATTATGCATTTTAATCATAATTTATATGGCCACTCCAATTTTCCACCATTTTTTACTATAATATTAAAAAAATAGTCAGAAATGTGTTAATTTTTAAGAATATTTTTATTATAATGGTATTTTTATCTTAAAATATCATCATTACATATGTTTTTAATAACCTTGAAAAAATTACATTTTCTTTGTACCCTCATAGAGGTTTATAAAAGTCTTGGTATTGACCAAAAATATTATCAATTAGTGTCCAATAAGGTGTACAGTAAAGATCGGTGTCATGCACCAATTCTGATTTAGGTCTATCTCAAAGAGGTGTTTTTGGACGTTACCCCTAGGTACATCTGTTCCAGTTACACATCCACATGTAGTTTCCAAACAAGGATGAGTTTTTATAGAAACCACTTACCTCATATATACCAAAATACTAAGATGTTTTAATATATATTGACATGTCCCTGTGGTTATTTGTAATGTTTTTGAGTACAAATTAACACAATTAACTAAACCATTATTTGATACCAACTATTTAAACCCACATTTAAATTACATAATGTTTCATTTCGTTGTACAAATGTAGGGTCTTTTAAAATGATGTTTCATCAAAATAAGGTATATAATATAAGAAAAAATAAACACTTTTCTTAAAAACATTTTGAAGACAACTTCATGGGTTCATCCTAAGATTCCATTACTACATCTCATAACCATGGTACATTCATTAAATGAGTGGATTGAGCATGACCCCTATTATATGATATGAATGCAAAATATTTAGCATGAGATCATAATGAATATCACTAAGAACATGAGGAATAACAATATAAATGGAACAAGTTATCAGGAATCATATATATAATATAATAAACATGAATCATATCATAGAAAATTATATACAAATTTAAAAGAGAAATTCATAATGATAACACCATGGACTTCACCAATGTGACATAAATGAAAATTACTTGGTTATTTCACCAAGGTATCTTAAAACATGTTATATATAGAGACTGCAATATTTACCTAATGCATCAAAGATCAATCAGGGTGAACCCTCCATTTTTCATAATACCATGTAATCTACATAGATCATCATTATTCATTTCATTAATAACACTTTCAGAATAATGAATGAGTTTCTTATCCAAAATATTGGCAAACAAAAGAGTTTAAAGATAAGATCATTGCACTATATCTACCGATGAAAGGAAATTTGAGTATTATATAATTATATCCCAAAATAAAAAATTAATTTATGAATATATTTTAATATCCATAATAAATAAAATATATTGGGTATTCAAATAAAAAAAAATAGGATTGATCATGCAAAAGTAGAAAATTATAGTAGTAAATTCAGCATCAAGAGCTGTGTAAAGCATGATTTTAGAAATCATTAAATTAGTGGGGACTAGGATATACCATTAATAATATTTTATTCTTGTTGTAATAGAATAAAAAAAAGTTGAAAATTTATCTCATTTTGTAAATTTGATGAAAATATTCATGAAAAGGGACGATGAATATAAAAGAGAAGTGATGATTTCCTTTACCTTGATGAGTTGTTCCTAATACGTGAGGATTGAAAGATGTAAGAGAGAGAAACAAATTGGATGTAAATTGGAGAGAACACCACTATAACTTTGTGAATTATGGGTTGGGAGGGAAAGGAGATTGCAAAATGGGTGGGTGTTTAAAAAAATAGAGGGAATTTTTTATAAATTCAAAAAAAAGGAACTGAAAAACATGGTTGTGGAAAAAAAATTCCATTTTCACACCCTTGGTTTATTTCTCATGGATTTATAAATTGGGGTAAAATTTATGTATATTTTAATCTACATGTATTGAATATCATTTTTTAATAGACCCTTTTTCATAAAAGAGTATATATTTCACATAGTACTGTTTTTACGAACAATCAATATCCTTTTTAGACATTGGGAAGTCACTTATAGTTTTTGAAATTGATTATAACATATTAAAATTCATATTAATCATAATATAAAACATTAGTTCATTTAAAATATTTAAATATTTATTTTATAATTATGATATACTTCTGAATTCAATAAACCTATCTAAAATCCAAAAATCAATTTTTATTATTCATGTAAAATAAATAATTGTATGAAATTATCAAAATTTCGCCAAAATATAATTTCAAAATTCTAATTTCAAATATATTTTATATTTTTCTATAATAATTCTATATATAGATTAATTGTAAACTTAAAATATTAAAATCTTTATAAATTATAAAATATTATTTTTTAAAGCTAAATCAAAAGTTTCAAACTTATATAAATTTTATTAGGCCATTATAAAGTTATTAGAGCACTTCTATTTAGATAATTATTTTTAAATTGTTTTTTGATCTACTAGAAAATTATTCAGAATAGTGATGTTTATTAAAAAAGGGTATATATTTTTTTATAAATTATAATTAAATTAAATCATCAAATTAATCTCAAAAAAAAATATATTTATTAACAAAAATAATCATTTTAGGATTTTTTGGAATAAAAATATTATTTATAATAATTAATATAATAATTATTTAAATATCTTCTTGACATACAAAAAAATATTTCATCTGCATATTTTTTATGGGTGAGTTGTGAAATCGTGGTATTTTTCTGGGAGGGGATCGACTAACATTGACCGAGTGGTAATCTCTACAAACTTGAACTTGTATCATATGGTATTACATTAAATATTCATATTCGAGAGCTGAAATGGGGCATCATCTGAGGAAAAACTAGTGATAATACCTCCATTATATGTTATGACAAGTGGTCATCAGATGACATGACTCTACTAGTTAACATTTATTCTACATTGTGAATCAATTATACATTGTCTTTACTACTTTTGAATAATAATTATAATGGAAAAATTTTAACCCGTGGGTATTGATTCCAACAATGACATTTACCATTGGCCATATTCACCAATTTTCATATTTATCCAATGGTCACATAACCGTCTAATCCCAGCAGTTTTATTTCCTTTTATACCCTATAAATAAAACTTCATTACTTTAATAAAAATTAAAAAAAATTACCCCCTAAGGTTATAATTTTATTTCCTAAAATTTTCATTGGTTTGATAATATTTTGTTTCAATTCTATATCATTTTATATGGGGATGATGATCCTACAAAACTAGGGTGATCCTTATTTTAACATTTTATCTTATATATTTTATATTAATCGTCAAGTTGTAATGTTTTTCATTTTATTTTTATCATTATTAACTAATGTAATGATCATTGTTAAATAGATAAAAAATTTGTTTTATATTTATTTTATATGTGTATGATATTATATAAAATGTAACAAACATTCATCTACATACTGAATATCATTAAAAAATGTTTGGGTGATTACAAGCTTATCTCACTTCTTATTAAGATGGTGAAGGCTCAGTAAGAAGATGTGGGTATCATTTTATAGGAAAGAGATATATTTTTTTTGTATGACCATGTATATATGTAGGGTAATTTTTCTCTCTATGATATTTAAGGAAAAATTGAGTTTCAAATCTTACAAGTCCCTAATATCAACTTTTCTTAGAGTAATCTGAATAAATATGAGATGATCTTTATGGAATGTAATATAGAAATCACATTAAAACAAAACATATATATAATATGTTTATAAGAACTCACTAAATTTATCTCTTTGTTTGAAAATAGGGAAGTCGATTCTGACATTCACACTCAGGATTGTTGGTCAGAGTAGGACACTCAATTGGGGGTGAATTGAGTTCCAATAAAAATGTCTATAAAAAACATAACAAAAAGATACCTAACTTGAAATAAAAAACGACCTATTTAACCTAAGTAGTTGAATTATTACTATTTTTATCTTTTAATTGATTTAAAAAAGAGTTATTAGTTCTCAGTTAATGTAACAAGGATTGTTATTTCAACTTTTTAAACAAGTCTACTAAATAAAATTCGTATATATCAACTATCAAATATTAACTACCAGATTAAAATAAATTATTTCTTCTAGTAATAGATAAAATAGTGAAAATAGAACATTAAAGGGAATGATAGAAATAAAACTAGTGGTTTAGTCTCAAGCTGAGACATAATCCTCTCCACTTGGTGATCTGCTTCCACCAAGAAATATATATAAATAATCTTTGATCCACACCCTGGATTGGGGTAAAAAATAATATACAAAATTTCCACAACAATAAGACCTCTTCCATGTATTTAATTGGAGTGAAAAAATAACCATTCCACACAAGGAACTCTTCCACTATTATCCATGGGAGGGTAAAGAGTATGACATGTGGTTTGGGAAGATATATATATCTTCTAGTTTTTTATAGGTTTTGGTGTGTGTTTATAAAAGATAGATAAATACACTACTATTAATAAAATAACATCTCAGAAATAAATAAATATGAATGTGAGAAGTGTTTTAAGTATTTTTGTGATTGTCAACACAGCTTGTGACTGCTCAATGTAGTGTTAAAATGCATCTTGAGTCACTTTACATATACATACAACAAAATAGAGTTTCGTGAGTGATTCAATATATTGTTTCAAGTGAGGTAATGGTTTTAGAGATTAGTGCATCTCCTTTCATTAGTTTTTTCTACAATATGTTATTCAGTTACTCTCTTAGCTGTATCATTATGATTCTATAGTTTTTGATTGTCTATTTTTTTCTTAGGAGCACGATTAGCATGACTCATATCTTGTTTTATTGATCGGATATTCCCCTAATACACTGTATCAATTAAGAAGCATGTTCCCTGGAACCACATACTGGTCTTTAAAAACTCTATCAATGTTTTCTAACTTAGAAATAAGAAGATAATGAAATAAATAAAATATATAAGTTCACAAAATTATGAACTTTTGGATAAATATTAATTTAAATTAAAAAATGAAGGTGTCTCAGGATCGGTAGGTTGGGTAGTAGTGTCTTAGAATCAGTGTCTCGTACTTAGTGAATTATTCATTTTGGAATGTTGAGTCATGTCTTGATGACTCAGGAATTGTTGGTTGTTCTGATGATAGGTCATCTTGATGGTAGGTCTGATTGGCAGTGACTCATGCCATCGATATCACATACTGGTAACTCATACATATGGAGGAATATGATTCCATTTGTAAGTCGCTATATCGGTAGGATGATGTAATTTTGACTTAGCAATCTGTAGATCAATGTGAGAGTGTCTCATTCTATGCAAAAATTCTGAGTTCCGTAGTCGATTGGTTGAACAATTGAAACTCATTGCATCAGTAAATTGAGTGATAGTGTGTTATCCTTTGTTAGAATCTAGTGTTTATGATAACAGTGACACAATTATAAGTGAGAACATTCATTGACAGGTCCATGAAAATTGTATTATATTTAGATGGTTATTTATATGTAGTAGGAAGTCCCACAGTGACTCTGCTTTAACAGTGACTCATATATATTCAAATATTTAAACATGAAATATGAAGTGTATTAATAGCAGAATATATTAGAATGATATGTAAACATGAGTAAACATAATTATACAAAATTTAACATAATTAAGCATGATTTGTTAGCATTAGAATATAAGAAGCCTAACATCCTCCTCCATTTTGATGATCAAAAAAACATCTAATTAATAATCAATTCATAATGATCATTGTAATGAAGAACTATTATGATCAAAATTTTATAGAGTTCATGAGAAAGTAATTTTTAAGATAAAAAAGTAATGTAAAAATTAAATTCCATAGTATTTCTCCTTTTCTATGTAATGCCAAACGGAATCTACCCATTTTCATATTATCAAATATAGATCAACTATGAAATAAAAACATAACATAGATAAAAATATATAATGTATTTCATGATAGAAATATAGTACACTGGATGTGAAGAAATAAAATATACAACCATATGAAAGACCAACACAGATTCAAGACTTCTCTAATGAAGGATGTGGGACTAATTTCTAGTTTTCAATAGCATTAGTTGGACAAATATAAGGAACATAAGGATATGAATTATAAAATAATGAATGGGGACACTAGAAGGCACTAGAGGTATTAGATTATGAGTGGAAGATGTATGAGGTGTATGTTCCCAATAAATAATATGGGCTAGATGAGTAAGACCCTAGGTTATAGACATGGGAAAAGGTTGATAGTTTGAAGGGATAATAGAAATAGTGTTCATAGTCACAAAACCACTGAATTATGGTTTATTGGATTGGTTGATGGAGCCTGATGGCAAATGTTCATTGACTGGTCATATAGGTAATGCCTCTGGTGCTATAATAGTAGTATTATGATGATTTATATAGGGCTTCAAAAGGTTTAAAAAATCGATGATAATTTTACCACCATTCTCTAAGGCCATAATGAAACCATCCGTGTTCTCCATAAACATTCGAAGTGAAGGGTTATGTTCTTAAATTTATTTCACTTGATCCTTGAAGGCTTGGGTAATAAGAGGCAGCCTCAATTTCTCATCCAAATACATAATGTGACTATGAAAAAGTTTAATGTGTGTAAATAATGATAAAATAGAAATCTAACTTCATTATAATACCTTTATTACGATGAAGTATCCCCTTTCATGTAAAACTCTTCCATGTAATAGATATGATCAAGTTTCTATCAAAATTTTCATTGCATGGCCAGATCTAATCGACCAATCATAGTTTGATGTTATCCTCTTATCAATGATATGATCATATCCCTGTTAGAAGTACGAGAAAGTGTACTAAAGGCTAAGGCTTCATATACAACATCATTGACTATTGATATCAAAATAGCTAGATCATGATTTGGAGGAGGATTATCATCATTAGAATACTTATATGTAGTATCTCCATGAATTTTTCATCTTGTTTACCTAGAGGTTGCATACTTATATGACATCCCATTCAAAATAGAAATTATTACAAACAAATCCTCCTTTAATATCTTATTATCCATTATTTAATAATAATATTTAGAAACTATATATGGTTAAATCTAAGACAGAACTCTCTCCGAGATCATAGAAGCATATGTTTTACTATGATGGGTTCTGTTGCTAGTTGAAGTTGGAGGATAACATTAACTACTAAACAAAAAACCTCTTGGATGATATTGAAATCATGACCGGTCAAATACTTTGAATGCATAAGTTCAACTAGAGAATTAGATATATGAGAAGGAGGAACTACTAGAGACGGTCCTATTTCAATTATTTATCCAACTTGATCTCTTTGAGAATGATCCACATATTCTAACAATAATTCCTTAGGATAATATTCATTAATATCTGAATCTGGATTATCTATGCCAAGAGGGACATATCTTGGTTAGTTATCCCATTAATATACTATTACTTCCAAAGGAATAAAAGTAGATATTTTAACACTTTTTGGTTGTTTTTAACCCACAATATGTGCTTTATTTCTAGAATAAACAAGTTCTTTAACAATAGCAACTAGAGCTACTTCATCATCTCTAATAGACTTAAGAACAAATTGATGATCCATCACTGGTTTCATTTCTACTACAACAATTTCATCCAAAAATGATGTTTCTACATTATTTTGATGATCCAAATAATATTTAGTTTCTACTAAATCATTCCAAACAATTGTCTTAGATTCTTTGATGGGTCCTTGATCCCAAACCATATGATTACCTTCACCACCCCCTTTGAAATAATTTCTAACACTCTCTTCCTTTTCCTTTTATTTCTTCAGTTGCACCACTTCCACCTTCTTCTTCAAATTCATTCTATTATTTTTCATAATCTTCTTCTTCAGTTTCAACATTAATATTTTCTTCACCCTTGTTTTCTTCCTCTACATCACTAGACTCATTATCATATTCACTCTAAATTACTCTAGCATACTCATTAACTTTAAATTCTACTATATCCTCATTAGAGTCTTCATTTGTGATAGGTTCATTAGTAGTAACCATTTTGGTGGGATTGGAGATTCAAAATAAATTCACTTAGGAGTTTAAGAAATATATAGAACACTCCTTTTATCAATAAGAGATCCATTTTCTTTCTTGGTCTCATCTACTTCTTCTTCAACATTAGAATATTTGACCAGCTCATCTATACCTAGGCCATGATCATACATATCATTTAGACTATATATATGTCTAACTTGCTCAAAAAGTTCATAAAAATACTCTTTATCCACAAACCACTTCCTATTCTAGATATTCCAACGGATTTTTATTTTTCTCATATGACTTTAGTAATTAAAATATCAGCATTGTCAGTTATTGTTTCTTCTCCAAAATTCACTACACGTTTAGATTTCAGCATCATAGAAAACATCTTAGATTAATATTGGTAGGTTTACATGGACATAGGCTTTATCATGTCACTCATGTGGACCATGAGATATCTTTACAAATTAATCGTATGTCCCTCTTTCATCAGATACAACAAATACACATCCTGATATTTTAAGGGAGCAATTTCCCCTTCCATAAGACAATGTTGATGATGTGTAAACTTAAATAACAACCTAAATTAACTTACCAATTATGTTTTTCTACAACTTACTCTGATTCCATCAACTTAAAATTCCCTTTGGTGAATTTTGATTATAAAAAATATCACATGGAGGAGGAGGAATGCCTTTATAACCATCAAAAATGCCATTATGAGGGTCCTTCAAGCAATCAACACACTTCTTATAAGACAATTAAATCCTTATTTCACATATTATATAATTAGTCAATAACTCCTATAATCTTTCACGAATAAACTAGACTTAAATATAAAACTCATACACTAGTTTTTTATAGATAATTCGTGTGTTGTTGGAAACCACTCCAAAAAAATTATTCTATCAACAGTTTCAAAACAAGAGACATACATTACAATATACACTCTAAATTCATGTCAGTTTTAGGTACAACTATTCTATTGGAATGATCATTGTTAATAGGTTCATGTTTAGGAGCTCTTGACTCTCCCATTTTCCACCTCAAATGATGAGGCTTTTTATTATACATTTGTGATGGATTCTTCACACGAACCATTGTAAAGGATTTGAATGTTTTGGTTTGAGGAGGAATTTAGTAGAGGTACGAGTGTGAATGGATCGCTTTTTTGTGATTATGTGAGTTTGAAATGATTTTGGATCAGTTTAATACAAATAATTAATTATTTCAAAACTCTAAATTGAAAATTCAGAATAAAATAAACCAAAATAATTAAAAAATTATTTTATGTTCGATCCAGAAAAATGACAACGTAAAGACCAATGGTCAGTTCTAATTGTGAGATTTCAACCATGAGTCATCAATATTGTGTCATCAATAGTGATACATCAACGGCGAGTTTTAAATAGTATGTCATCGATGGTGAGATATCAATTGAGACACATCAACGGTTAGTCATCAATGGTTGAGTCATCAACATTGAGGCATCAATGGAGACTCATCAATGGTGAGTCACTCAATAGTTAGTCACTAAAAATTAATCATCCCTAACTCATATATGATGTAGCTCATTCTCTCCAAATTTAAAGGGTTTGTAAAAATATTAGAAAGATGATGTTCAGTGCCAATGAATTTAAGAGTTACACCACCTTTTTTACAATGATCTCTCAAAAAGATATGTCTTACCACAATATGCTCTATTCATGAATAATAAAACAGATTCTTGGATATGCTAATAGCTCTTGTATTGTCAATTTTTTAGGTACATGACTAAATTAATATCCATAGTCTAGTAAAGTGAGTTTCATCTGCAAAATTTGAGCACAAAAACTACTAAATATTGTATATTGAGATTAAAAAGTAGATAATGCAACATTATTTTGCTTCTATCTACACCATGAAACTAGAGACTTTCTGAAATAGGGACACGTTTCATATGGTCTTTTTATTTTGAACTAGAAACCATCGTATTCAACATCATAAAAAAATTTATAATTCAAATGATTTTCCTCTAGGATAGAACAGTCCTAAGTTGGTAGCATATTTTAGGTACTTGAAAATTCATTTGACATTAAGTTGATGTGACTCATAAATATATTCTTAAAAACAAGGATATATACACCCACTAAAAAAATTAGGTCAAATAAAAGTTATTTAGAGAATACTTCCAATCATTCATCTATAATTGTTTTGATCTACTAACATTGAATATTTACCATGACCAGATTTATAGATGGTACTCATAAGAGTATTTGTACTTTTATTTCAATCAAAATTGAAATGTTTTAAAATATATTTTTTATATTTACTTTTAATTAAAATAATATATTACTTATTTGGAAAATTTTGAAATCTAAGAACAAATTTGAATTCAACCATTCTTCTCATTTCGATATCATTTTTCATTTGTTTTGAAAAATCAACACACAAATAATTTTTTCAAAATCCAAAATTAATATCATCAAAATATATTTGAATAACTATAAAATATTTAGAAATTTGTTTTATGAAAAGTTAAGTATCCCCTATATATTTTTTAAAACATATAAAAATATGAAAATTGCTGAGTATATCATACCAAGATCATTGAGCCCGTTTTAATCCATAAAAGGCATTCATTAAATTCAAAACATGATTTCGAAAATGTGGTTGTGAAAACCCAAGGGTTTGTGCCCCAAAAATAACCTCAACTATATAACTATTCAGAAATGAAATTTTGACATCCATTTCATAATGTTTGAAATTAAGATGTGCTGCATAAGGTATACGTATTATAATGGATTCAATTCGGGCCATAAGTGTATTGGTTTTTTTCACATTTTATTCCTTATTCTTGACTATAACTTTGTGAAACTGATTTAGCATTATTTAAAACTATTGTACCTACCTCACCCACTTTTTTATTAAACACACACTTGGTGGCTACTATCAAGGTGACTTTGGGAAAATAAGAAATTAATAATAATCTATTTATTTCAAACTAGACTAATTTTTATCGCATAGCTAGAATCAAGAAATCATCATTGATTGCATAATAGATGTTTTTATGTTCAAGTTGTTGGAAAAATACTTGATGTTCAACCTGGTTTCTTAATGAAGCTCTAGTCTGTGTTCTATTTCCTAATTCACTAACTTTAGTATCTAAAGGATGAATTTTAAGGGTTCTAACAAACCTAGAAAAAGATTGGATAGTCATGTGGGGTTCATCTATAGGTTCAGGTTAATTTTGGTTAGAATATAGAGAGTATTCAGAAATGGGGTTTTTTGCTTGTTTAACAACAATATCAGATTGTTTTGGGATTATGAATAGACTGGATATTTTATTTTTATGAATATATAGGGATATTTTAGACTCGTGTGGATATTCTTCATTAAATATGACATGAACATATTCTTCCATGATTCTGGTACTATTATTAAACTCTCTATAGGCATTAATAGAAATTGAATAACCTATGAAAATACCTTCATCACACATGGAGGAAACATTGTCAAGCTTATCTTTTGAATTTATATGAAAGAATTTATAAACAAAATCATTCAAGTAATAAACCATGGGGTTTATGTTATACCACATATTATAGGGATTATTATTTAATATAGTTCTAATTAAAACTCCATTGATTATATATAAATATATATTCACATATTCTCCGAAAAAATATATTGTAATTCATATTAATTAAGCATAGCTCCAGATGTCTCTAGTATGGTTCTATTTCTCATTTCTACATATCAATTCTTATAGGGTGTCCTAGTAGTTAAGATGTTATGATTAGATAATTTTTTTAATAAATATGGTTCAAATTATTGATTTTCAAACTCACGACCATGGTCACAACTATTGGTTTGGATCCCAAATCCACATATGTTTTCTATATATCTGACATAATTTATAAAATAAGAGAAATCATCACTTTTTTGAGCTAAAATTAATATCCATGTATAATAAAAAATGTAATATACTAGAGCATAGATATAGTACATCCCATTTAAACCTAAAAAAGTAGAAGGAAAAAACAAATCCATTATTAGAAAATGAATATATGAAGAAGTGGAAACTTTTTTATTTGTTTTGAAAGTTACATTCTATTGTTTTCTATTTTCACAATGATTAGAGGCATAATTTTATGAAAACTGTAGTTTTGGTATATCCTGGAGTAATACTCTTCCACTACAATTTCTAAGAGAGGGAATTTTATTATTGCCTTGTTTCCTATTCCAAATCCAACGCACTTTATGAAAGGAACAAAAGCATTAAACATTCTATGAGACTAATGAATCTAGATTTACAGCATAGAAATTTTCAATTATTGAAGAGGTAAAAGTAAATTATTCTTAGAATTGAAAACATTACAATAATAATTTCAAAATTTAAAAACAAATCCCTCATCAAATAACTGTGAAATGCTAAGAATATTTAACATTAATCTTCAACATAAAAAACTGAAGAAATTAATAATGAGTTGATGTTCGTAATTGATAAAAGGCCAATAATTTCCCTATTTGCGTTGTCACCAAAGGTGAGATGTCCACCAACAATATTTATGAGGTTCTTGAAGTTATAGTTTTCCTTTATCATGTGTCTTGAACATAAATTTTCTATGTACCATAAGATCATATGGGAACTCTTCAAACAACTTTCCTATAAAAATAATTTATACATGAAGAGACTTTGGTAGTCATATTTTCTTGGGTCCATTATTATTAGTAAATAATGATTTAGAAACAGACATTTTCGCATGGGTTTCAGATAAACTGTTTGTAATGTTTTTGAAAAATAAAATCTATTAGTTATATAAGAACTAGAAGCAGTTATAGTTTCCATACTACTAGAACATGAAAATAATTTTCGAAAACACTTAACTAAATTAAATTATTTAGATTTAGATACAAAATTGGTTTTAACAAAATTTCTTTTCCTAGTTTGATAACAAATACTAGTGGTATATTAAATATCGACCTATTTACAATGATTTTTAACTAATGTATCTTTACTGTTATTAAATCATTATAAATTCTTATTAATTTGTTATTAGAATGTTTATGTTTGGTATATTCATGATGCAGTTGTGAAATATTCTTTTTTTCTATAATTATTTTGTATTTAAACGTAGCAATAAGATAATGATGTATATTGAATGATTTATATTAGTATATCAAATAAATTTTGGTATCATTAAGAAAATATCATTATTTATACATTTCATCATTATTCATATATTCAGAAATATTATATTCAGATTCATCTCTAGTAAAATGAGAGTTTTGTGTAGGTGATGATAAGGTTTCATTAGATGTGTTTTCTATAAAACACATGTTGGATTTGATAGGATTTTTGTCATGAGAAGATTCAAATTCACTAGATTTTTTCTTATAGGCACACCATGTAGCCTTCAATACTTTGTTGTAAATTCTATCTTTTTACTCATATTTGTTATTAGAATTAGTTTTGGACTGTCATCCTTTATATTTATTTTTCATTTTAATTCACATTAGATTATCTCATTAGTATTATTATTTATTTTAGAATCCTTCTACGAGTTACTATTGTTTTATTACTTCCCTCTATCATTATCCTTTCAAATGAACATATTATTTATAACAAACATCATAAAAATCATTCCTAGGTGAACCATTTTCTAATAGTTTTCAATTGATGTATCTTCACTGATGGCGCTTTTAGTAGGAATTGGAATATTCTTATTTTGTTTGGATATATTGGTTTTGAAATCCAATGAATTTTTTTTGGTTAATCATCTTAGTCTCCATTAATATTAAAATCCTCATCATATATAATTAGCTTACATATCATCTTCATTACATGTAGTGAATCTATGTCAAAAGATTCTCAAGTTGATACTATGGTCGAAGTCCACCTTTCTATAAGACATCACAAGATCCTCATGATATATTCTTTTGAAATGATTATATTTCCCAATGAGATCCATTGTTTACAACCTCATTGAACATGAGATACATGTCAGATATTGTATCATCAATATTCATTTTTAAGTTATCATATTTAATAGTATACGTGTTAATCCACATTTCCAAAACATGAGTGGTTCCTTCATGTGAAATTTCTAATGTTTCCCAAATTATGAAGGTTTTATTAAATGCAGAAATCATATTTAATTCTACTATAATTAGATAATGGTATAAGGCATTATTTTCATTGTAATTATTATTGTATGATTCCTATGTTGAGTCATCCCAAGTGTTTTTGGCAGTATAATGAATTTTATATTCATTTATAAAATTTAAGACCGTATTTCAAAACCCATTCTTTCTAAATGCATTTTCAACATGAGTTTCAAATAAGCGTAATTTGTAGAATTAAAATAAAGAGTTATATTGGTTGAAGAACCCCCATGTCTATTATCTATGTTAATGACTAAAAACAAAATTTTAAATAACTTTAAATTTTAAACTACTATACTTTTTGAGATCATTAAAACACAACCTAAACCACAGTTAAAAAGATGTGATTAATTTGAAAAAATTAAAACTCAGAAATTATGAAATCATCTGATAAAGAATGATTGTCAGAGTAGGACACTCATGGGTGGGGGTGTGCGGGCGATGAATTCATTACCTATATAAATTTATGTCAAAAAATAATTATTAAAAATATACCCACATTTAAATACAAAATGACTATGTTATTATAAAATTTATAAATGTTTCGTTCTATTAAATGGTTTCTCAAATAGTGAATAGTGCTATGTTAAAGTAACATTGATTATTATTTCACCTTTTGAATTTAATATACTAAATCAAATTATGATATAAACACTATATATGATTAAATATCATAGTAAAAGGCATTTTTTCTTCTATGAAAAGATAAAATAGTAATAAAACAACATTGAAAATCCCAAAGGAAATAATACAAGAGTTTTAATCTAATGTAGGTACTTAATAATCTCTACTTAGTGATCACCTTCCACCATGTACTCTATATAAATAAAATTTTATCCACATAATAGATGGAGTGAAAAAAACTATACACACTATCCAGGATAACAAGAACTCTTCAATAGTTTTTTTGTGAGTTCAAAAACGACCAGGCCACCCAAGGGCCACTTCTACTATATGTGGGAGTATAAGAATTAAAAAAGGTGGTTTGTGATGATATAAATCTATATTATATTATTTCATAGGATATTGTGCATGTTTTTTAAAATAGAGATACACACACTACTCATAATATTTAAATAGTACACAAATAGAGAAAAAATAACGAGATATGAATTACAAGGATATATGTGATTTTCAATGAAATTTCTGACTCCTCAACGATGTATTAATTTGTATATTAAGCATTCTTCTAAAAATAGTCATTAAAATAGAGCACCCTGAGTGATTCTATATATTATTTCTAGTGAGGTATAGGGTTAATCGAGTAGTGCATCTTGTTTCATTTGTTATTTGATGTTGTATATTCATTTGTTTAAGCTTTAATAAGTATATTTGTTATTGTTTAGTTTCAAATTCATGATTTTTTCTCAGGATCATCAGCATCTTGAATATTCTATTATTTTTTATTGGATATTCCCTTTATACACTACATCTAGTAAGAAGAATCATATATTGTACCATGTACCTTGTACTGGTCTCTAATATTAGTATTAATGTAGTCTACAAAATACAAGAAAAAAGATGTTAAAATAAATTATAGCACTAAATTTCACAAATATGACTATTAGAAAAAAAATTGTTTAATTATTATGTGTGAAATGACAATACTTGGGGATCAATAGGTCAAGTAGTGGTGTCTTAGAACCAGTGTCTTAGATATATATTAATTTTCAATCTGGAATGATGACTCATGTATTGGTGACGTACGAATGGTATGTCATTCTAACAGAATATTTACTTGATGATAAATTCTCTTGAAATAATTTCAGGTTATCAGTAACTCATACCGATAAATCATACTTAGGTAGAATTATGATGTAATCAGTATGTCACTCTATTGTTATGTTGAAGCAATGGTGGATTAGATATTTTTAGCGGAATGTAATGAAGTATCATCCTTTCGAAAAATTATGAGCTGAGATCTCAATAGGTTGAAAAAAGGTGACTGAGTGCATCAGTATCTTGACTGAAAATTTCTCTTCCTTTATCAGAATTTAGTGTTTTTGTTGATGGTGAGATAGTTTATAGTGATATATTTCATCTGTAGTTCCATGACAATGGATTATTATACTTAGCTGATTTTCTATTATCAGTATGTTGTCCAACAGTGAGTCCACCATAATGGCGAGTCATAATTAATAAAATATTTCAACATATCGTATGAAGTGAATCACTAATACAATATAATAATATGATAAGTAAAAATGTGTAAACAAACTTTATTTTAACTGAAAAAAATTAATCATGATTTTTGTTCCGTAAAACAATATGAGTCCAACATTGATGATTCTGTTTTCTTGATCTTGTAACAGATTACATTTAGTTATCATAGTTCATCTACTATTGTTTTCATGACATGTTATGATTATGAATTGTTTCAATAAAATATCAAAAATATTTATATTATTTGAAATCCATAGGTCATCATATATATATTTATTTATGATATAACATCTTTCATATAATATTTAAATTTTTTGATTATCAGAATATTTTTGGGTACGTTACCATGTATGTAAAAATATATAAATAATCTGTACATTATTTTTATCACATGTATACTAGGTATGATTCATTATCCATCCATTGAATAAATCAAATATAGGTCATAGTTGTTTTATTTTTTATTTAATGAGATGTACTTCATAAATTTTGACAACTTATTCTAAATTTGTCCATTAATAAGTAAATTCATATGATATTAACATCCTAAATTTATCATTCAAAAAAACTATATAATGGAAAATGGGATAATATTAGTATCAATGATGCTGATTGAAGAAGATTAACCCCTTCCAAACATGGATAACAATGACTTCTTGTTAAATACATGTCTTTCCATATAATTATTAATGAAATTACATTTGATTTTAATGATTTTTCAAGGACCACAAGACATCATATAATGAGAATAATTAAAAATGGATATATTTTTAATAGATTTAACATATATCTATATGTTTTAATAATAAACTGAATTCAATATCAATTTTTTTTATAAAATTTTATCTTCAGTTAAATATTTATTAAATAATATAATCTGTGAAAAAAATATATATTTATTTTTTTATACATATAACATCATTTCATTATCTTATGTAGTGGAACGTTGTTAAATAGGTAATATTAATAAAAGGGATGAAATAAATTCATGAGTAAAGAAGTTTAATCCTTTGTATAATCTGTGTCTCTATGAAATGGATTTTTTTAAAAAATACGATTAGGATAATTTAATTTTCATATTGAAAAAGTTTCATTAGGTCATTGTAAATTATGAAACATCCCATCCTAGTCAACCTAAATGGTTCCCTTTCATTTTCAAAACATTTCTTAAATCATGGATGCCAATATTACCAAGGTATCCAAATAATGATGAGGATCTCATATATTTTTGGGAATACCATGAAATCAATTAAAAGACCTATTTCTTATTATAAAATCAACAAAAATAGGACATCACACTTCATAACAATAGATATAACCTAAGCCTATGGAATAAAATAGAATGAAAAAAATGTATCCCACATACTTGTATAAAATAGTAAAACCATTTATATTATATAAAACATATATCATTCAAAATAATGAAATATAAAAACAAATTAATATATTAACAATAAGAATAAAAAATAGTTTAGACCCTCATTTGAAACTGAAATGATATTATAAATGAAATAAAAAACAAGAATCTCACAACTAACACTCTATTTAGTATCCTATTTAATTGTCAATTTCACTGAAAATGCTCATCCAGGGCCCAAATATCAAATTTATATTCAAACAAGATATATTATTGAAATTAGATGATCTACCCATGTATATAAAAACAAATTCATTGTAATAAAGTAGTGGGTGATTTCAAATACCCTGTTGGGTTACCCAGTCATCTTACCCCACTGACTTCCAAAGATTAATATTATAATATCAATCTTTATGATAGAATACTATTGTTTATATTTATTAATATTAATTAATTAAATATAAATATTACAATAAACTATAGTCTATGTCTAATATAATATACATCATGAAATATTGAGTTTCTTTTAATCTTCTGTTGCATGCAAGACTGAGTTATATCGAACAATAATATACTATAAATAAGATTTTTTAATATGATTTTTATTTTATGGATTTATTTTCTATAAATAATTTATAGGACTAACTATATTTTGTTTACACATGTTTATAAAATTGTTTTATATTCATCTGAAATATTTTATTATCATAAGATAAGAATAAAAATAGTTTTACACTTTAATTCTCTGGTGTTTAAAAAGTTATTTTATTCACATTTTAATGGCACCCCTATTTCATTAAATAATTTTCAAACATTTATAATTATTTTATTTCTAATAAAAATATGTTATTAATTTTTATAAAAAAAATTAACTTTGGTTGATTTATTTTTTTATTTTTCTGAGAAGTACCATATTTTTATTAATAGTAAATAACAGTTTATTTTATATAAAAAATACTTTCTCATCTAATTTAATTTTATTCTTAAACTATATTTTAGTTTTTTAAAAGAATAAATAGATCAATCATATCTCATTTAATACAATTTCAGTCATTCAAATATTTTTAATAGTGATATTAGATATTGTAACATTGTAAACATTTACCATATTCATTTTAACTTGATTTTTTATCCAATCTTCACGATTAAATTTAACAAAATGTATACCACATAATTGTTTTGAATTTGAAAAAATAATAATTCTAGATCTATAATAATAATATTTTGTAATTTATAATATGGTCAACATATTTTTTGACAAACACTTAGCGAATGAAATTAAAATTAGTTAAAAAGATTCAGGTAAAAGCATATTTATATAGTGGTTAAACATTAATCATAAGAGTGAAAATGACCTATAACCATTTCCAAGAACCATTGGATTTAAATATTTATACCATAGCCCTAATTATATCAAATTGGATTCACTATTTCATGAATATTATATCTATGAAACCACCATATATTGTTTAACATTTTAAATTTACAAGAATACCACTCATCCACTATAAAAAGGAACTCATAAAAATTCATTTTTTGACACTAAAAAATACATTTGGAACCTAAGAACCTAGAGAAAATAATTTCTTATCATCCATTCCCTAATTTTAAACACCTCAATTTGGGATTAAATCCACCCAAGGAATAGCATTGGTAAAAACCAAAAAGAGGTATCCAAAAAGTGGTAACATTATTCATCATGTATTTATGTTTTATTTCATTCTCCACCAAATAAATTAAAATATATCAGTGACTATATAATAACATTAGTATCCTAAATATTCTGAAATGTATTTCTATTACTAATCCAACCTACATCTATATTCACTACCGTCAAATGTGTAATGAAATTTTCGTTCTTGTGTATGGTAGACTACTGCCTCAGGAAATATTGTGTTTTGTTTTTTTACATTGCCACCACACATGGTTGGCCATTATGAATAAAAACGATTATATGATATATATATATGTATATATTATAATTATTATTATTTATTACTTCTGTAATTTTTATATATACATATTATCGTTCTTTCAATATTTTTGGGAATACGATGACATCATTTGTGACATGTGGTCTTCCAACACATCAATGTAATTTGATATGCCCACAAATTATATTGAATGTATTTTGGTTGGTTTTAATAAATATATTTTGAAACATGAAATATATATGATATTTAGGAAATAATTAACATTATGGAAATATAATATATCATTTTCTTTATTATATTTTTCAAAAACATAAAAAAATGGAATCATCATTCATGGACGTCTGGACTACTGCCTCCTTGACATGATGTGATTTCTTTTACATAACAATAATTATATATATAAGTCATAATACTAAATAAAAAGTTATTTATGATATTCTTATCATTCTTGATATGTAAAATTTTCTTACCTCCATTCCATAAGTATGATTGAATGATTGGAATGTTACTTGTGCATATATACGACGACGGGTCTCCATACTTATTGTGTTCCTTCATTTCTCAAACTAATTTCTTATGAGTCTATAATAATTATGAATTTATTTATAAATAAGTTAATTACTTAATGATAATTATTATTTTTCTATTTATATAATGGCCTCATTGACCATAGCCATCCAAACTTAGTCGTTTTGACACATAAACTGAATATGGTCAAAATAACCGACGTAGAATTATTAACCTGTTCATTTGTGAAAATAGAATTTTTAATAATTTAAATAGTTTACCAAAAAAATATCTGTATTATTATCTATATGTTTTATTTATTTAAAACTTTTATAAATTATATTCAAAAGGTGGTAATTAATATTCATATATTTTAGTTTAATAGAGAGGTTATAATCATCTCATTTAAATAATTATAATAAAAAATTGATGTTTCATTGAAACAAAATGTATTATGTATTACAATATAGGTCATAGTATTAATGTAGTGAAAGATTATTCTATTTTAGAGTATAATAAATGTTTAAATTATTGTAGAATGGAAGGCTATTCAGTAAAGAAACAATTATTTGAAAAATCATATAAACATATGGTGTTACATTCGACCAACATAAAATAAATTTTTCCCTTGAAATTCATGATTTTGATATAAAAAATAGGGCTAATTAATCCACATTATCATCTCATTCCCATGTATCATCCTTTAACTAGTGGTTTCTCTAAAAATATTTACCAATTCAGTGATATACATTAGTTGAAATTTCTCATCAAGATCTTGAAATTTAACTATTTTTTCATTTTAAGAAAGATCATGGTCTAGTAGTATGACCTCTTCATTCAATAAATGTAAAGGGTCTGGTATGTACATTCATAGGAGAGTGACATGGAACACATCATGGATGAGAATGATATTTGAATAAACTTCTATGTGATAGGATACCGTCCTAAAATGATCATGAATTTCAAAGTGGAGGATACACCTAATGATTAGGTTCCCTTTCTTCCAAACTATCATAACATTCTTCTTGAGATATATTTATAGAAAAAACATCTCACAAATTTCAAATTATAGATCCCAACAATGGTAATCAGAATAAATTGTTTATCGCGGTTGAGTTTCTTGAGATGTTGCTTAATGGATCTAACATTCAATTCAAATTTCATTCAATATCTATGGTCCTATTATATTTCATTATCCAAATTCATCCCGACATGTTGTATCCCTACATATATTCCCATAGGGGTCTTAAAAAATAGTAATCTAAATTCTTTTATGAATGCTATTTTTTTACGAAAACATAACTAGAAGAAGGTATTGATCCCAAAAACCTTAAAAATCCATATCATAATATATGAATATATACTCTATATTTTTATTGTTCATTTAGACGTAGAATCATTCTGAGGATGATAAATAGTGTTGAAAATATATTGTATGCCATGTTCTTGTTGATTATTTTTTAAAAACCATAGTGTAACCTGATATCTGAATCATATATAATAGAGTTTGGTTTTCCATGAAACCATAACACTTAATTATGGAATACCCTAGAAATAAGATCCATGTATAAGTCTTCTCTAAAAACAATTAATTGTGCTTCCTTAGTATGAAGATCAAATACCACGCATATTTAATTAAGCCCTTCTGAGGTTTTGGAGAGTCCAACTAGAAAATCCATTTTTATGTTATGCCATTTCAATAATTCGATTTGTAATTGATGAAACATCCCCTTATAAATATTCTTTTAGCATTAACTCTATATAATACAAATCATTCGGATATAAACTCTTCAAAATCCCTCTTCCGGTCATCACAACAAAAGTATTATTTCTTGTCATTATACATCTCTATACTTCCAGGAAGAATCTGGAATGAATAACTATTATCTTCATATAAAATCTCCTTATTCAAATCATGTGTGGATGGAAAACATACATGATTCATGAACATTATTACTCCATCCTATCCATGATTAATCAATGGATCATTTTTAACATTATTTTGAAGCACTACATATTCACTATACACATATTGATTCTTTAATTTCATAGAGGGTTGAAAATTCCATTGAGCAAGATAATATTTTCACCCTTCCTTTGTAATTTCCATATTCATCCAAATAAAATACTAAAATATTTTACCTTTTTTGATCCTCATCATCTATAAGCTTGTGTGATCCTTCAACTCAATACAATGAAAAACTTGTTTTATTTCCTTGGGTGGTAATGTATTGAGGATTCATAACGATTTATCATCACTAACCATATTATATGGTCCATGATAATATAAATCTATGTTAATAAATATTTATTAATTTATGATCAGTAAATATATCCCATTTTTCTCTATAATGATAATTCCTCTTTATCGTTAATGAAAAAATTACCATTCCTAACTGCAAACCATGAGTTTGGTAATTTTGCTCAGGAATCATCAACTATAATGAGAAATAAGTGGTAACCATGTTATTCTACATAGGATCACATCCATGTAAATTCATAGATGCATCAATATAGAATAAAAAAAAATCTGCTAAAAGGTTGTGTAATATCTTGTGCACTGACTAACTTTCTCTTCACTTCCAGGAATGTTTCCTCACATTCATCAATATAGAGGAATCGAGCACCCTTCCGAGTTAACTTGGTTAGAGGATTATATAGTCATGAACATTTAACCATAAAATCATGATAATATTAAGATAAAAAATAAATATATAGATCTCAGTAACTATGGGTAGTTTAAGACAACATTCAATAGCCTCTATCATTGATAGATATATTACTGTACAATATATTGAGCCTATATGACCAAAAAATGAATCATTTTTCAACCAAAATTCAAACATTGTGATGTTTTCATACTAAAAATCCTTCCAAACATTATTTAGTACAATTATAACGTGGTATTGATACTCTCAATTTCTATGGGAATAGATAATAATATTTACTATAAATACAACCAAAAACTAATCGAGGTAATCTATAAAGACAAAATTCATAAAATCAATGAATGTATCATGGGATTTAGTAAGGGAAAATGATATCACTATATTTTCAAAGTGTCCATAACTTGTATAGAATAACTTTTTGGGTGTACCATCATTCTTGGAACTCAATTTTTGATTTCCATAATGATGGTAAATCTATGAAATGTATCAATATTCATGCATTTTATCAAAAAATCACCAACAAAGAGAATATGATACCCATTTGATGACTGCAATCTTAATTATCTACTAATAATCAATGAAGTGTTATATTGGACAATCATTAATTTTTACAAAAAAGGATAGGTTCCCCCCTATGTGACACATTTTTTGAAATTATTCCCTTATTATGGTTTTCATGGAGATTGTTCTATAATTACTATAAGTAAATTGGGCATATTAAATATGGAGTGTTTGAAATTGATGTTGAACCAAATATGTGCTATATTGAGAACACATCTTCATAATTTAGAGTATGTATAGGAAATTTTTTCCTAAATACATATATGAAGTCCCAAAAATTAATCATATAATCAATATCGATTTTCTCTCCAAATATTTGAGATGAACATCCCATCTGAATGGGAATGAAGACCCATTCACTAGATGTAATCTCCATAAGAACTTCATAATTATCGTCACATATATAGGGAAATATAGTTACATTGAATTATAAAACATAACTTCCTTTTCTGAATAATTTATTTTGGATTTATGATTTTATGTTAAATCCATCCCTATGATGACATAAAATTATACCAATGGAAAAATAAAAAATATTTTCAAGAAGCATATTACAAAAAAATATCAACTGGAGTTGAATCAATGACTTCATATAAAGTCACCATACCATTCGAGATTTTCATGGCTAATTCCAAATATAATCGTCTAGATGGAATCATGATACCCTTACCAAATTCTTTAGATATTAAAATGTTGGTTGATCAATAATAAAATAATATATTTACAGTTGATGAGTGGATAGTAAGTGATCCTTTTACCACATAGTTATCTCTGACATATTCATTTAAATTGATTATGTGATATTTCCTCTTTTATCTCGTAATTAGTGGTTACTAATGTTGATAATCATCATTAACCTTTTATAATTAAAACTTGTGATCATATTTTACATACTAAATACACTTGTTTTACTAAAGCATGAGAGGAGAAATATGTGTAGTTTTCTCTCCATTAACATTGTTAGCTAACTTATTCCAATCACATTGAGAATAAAATGCATGATTACCTTCCCATCCACATTTTAAACAATTATTATACCCCTTAATACAATTAAATACTCTTTATTTTCTATAAATTGAGTATAATGGAAATTTCAAAATCTTTTGTTCATGGTTTTTGGATTTTCCATTAAACTATATATTCTATTTCTAGTCAACACTGTGACATTAATTCATAACTCAAAACTCCATTCCAACCTTGATTAGAAAATTCATAATCTATTAGTAGCATCTAATTTTTCTTATGATCAACAACCATATTAGATATTTAATTAATCCAATGATATTCCTTTGAAAATTAAATTTGGGTTATATGATAATACCAAAATTGTACAGTTCATGTCATGTGAAATTATCCTCATAAGTACCAATATATTAATCAGATATTTTCATTAACTTAATGAAATATTTTTCTATTTTTTACCAATAATCCTATTATTTTAAAAATTAAAAAATACACTCTTGAAATCATCTATAACTATAGATTAAATTTCTTCCTTTTACCTTCAATCTAGATTAAGGTCCTCTGCTAGTATGTTTTTCCTTATAATCAATAAACATCTAGAATTACATTCTCATGATATGATATCTAGAGAATATATAATATATTTTTACTTGTAATAATATATTTTTCTACAACAAGTGGATTCCAAGACCCACTGAATAAATGTGGGTGATTCCTTATAAATGAATGTAGATAATGTTGTTCCATCATTTTCTCATATGGATGTCCACCAAGATTCAATACTAATGAAATATGGGTGACATAGAAACAGTATTTTTTATTCCACCTCCAATATAATTTGGTTATTTATGGGGACATGAATTTCGTTGTCCATTGCAATCACCATTAACACAATTTCTAAGATTTACAACTATTTACTAAAACAAAAAAGAATAGAAAATTAAATAGTTATCACAAGGAGTAATTATATAATCATGAAAAATCATTTATAGGATGTCTAAATAATATCATATTTTTTAATTGTTTAAATATTAGGCTTATCATAGTTTATTCATATACAATATATAATTAAATACTTCATAAAGGGTTATGATGTTTTTTTGTAATCCTCCAAGACTATCACTTATGTGTGTCAATCTAGATGTTCATTAAGGCTCCTTGTCGTGCACCAAATCCCGATTGATTCTACCTCCATATAGTATTTTTGGGATTGTTACTCCAATTTATATATGTTCCATATCCACATTAACTTTTAGTGTCCATATATAAATGTATTTATATAGATCCACACATTCTATCCATTACAATAATTCCAATACATTTTACTATGACATTCGTTATAATAAGACTTATACTTTGAATTATCCTTAGGGTTCTCACTAAGTATTTATCATCTTAGATTCAAAATTATTAATAAAATTTTTCTCTAATACCTAATATAGTGACCCTTTATTTTCATACATTAACATTACATCATTTTTACAAAAAAACATATTAGATTACTTGAAAGATATTGAAAAGACCATATTAGTGTAGTTCCATTTGAAACATGGTAACATAATAATATGTATGTAAGTAAGCTACATTGTCTCCACATGGTTTACCAAGGTCTTCACCCTTATTAAGAACAGAAATAAATAATATACATCTTCATAACCTTGGGAATGGAAGTATGAATATGGTGTGCTCAAATGCTTAGTATGGGCAGTCAAAGGAGATATATGAGAATAAACATGTTGAAAATGGAATGAGAATGCGATCATAACATTATAAAATCATAACCTTAATAAAAAGATCCTATAATTGTATAATGTCAAAAATATTGGGATTTTATAATACATGAATCATAAGGGAATCAATATATTAAGCCATGAAATCCTAACATATGAATAAGACATAGAATTATCTTATAAAAATAATAATATAAAATTATTTCCATAGTATTCAACACATCGATGATAAGAATATCTTAGTAGTATGAGTTTTCTCCCCATACTATATTTGTAATCCTGGTTCACACCCATGATCCAATTTCTAGTCAAGGTTCATTCCCAAGACAATCGTTGTGGGAAAAGTTATTTAGATAATCAGGCCCACTCCATGATACAGAAAAATCTATCTCATTATATATAAATCTTTACCCAATGAATTGGATTTATATATAATTCAAGGCCATCTCATAATGGAATCATACATAATTATTCTGAAAGATTAAAAATAATCATAAAATAACCCATGCACTAAAATGGATATCATAAAAATGTAATCATATCATAATATGTGTATAAATGATGTGGTTCATAATCATTTCATCAAATAATTACTTGTGAAATGAATAATTTTTAATAAGAATATAACTCATGAAATAGAGACAAAATTCATAAAAATCATTCCATCAACCCATAACCAATTCATAAAATTAATTTGAATGGATCCATCAGAGCATTTCCTAGATACACATGAGTAACACTAGCAAATGTCATATTAGATGTAAAATAATATGGAGGGATCCTTTGAAATTACTTCTTGAGGAAATGACCCTTTCAACATTTTGAAATACTTTTTAATAAATAAATACTGCTGAATTACTTTTTTCAATGAAAATTCCTTATGTATTTATTGATGACACTTGAAAAACGTATATCAGAAAATAGATTTTAAAACTTATAAAAGATTCTTTGAAGATCATATTTTTTTTAAAATCACCCTTCCTTAAAAATGAGATATAAAGATATTTTAAACAAAAGGATTTTTTTGAAAACATGTTTTTTTGAAATTATTATACTTATGATACAAAATATTAATGAGATACTATTTTCTTAAATTTATTTTCCTAATTATATTAATTACCAATGACTTTAAAAACTGTATCAATACATGAAGATATAATGAATGTCCAGCGGAGAAGAATATTTTCTATAGTTCTAGGGAGGTGGATAATAATATTTCACTAATGTTAGAATAATCATAAGAAATTTCAATAAAATATGAGATTGTTTCAATAGACTCTTACCTCTTGGTAACTGTGAATCATACAACCCATGTTAGAAACTGAAATTAAATGATGATTAAAATATAATGAATTGAAAATAATTCATGATATAAAATGTCAAATGTTATTATATACACCTCATAAAATAATATATTTGTTTAAAAACATGTGTCTCGAAGGAGGAAAATTTAGATAAAACTATCTTAATGATTTGATAACAGTTGGATGCTAAAACCCCATGAGAGATATATTATCAAATGGATATGTATGTACCAACAAATTCATGGATACTAATCCAAGAATATATTCATTGGTAGTATGTACACCACACACATAAAGTAATGGTGATTAAAGAATATGTCATATATAAATGAAATTAATACTAGAAAACACATACCTTATGTCTTGATTCTCACTATGCTTGTATGAATATAATATTCTTTGGGTAACACCCCTTGATTTTCACCAATGGAAATCCATGAATAACATTTTTCACAAATAGAGGCTTCTTGGACATGGGAGGGATGCAGGTAGGAGAATTTTTTTAAGGTTTGGCAGATCCAGAATGGATTGATGGGTGTAAAGATGGGGAATAGAGGAGTACTTTTATATGATGTGGAAAGGATTTTTTTTGGGTATTCTTGAAAATATTTGTGTACCCCTACATTTTACATAGTTCCCAAGGGTTCAAAATTTATCACTATGGATACATAGAGATGGAATTTATGAACAATGTTTATCCAATAGTTTATAAAAAATTATAGGATAATTTTTAGAACTTAATTTTTATTCTTTATCGTTAATTAAGCTCATTTGTACCTTAGTCACTATAACTAATTTTAATTAATTTTGCAAATATTTTAGTTAAAAAATGACATTAAATTATTTTAAATTATAAATTATTCATATATGAAATATTGAATACATTTTTTAAAATTAATATTCTAGAATTGGAATAATGTAATTTAAAATAAATATCAAAAATGTGTCATGATAGTGGATTTTTAAGTGAAAATATAGAATATTATGAAATGATTTTATAAGAAATTTAAATTATAAAATTATTCCAATAACCTGAATTGGACTAATTAATATTTAATTTTTCTAATTGAAAATTTATACCAAATAAATATATAATCTAACTATATAAATAAATTATATGAAAAAATGGGTTTTCAATTAATATTTCATATTTTTCACTATTCATCTAAAAAATGATATTTTTTTAGAAAAATCCCTGAAATTAACTATGTGATATATGTAACACTCAAAATTCGAAAATGATGTTTATTTTATGTTATTAAATTTCTGAAAGGGTTTAAAATTTATTTTATTATTTGTCACATAATGACATAAAAAATAATTCATTTGAGAATATAGTATTTTCAATAATATAAAGGCTTTATTAAAAATTATATTTTATATTTTCAATATTATATATTTATATAAAAACAATATAAATAATATTCAAGAATTAGTATTTTATATTCTAATTACTATGTTTATGTTCAAGGATAGCTATCTCATTTAAATAATTATAATAATAAAATGAGTTTTCATTGAATCACAATGTTACATGCTACACAATCAAAATCAATGTTGCGTGTAGTGACCGAATATTGTTTAAGAGTATAATGAAATTTTTACTCATTGTATCATGAAATGAAAAACATCGTTTATATATTTTTTAATGTCCTCAAAAAATTGGGGTGTTATATTTTCATAATAAGGTAATTCTTCATGTTATGGTTTTTATAGAAAAATGATATGGTCAAAGAGGAAAAATAGAAATTTGAAAATTCTCTGAGGGAAAATATCCAGACTTATTACATATGTGAATAAAATTTTGAGGAAATAATTTCAAAAAGGGGGAGAGTTGTCACAACATAGGTAATGTTATAAAAATTCTTTTTCATTTTTAATAGTATTTATGAATTAAGTAGTAATTTTATTATAAAATTCATTCTATGTAAAATAGCGTACATGACACTCAACAATGATTTTTTTGTAATCATCCCTTGCGTGCAAGACTAAGTGATACCAATGAATAATATATTATAAATATTTTTTTAATATGGAATTTATCCCATAGATTTTCAATTGAAAGGAATGAATAGAATAAAAAATATCATTTTTATTCATGATTAAAAAAATTTACATCCATCAAATATATTTTATTGGAATAAGATATGAATAAATATATATTTATTCTAAAATTATTTATTTTTCTATAAAACATTTTAAACTTTTACATAAAAAAAAATTTAAAAACAAAATTTAGACACTTTTATTATTTTTACATGAATGGATAAACATAAATTTTGATAGTGGAATATCGAAATATTCACAAACTCAAAATGGAATTCCATCCAACCCAGATCTCAACCCGACCCGAGAAATGGCGTCATGGATGTTTCCAATACCCACAGGCTAGAATATATTATCAAACACTAAATAATACAATGAGAACTATCGAGCCTAAAGATGACCAAGATCGAATAAAATAATATTACTCTTAGAAATAAACCAATAAAGAATAAATATTAATAGATACCAAACATATCTTGAAATAATAGTTGAGAAAAATAGAAATTGAATGAAATAATAATACTTAAAAATGAAAAATTGATCTCTATGTGACCTCTTTGTCCCCAAAAAACAACAATACCAACAAACTCCAAGCGAGAAAAAACAAACTAGAATATCGAACCTATAAAATAATGCGGGTCAACTGATCGTACCATGATTCACTGTTTCATTCTCACCCTTACACCGTTGTGCTAAACATATTTTGTATTAAAAATTATAAAAATATTATCAAATTTTGTTTCATTTTTGATTCAATAATTTTTTGTTTATCACTGTTAAATAGGGAAATGATACTTGTTTTGAAAATTACAATGTAGGTGGAGGTGATTTGGAGGGCCCATGACGAAGTCCTTGAAAAATGGGCCAAACTGCGCAGGATCCAAGAAGTTCAGTGGACTCAAATTCATGCCGATACTATACCATGATTCCAAATGGGCTCAACTTTTGTGGGCTTATCCACCCCTCATTGGGATACAAATTTCATTGAATAACCCAAGAGATATTCGTCCATTCAGGGGCCCATCCGACCTGATATGTCCAAAACACCCAATCTGCTCGAGGTCAAAAGTTGTGTGCAGTGATCAATCCATATCTCGTGCTCCACTTGTTGACATAAATCCAAACATTTGGTAGAGATATTAGAGAGATGGGGCTAAATATTTTAGTTTTCCACAAAACGTGTTAAGAATGTCTGGTAGGGTAAAACAATTTTCCAAGCGGTTTTAGTAAATTTTAATGCCCAAAACCACCTCCCACATTTCCTATAAAAGGCCACCTTGGGCTCCTCATTTGGGAGTTCGACCAGGAGGAAAATCTCTATTATTATGGAGACCCAAGGGAGTAATATAATCATCAAAGATGTTCTGGAGGCCCTCTATCCTCATATGGGGATCAAGGATGAAGAAGGAGTTTCACCCGAGCATCCTCCTCCTCACAATGGCGAGCTAAACGGTGGGTGATCATTTCGAGGAAGCTACACGTGGGAGGGAGTTCCAGCACCTGTTATTCAAATGGTTTTTTATAATTTTTGTGTCAAATATTTCACTCATGATTAATCTATATGCTCTTGTCTTCTGAATTCATTTTTTTCTATTAATTTAAGTGAAACACTTTTTATCTCAACACCGATTGGGTTGGATTTCAATGGGGATCTTGGGTTGTTCCGATAGGGCAAGACATTAACCCTGTTAATATCACACATACATAAGATTTCATTATGTTTTGGTAGCCTTAACTTTGTTATTGAGTCCCAAACCTTGAAAACACGATTGTCTTGTCAAGGGTTGGTGCTTGGTGCAACATTCTAAGAGGCAAGAGGGGAATCAAGATCTTGACAAACTTCAACCAAAGAATTGAACAAAACCATGTCAGTATTTTCAGAAAAATGAACTATCCAACTTGTGTAGTGAACTTGAAATGTTCTCATTTTCTCATAATTGTAAAACACATCTTTTCTTGTCAATTATTAAACTCTTTAAATAAGTTCATTTTCTTTAAACTGTTTTAAAAAACACCCCTTTTTAGTACCTTTTACTAAGAACACACACTCTAAACCTACCAGCGCTCCGTGAGAGACAACCTAGGTTATGACCTAGACTATATATCATCCTTAAAAACATAATCAATTTTACATGTCATCACAGCATGTCCATCAACCAACATCGAGTAAAAGAATTTTGGTGTGAGCATAAATTTATCTTTTGGTAATCACCATAGATTCCATGAGTTTGATTTACTACAATAGTAAACAATACATTGCTTTGAATAAAATTCAAAAAATAGGATATCTATCCATTTAAATAACTGAACAAAAGACTTTTAAATTTCATTTTTAAAACAAAACACACAACAATACAATTCCAAAATAGTTTCACATTCCAAAACCTAGTAAAAACCAAAATCCACATGCAATCTAAAGGATTTACAAAAAAAGGGTTTGAATAGAAATTAAAGGATATAGAATAATAAAAAAACTAGTAAAGACTATATCCAACATGCAAGAAAAAATAAAAATAAAAAAACAGATAGTCTATCATGAGAATTTCATAAACATTTATAGAGGAAATCTATGAGTGTACTCATATTGGACTGGCATGTGGGCTTATGGTGTAGTTGCACAGTTAATACCCAATTAGTCGCTCTAATATATCAAATATATAGGCATGAACCACATAGCCTCACAAAAAATATAAGGGTACCAACCCATCAAAATTTTGGTCGAAATGAAAATATCATCAACCCTATAGAAAACTAGAAATAATCCCATGATAATAATAAACTATAAAAGGGGAAGGTCCTCACATAGGTGGTTCAATGGAACCCACTGCCCATATACATTCCTACTGAAAAAACCAACACCATATATGAGACAACCCCCTTATAAAGAAATTTTCCATAGAGGTTCCCATGTCAAAAAAATATACTCATAAACAACAACCATACCATAATATCATTTGATTTTTCAAAACCAAATTCCATGTCATTTAGAAATACCAATCATTAGTCACAATAACCAATTTTTCAACCCATTTTCCAAAAAATGAAAACATTATCAAGTAGTATATATATTATATTCATTACATAAAAAATTTCAAAAACTTTAAAATATTTAAACTAGACCTTCACAACATGTCACATCAAAACCATCGATTCAAATTCCACAAAAAATGATAATCAGTCCGTTAAAATTAACAATCCCAAACAATTCACTAAAATATACCATAAACCAACAACATGACATAATGATACCCAATATTTCTTTTTAGAATCACTATTTTGATATAGCTTTCCCAAACGTACAAAATACCTATTGGATTTTCAAATCATGTTATTTTAAAAAAAGCTACAAAATATCTCATGTTGTGAATGTGCCTCAATTTTCTAAAACCAATTCCATTCTAAATGTCTTTTAAAATCCATGCTGAAAACATACTTAATACAAAAAGATTCCATACAGGACATCATGATATTTTGAAAAGCAACTATATTTTTAAAGGAATATGGTCGATAGTTCCGAACACATCTTACATACCAATAAATGTATTATAATTCCAAATGGTCCATGTTTTTAAGAATAATTTTGATGTCGCATTTAAGTAACATGGAGACTACCTCACCATTTAGAAGTGTAAGAGACATTTCGTGGGAAAAGGGGATAACTCTAAAATGAATGCTTTATTTTAATTTATATCCTTTTTTGAACCACACGAACCCATGGATGTGACAGCATCCAATGTCACTGTTAAAGTATCCGTGAATTTTCCGGAAATCAATTTCTCAGAAATATCAATTTCTTTACCACCAAACACAACAAATTAATAGAATACCAATATCATGTAAGAAATTAAATACTAAAAGATTCCTTCAAATACTTTTACCAAAAATCATCAATCCATGCAAAGGGATCCAAATAAAACATAAGGTCTAATTCAAAATTCTATCCAAATTACCGTTGTATAGCCCAGGAGAAATATCACCACAATTTCTCATTAACATTTTTAGAAAACAATAATCATTTTATAAAACACCATACATGAATTTAAATATAGGATTAGTTTGGGAAACCCTTTTAAAACCATTTGACAGTCATTTTCCATCATGTATGTACCAAATAAATTTACACAAACACATAAATAAAAGATTATAACATTTTTAAAGAATTTATTAAAATATGAAGCATCAATGAAATGTTCTAGAATTGGAATTGATGGAAACACTAACCTCAATGTTGTGTGAATGAAACCACGATTTTAGAGAAGTAATTTCTAATCCATACAGACATTATTCACACCATAAAATCAATGTAAACAACCTAAATATCAATCCTAACCCACTAGGATATGGAAAATATGTAATTCCACCATGGAAAAGTATGAAATCAAAAGCGAAATGTGAAGATAGGAGGAAATTGACAAAAGAACTTGTAGAACGCACCTTAAATCCGTAAAAAATCATCCATGGGAAAAGAAGAGGCCAAGGTAGGAACATTGGGAGATTCGCTGGTAGACCTAGGATGAGAAGGGGAGGAGAAACCTGAAATAAGGTTATAACATTGGAGGGGAAAATAGGTAATTTTATCCTTTAAATGATCTGGGAAAGTCACACAGTTTTTCCCACACAGTTTTCAAAACTATTTAGAAGTCGTGTTTCCCTCAATACAAAAGAGTAACATGTCACTTGGTTACCCACATTGTTTCTATCCCAGGTGACAACCATGCAATCTCCACTATCCAAAATGACTATTTTTCACCTGGTTTTTGGGTTGAGGGAACACAATTTCTTCTGACCATGTGATAATTGTTTTCCACCTTCTATCAATCCCAAAATTCCACCTCATCACAAATAATTCTAGGTAATTATGTAAAAAACATAGGACAAACCACATAAACATAAAATTTTCATGAAATCAAATTTGGAACTCAAAAAAGGCTTCATCAAATTTATGTAAATTCATGAGATGATTAAAACAAATGAAATTCCATGATCGGGGTACGACAATCCTCCCCACCATAAACACTTTTTCTCCAAGAAAGTCACCTACCCACATGAGGAGTAATGACCAATCAAAAACCTGAACAAAAATTAATTGAACCATGAACATCAAGTGATTATTAAAACTAGAAGTCACACCCGATCAACTCCAAGACAACCTAAAATGAAAAGAATTGTGAAAAAGAAGGTGTTATCCCTACAATAGTAACTCGACAAGTATGGAAAACAATGAAACACTCAACAACAGAACCTCGGGCCAACCCACTGGGAAATTCCACCATGATTTAACCCAAAAATATTTAATTAGCCTAAACAGAACAACCACCAGAACCTATAATTCCATACATAATCCAAACCCCCAAAACAAGGGTGGACCTAGTAAAGGCACCTGAACCTGAATTGTGACAAAATAAATTTCGTCAACTACAAAAAAAATATAACATCTTCAAATTTAGAATGAATGAAAACCAAAACCAATCAAATGAAGGAATAAGCATAAAAAATGAACAATCAATTGAAAGGATCCAATTAAAAAGGTAGAAATATTTGAATTAAGAAAAATAAATCCAAAAAATTTTTAAAAAAATAATTACCTCACAAATATAAAGAGGACCAAAATGGATGAACCCAATTAATAAATTCCCAAGGTTCCCTACCATCTCGTGGGTTCCTAAAAGAATGAAGAGATTCACATTGGGGCCTATGGCTTGGGACCAATTTCCTTGAATAATCTTCCTCACTTAATTATGGATCCAACACCTTCAAATTCAGACATCTTATTCAATCCATAATTCATAAAAAAATCAAGAGGACTAAAATGGCCCCAAATATGAAACAATTTTTTAGGATTGAGAAAATATTGATTTTTGTTCCCAAAATGACCACAATGATAGCACATAAATGAGTTTCCATTTATCGATTAATCAGAAATGATGAATGATGATTCTCAAAAATAGGTTCCTCTAACACATACCCATTTAATACTCGGGAAACATTACAAATGTTTAGAAGAACTAGTTCATCAACCACCATCGATGAAATAATAATTACCAATTGATCTATGGACACATCATTCTCCTTATTCTCAAATCAGACCTCATTGGATGGAATGAATCACCCTTTTATCCCTACTCTAAACCTAAAATGAAGAGATGATATTTTAGATAATCCTCAAATACTAAATCTAGAGGGAATGAAACCAACACCTTGAAATAATCATTATATACCATCACTAATTATTGGACATGTTAGACACTCATGATCTCTTATAATTTATTCACATTCACATCCTTAAACTATAACCATTTGATGAATTTTTTCTTGAACACCTCCCATGTCATCTAGACATGATGTCATGATAGGGGAATAACCATTAATTGATCCAAAGTTTGACCGTTGGAAAAAAACCTATAACAGTACACACTATAACAACTTTTGGGGTTGCTGGATATCTGAGGACAATATTTACTTAATCAAGCCTTTCCACATCCCGTAACAAACATCAAGTACCATAGAATATATGAATCAATCAATAAGAATGACAAATATAAAAAAATACACTATAAACCTTGGTGACCAATCTAAGAGGTATATTATGAACAAAAGAAAATATATATCCCAAATCAATATCACCCAAAAATGAATCTAGATGTCCATACTAGTATGGAAAAAGTAGTTCACGTGACCAACTTCTCAAACACCACCAAAATCACCATTTTGAAAACCACAGTTTTTTACAATTAACAAAATCACCTTCTTCTATGTCAACTCTCCAAATAGAAAGAGAAATTTTTTTCATTGAATAATAAACAATCATGTAATGAAAAACCAATTCTTGAAATCATTTTCCCTTTCAAATAACATTTTTTTAAAAAACTAACCAAGCATTTGATTTAAAATACTCATCCATGTCATCCTATTAACCATAAAATTTGTTTTCACCCATATAAACAAATATAATCCATGAAATAAGAAAACATATGCATTACACACATACCAACATATATGTGAAAATAAAAAAGGAATACAAGGTTCACATATACAAATTTATCATAAAATCTAGGCATTTAACAAATTCTCAATTCATCTTTTCTGCACATATTCCAGAGTTATTCAAAATTCTGAATCACATTCCCATTGAAAAACTAATTTTACATTTGAATATGAAACTAATTGTAAAAAAAAATCATTTAAAAACCATTAATCCATCCCGCAGACCATTTCCTTTAGAATCCCACTCACAAAAAAAGAGCAAGACCTAAATTTCATCAAATTCATTGATAGAAGAGTTGGTTGTTATTCTAAACTAAAAAACAAGGTTATTGTCCTTTGCCCGATGCAGTCACTACCCGAAAATAGGATCTTGAATAGTGCACTCAGATTCCACTTGGATCACTACTCCATGTGAGATCACAACATGAAACGATCTCTCCTCCATTTTCTGACCTCATCCTTACCCAAACTACCAAAAAAAAATCAAAATCCCATACTACCCTTCGCATCCAAAGAATCAGAATAATAATGGATTCATAAAATACTTCCCACACCTAAATCACGATTCCCAACACATCTAATATCATATTTAGATGACACCCCAAATAATAAGGGCCTTCTATAAGACCATTTTCTCATGAATGGAGAATGTATTCCATCCAACCTAACACCCAATATGGATAGAGACATGAAATAAATGGTATTCTAGATCTAATTGAATTAGAATCTAGTGTTAAACAAATAATAATTCAATGGAAACAATTAATACAAAAAAAATAGGATTAAATAAACCAAATATAGCTCATAGAAATAAACCTAAAATGACATAATATCAGCATATACAGAAATGATCCAAATATAAATTATATGTAAAATAGAAACTAAATATGAGAATGATACTGAACCACACTAACACAATCTCTATGTGACCACTTTTTCACCACCATCCACAAGACTAACATTTTCCATGGGAGATCAAATAAACTAGTAACCTAAACCTGGAAAGTAGCTTGAGTATATCAATGATGTCATGACCCCCTCCCCAAAAAATGTACCCCTACTAGGATGGAAATGTTAGAAGGGAGATAATGACTTATGAGTCCCGCCTCCAGTAGACCATAGGTAGGCGACTTGCACCGAGGGTATAGTAAACACACAAATGGGAGGCATTACCCTCTAAGAGAACAAATGCGGATGAGAGAGATAAGAGAGACACCAACCCATTCCAACTCAAGGCTAAAATATAAAATAAATCCCAAGTTAACATATTTAATTTCATGAAAATGTACTACAACTAGAAGAAGAAAAAACTGCAAGTACCAAAAATAGAGTAAAAAACAGAAACAATAATAAGCCCGAACAGCTCCTACAACCCCAAGCTAGTAAAAACAAGCTTCAAATCCAAATTACACCTAGTGACCTGAAAATAAGTTTATATATACATAGGGTGAGTACTACAGTATAATCATTAGGATAATCCCTAAATCCTCTCATACAAATGTAAAGGAAGCATGCTAAAGCGCAGTGAACAACAAGTGAAACTAACTCATCACCTAAACAAGTATACTATCTTCCCAACCTCACCATTTCTACTCTCAACAAGTAATGCATATAGGAGTCTATAATATAATAAAGAATATCAAGGGTACCCCACTACTACATCCCCCTTAGTTTTCCGCATTTCCCCAATGTCTCACATCCTAAGAATCTCTCTCCAAAAGGCTTGCATGCAGACACCTTGGTGAATCACCACAATATGCACCTCGTGCAAAAGAACCACCACGTCTATGTATATAAGTAACCAGGTAGTTTTTGGGAGCCACCACGGCTCACGTAATGTGTATCATACATCAGGTATTATACCTTAAGCCATTACAACCCATACACCGAGTAATGATCATGAACCCCTCATAGTCTATACACATTACACCTATAGTAGTCCATAAGGATACTATATCCAGAATATATGTGTTTGAATAACAACAAGCTATAATAGACCTCTACACACATATATTGGGAAAACTAACCACTATTCCTACCAGCACAATTATCTAAAAGAGAAGAGAGTGGGGCCAAAGGGGTAGTCATCCATCTATCCTCCCACATGAATGTTGGGGAAAACACCCCCTCGGGCTCAGAATCCCTGGGGTGTCAGTATCCCTTACTTACAGGGTGGAGTTGAATATATAAACACAAAAAGTACAGAATATACTATATCTCACAACCATACTATAGGCATAACTATGTATTAGAATCAACTGCAGAAAATTACTTTCAGACTCAGGGCTACCACATCTAAGACTAGGTGTCCTATAAGCACACAACCATTTAATGAGAATTATTAGATTACTTCATTACCTTTTTTCAGTTCCAAATTACGTTAATTAATTCTTTAAACATTAATTAACCATTTACAATTGCATATTAAACTTCATTATTATCACACCCAAAGTCTACTGTACCTTTAAAATTGAAACCTCATCATTATGTTCCTGAAACTCCAACCCCAAGGGTTAACATCATTTATTAAATTATTCCTTACATAATAACTTTCCCATATTCACAGGAATTATAGAAAAACATTTTATGCTACTAATCCCTAGGGGGCTCCACACTATGATTATATGTACTACCCATCAAGTATTTTCTTCCTATAGAAAGAGAATAGAACTATCATCCCTTTAGAATCTAAACACAGAAAGCATGTAGCATACCCTATTCTTCATCATCTCAATCGAAAGAAGGGTATGAAAAATCGACTGCCTTGAGTAGTGGGGAAAAGTAAAGTAGATAATCTACCAATAATAATGAGAAAGAATCCAACAATCACATCCATCATGTTCCATCATCCCTAGTGTCCTCCCTCATACCCACATGAATTAACTAATGCATATCGCCCCTCTAGGCATCATCTTCTGCCAAAACCAAAGATCTCCATGCCCCCACATATCACAACAGAAATCCTATCACAAATCACAACACAAGTAGTAGGAAAAAAATATCATAACAAATGGGATCATGGCCATTAAACAATTAAGAGGGTTACTCAAAAACCAACAAGGAATTATCTTTTTATCAAACACATAGTTCATTAATCCATCTGTAATTGACTGATCTTTTATTTTGAAGTACCAACTATGGGCAACCTAAACAAAAAAACTATCACAAATTTATTAAACATGCTTACGGCATCAATCTGATTAACATTAAATTATAATATGAGTAACCATATTCATTACATGCCTCTTTATCTTTATCCAAAAATTTATCAATTTATTCATGGATTTACATTATTTACCAATTTCAATCACGAATGAATGAAAAAACAAATAAATCAAAGATGTCACACTATATATAAAAATAAGAGGCAATAACTTACGATTGATATCAATTTATTTATCAAATTCATATTTTTATTATGTCAATTCCGTTGTCATAAAGTGGGATAAAACATGACAACTATATAGTTGCACATATAAGAAATGAAAAGCAAACGATCCCCTATATAAAATGGTTCTTGACATTCTTTATGCAACAAAATTTCGTGATCACCTCCTCTCGCGACAACTATATCCACCCAAGGATGCCACGATACGCCCACACCAACTGAAACACAAGAAAACTCTAATATAAGAATGGAGATCACATGCTATAATATGGAAAGGATAAATATGAGAAGATAAACCCCAAAAGAACATCGATAAAACAATCTGTAATTTGATGAATGATCGACACATTCTGCATGCAGAAATGCAGGGGGTGCACCTACGTTAGGAAGAACATCAAGGGGAAACCAATCCACATGGAAATGTTTGATCTCATGATTCCTATGGGTAAGAAGGAATGGTTCAAGTGTCTCTCACCAGATAACAAGGAGGAAGAACAAGGCAGGAATATATCTTGTCCCTTTTGAAGATTTTACAGAGCGATGGTTTAAGATATTCTTAATTTCCCATTAAAAGCAGATCACATTAAACCACACCGTTTGACCATGTAAAAACCTCTCAATACATAGGAATAATTAATATTGGAGTTATGGCCTATGAATCGGCCTTAGAGTCATTAGAAAATGGTTTAAATGCATTTTACATCAAAGGAAATGTTAAAGGGGAGAAACTGCCAGAAGCTGGAAACACTGTTCATGAACCTAATGGTTGGAACCCAACCGTTCTATAAATACTATTAATGAACCTCACCATTCTGGAAAAAGTGTCCATGAACCACACCATTGGGACCTCACCATTCTGGGAACACTTTTCATGAACCTCACCGTTCTTGAAACACTCTTCACATAATGTTACGGTTGCACTATTTAAAGAAGGTTAATGTTGACATTGTTCACATAAGGTTACTGTTGCAATATTCACCTATGGTTACTATGGCACTGTTCACCTATGGTTACAATTGCACTATTCATTGAAGGTTAATGTTGAAACTATTCACATATGGTTACCGTTTCACTGTTCATAGAAGGTTAATGATGACAGGGTTCACCTAAGGTTACAGTTACAATTTTCACAGAAAGTTAATGTTGGCACTAATCAGCTAAGGTTACCATTGCAATGTTCACAGAAGGTTAATGTTGACACTGCTCACCTAAGGTTACCATTGCACTATTCACAAAAGGTTAATGATGACATTGTTCACATAAGGTTACTATTGCATTATTCATAGAAGGTTAATGTTGACAATGTTTTCTAAAGGTTACTGTTTCACTGTTCTTAGAAGGTTTATGTTGACACTGTTCACCTAATGTTACCATTGCACTGTTCACAGAAGGTTAATGATGTGTCTTTCCACCTATGGTTACCGTTTCACTGTTTATAGACCATTAACAGTGACACTGTTCACCTAAGGTTACCGTTGCACTGTTCATAATAATATGATGATAAAACAGTTCATAGAAGGTTACCATTGCAATGTTCACAACTGTCTACCTTTGGAACTGTTCAACAAACTATAAAATTACAAATGTATTGGGGATGAGTCACATTTACCTCCCGACTCACCTCAAACACCTAGTTTTCATAAACGAATGGACCAGAGAGGTATGGGCCATTACATATGATGAGTCTCACATATACGGTGGGATCAAAAACAATAAAATAAGTAATCAATACAATTTCCATTCATTTCTTTCCAATCATTCCGCACACATTATTTTGAAGAACATTCAGAAAATACTATTTCAATCATTTTAAACAACAACTTTCATATTTCTCAAATTTCATTTTTAAAACCACACACAAAGAATTCCTTTTCAAAAATATTTTCACATCCAAAAAGCTAGTTGAAAAAAAAACCATGTGCACTCCATACTGAGTAACCCAAAAGGGGTTTTGTAGAAAGTAAAGGAAGATGGACAAGCCTGAAAAAATAGAAAATCTAATATCCATTAGGTATTGGAAATAAAGATAACTTACTAATAGTCGATCCTGATAATGTAATGACCTTATCAAAAGGAAATCCATGAACATACTCATTTTGGACTCAACTACCATAATATGGTGCAACCCAATAGTCAATAACCAAATGGAAAATCCAAACAATCCAATCCAATGGCATGCCCCAACTGGCCTCTAAATAATTCCATGTGTACCATCCAATCTTACTCAGTGTTTAAAAGAAACCATCACATGAGCCTCAATATAATTCATAATAATCCCATGATAATAAGACACAATGAAAGCAGAAGACCCTTGAATGTGGGGCTCAACAGGACCCACTTCTACTGTAATTTTCTACCTCAATCACTGACACCACATATGTGATAACATAATACTTGTAAAATCCACCATATAGGTACCCAAAACTGAAAATTCCATGCACAAGTACCAAATATTCCATCATATTATTTTTGTTTCAAAATCCTCTTTCCCAGTCCATTAAAAATAACAATCGTACCTCATGTTACCCATGTTTTAAACCCATTTTTCAAAATATTCCTACATACTTATAGATCCCATGCATCACACTAGTTTCAAAACCAATTTTAAAAACATCTCAACGTGCCTATAAATCCATCACATCACACCAGATCAAAACCATCATTTCAAATACCAAATAATGTGCCAATTGATGCATTACAATTTTCAATATAAACACATTTCCAAAACCATATTGACAAAAAAAAACCTGACAAAAAGAATTAAAAATGGCCTTTTTATTACACTATGTTTATATCACTTTACCAAAAGCTATGAAATACTATATGGGATTTCACATAATGAGAGTTTTAGAAAAAATCCAAAATATTTCATGTGCCAAACATGCCTCACATTTTGAAAACCAATTCCATTCCCTTAACAATCTCAAAACAATGTTAAAAACATACAATATACAAATTGTTTCCAAATTGGCATTTTTTATATTTATAAAAAAAACTGTATTTAAAAATTTGAAATGGACCACAGTTCTAAACACCACATAGTTACCTCTCAATGTCTCAAAATATCAAATGGTTTATGTTTTTAAGAACACAATTGAAGTCACACATTAAGTAACTTCAAGAATAAACTCATCATTTATATGTTATGGGAAAATTTTGGGGAAAAGGGTTTAGTTACTTGACCCAAGAAGGTTGGGAGCTGGTGTGATATGTTATTGAAGTATCATTGATACATGCTTTAGATCCTAAGGGTCCAAACAGTTTAGCAGTTCTTGAAAACTATATTACTTTAATAATACCATCATTATATAGGGAAATGTAAAATAAAATACGATATATAGAAAATCAAAGAAACTGCATCCTTGAAAGATTTTTCGAATATTCTTCATAATTTGTATAAAAGAAATATAATAAGGTTGATCTCAAATTCTTATTAATGGTATGTAATGTATAATAAGAACTAATGATAATAATTAACATGGTGATGTAAATAAATGATAACTCATGCCATTCAAGTAAATGGATAATGAAAAATAAATATAGCATGGTAAAAAATTGAAACACATTCAATTTAAATAAATTATATAAAGATTCGATATATATATATAGATGTAAAATATCATGGATAAAAATAATAACAAAAATGATGGAAATTATTTAATATTTGATTTCATGTATAGGGGACATGAACCAATAAAACATAATGATATATTCTAAATATAGTTTAAACTTTTTTTATTTGGCCAACTGATTTATCTCATCAGTCTACTAATGCGTCGATGGGATATCTATATATGGGCGCCACCAAAAATAAGTTATTCCAAACCATTCCTCATATATCAGATAATCAATTTACTATTAATTATTATTTATTTTCCCCAATATCTTTATTGAATAAGGGATACAAATTTATCTATAATTTTCAAGTGATGGATAAGTTATAATAAATGTTTTTTTATTGATTAATAGGAATACCATTCAATTATAATTTGTAAATTCTCATGTAAAATAATCCTAACACATTCCACAATGTCCCATACAATAGTCAAAAAATTGAATCATAATCCCCATTACATAATATAAGAAAATGAATGTTAAAATATCTTAATAGTATTTCTATTTGTGATATAACATTTCAAATTGAATTTCATAAACCATAAAAAAAATAAATTGGTGCATAATAAAAAATAATCTCAATAGAATTTAAATTGATATGAAATTGTTCACCATGACTCTAACTTATCACCCATGTCAATATATTTCAAAATAATTAATATAAGTAAATTATTTACTTTATAGATATACTTTAAAAAGTTTATTATTATTGTTACTTCAATTATTACACTTTTTAAATAACTACTTAAACAACTATGTTTACATGGAATGTTTTCCCATATTCGGTTTATGAGTCAAAAACAACATTGGTATATCAAATTTGGTCAAAGGGTAGTTATATTAATATTCTAAAAAATAATAATCATCATATAATTAACACATTTATTGATGAATTACATTTTTAAAACGAATAATTAATTATGGTTATGAAAATGAACCATCTTTACATCATCAAGGCGGTAGGTCGTATGTATGGATGAGCGGCATTCCCATTTCTCAATGATCATTACAGAGAGAAGGTATATAACATAAATTATTATATAATTATAATTATATCAGGAATACCATATTATTTAATTATATATATTTATAAATATTATTGTTGTGATGTATAAGGAATCACATCATGTCGACGAGGTTGTTGTCAATACATCCACGACTGCTGTTACTACTTTTTTGTGTTTGAAAACTATAATAAAAGAAAATGACATATTATATTGATATAATTTAAATTATCTATTTTATATCACATATATTTCATTTATGTTAAATATGATTAATTAAAACCATCCTTTATATCTTCAGTTCATTGTGTGAATGAATCACATCGCTTGGAGGAGGCAGTAGTCCACACTTCCACAAATGATGTTATTTTTTTAAATGGAATATATATAGATATGTGTTATAAAATTTTCAAATAATCAAAAATAATAATAAATATAATATATAACATATATAAGCATAGTTTTTATCATATTTCTTAACCATGAAAAGTGATAAAGGAAAACGAACAATCATCGTTTTGTGAGGTGTCAATTCGCCGAGCAGATAAAATGAATGTTCGTTATCCATTAGATATTAGTGTGTGTGAGTGTAGTTCAAACCATTACAATTAAAATAAACTAATATCTATAGGATAATTTTTTATATTATTTTTTAATAATAAGGGTTGGGGGAGGGTGGATAATGGAAATAAAAATAAACAACTTAAGAAAAGATAATAACTCTTCCTTGAGAAACCCCTCTGGGTTTCCACCAAAAGGATTACATGGATGGATTTTTTCCCAAGGGGTGACTTATAGGATGAGGGTATGTATGTTTAGGAACTATTTGGTAATATATTTGTTGATCCAAACTTTCTATAGAGGTATGATAACTTGGTAGGAGAATATGCCTTCTTATTGTAGAGGAAGAGTGGAGCTCTTGTAAATAAAAAATTTATTACATTAATGTGAGGTCACCATTAACTAATGTAGAAAAAATTAAAAAATAATGGTTTAAAGGGGATTAATGACTATAAAAACAACTAGAACAAAAAAATATCATTTTTATTATCTGGTTCACTAACATCAATGTTTCACCAATTTATCATTTTTATTAAATAAACTAATTTTATATCCTTTGTAATAGATCCATTAAAAGAAAAATAAATTGGTATTTATAATAATATATATATCCAATAAATTATAAAAATTATATATAATTTTAGAAATAAATATCCCTTTTCTGTTTGAAATTTATTTTAAAATAGTATTAGGCAACGTAGAAAAACACAAAATTTATCTCGACCGTGATAATAATGTTTTTACAGACTCTCAGTAAATAATTTAATTATAAAATATCATTTGGCCCATTAATAGACCATATTTTTTATTTATTAACACTTAAAAATAACTTTTGATAATCTAGTATATTTCATAATTTTAAATTATTTAATATAATTTAATATAATTATTAATAACATTAAAGTCAATTTTAAAATTATTTATTTAATTTTAATTTCTAAAAATTTAAACAAATGGAATTAAAATAAATTAACATTTAGAATGGTTAAAAATATATAATAATCTATAAAAATAATTACATAAAATAATTTAATAAATTTTCATCACATTTAATATTTATAGAATCATTTATTTTAGTTGGTTATTAACTAAATAATTACTGAATTGGAATTTCGTAAAAATATTATGTAACTAATTCATCTCTAACAAATAATGACTAATTATTAGGAAAAAACTTTCCCATTTTTATTTCAATGGGATATGTGTAACCTTGAATATTTGTTAACATATCTCAATTTTTAATAAATGTTTAAGGTAATGAAGTTACATTTCCGTTTTTCCCTTACTTAAATTATCATTAAGGATACATTTTTGACATATTATCCAAAAAACCATAAAATTATAACAAATATGGGATATAGTCAGTCCATTTCTAATAAATGGATTCTGGAATATTGTTTAGGTCATTTTTTCATTTACGATTATGGTTTAGTCCCTTGTTACACTTAATTTTACCTTAATCACATCATTAATATTAATCAATTACACTAATATTTTTTTTAGAAAATAAGTTTCCCCTATTCAACAACATATATTATACTGATTAAAACCATATATGAATTTTCTCAAAAATATATTTACAATAGTTGTAAATAAATTATAACGCTAACCCCACAGACATATTGAGAAATCATGTTTTTAAAGTTAGTACATTCAAAAGTTCAATACATTTTTATATCCATTTTTAAATAATAATGATTCCAATGACATAAATTGGGTTAATGTATGTATAATTGGTCTATTTTTTACTTTAAATGAAATTTATAATATAATATAATAATAATATTTATTTAAATAAAAGGCTATTTAAAAAAAATGTAGTATTGTTCGATATTCAACAAAAAATGAAACATCGTAGAAAAAACAAAAAATTCACCCAAATATAATTTTGAATTTCCAAATATATATTTTTTTAATTTTACAAATTAAATTTATAATTTTTTACAAATGGGATTTTGAATAGGTTTTCATTTAAAATGTGATGAAACTAAATATTGTGTGCAATATAAGGTAAATCAGTGTTGTGTATAGTAGAAGATAAACATGGAGTTTTCTTTTAAAGCATGCGAGAAATAAAATTAATTTTATTCCAAAAGGAAGATATTGCATTTTCTGTTGTTGTTACAAATGGGATCACTTTTAAGTGCCATCATCATTTGGATACAAATCAATGTGTGTGCCCCGTGCACCCATGGATGTGCTAGGATCCAATTTCTCTTTTCATGTATCAATGAATTTACATAAAATCAATTTTTATGAAACATCATGTTCTTTACTCTAATTCATCACAAATTAGATTATAAAATTTTTGGAAGCATTCGAGGAAAGATAAAAACAAATGGAATGTGCTAGAATGATAATTTATGGAAACACCTAAAAGGGTCATCCATGATAAACCCCCACCAAGGTAAAATAAGATATAAATACTAATAAAGGAAAAATGGGAGTAAAACAAAAAAAACCATGAACAACTCACATTAGAACGTTCAAAATAATCAATGGAAAAATGAGGGCTATCGGAGGGAATCATGGGAGTTTTCATAGGGGGCCTAGGTTGGCCAAGGGGGGAGAAACCAAAAATATGGTTAAAAAATAAGGTAAAAGAGGTAATTTAACACATTTAATGATCTAGAAAGCACACATGGTCTTCCTATACTATTTCTTAACTGTTCCATAACTATTCATCCCTCACCACCCCAGAAAATCATGTTGCTCAGTTAACATGCAAATTTTTCCAAACCATGTAAGAGCCATGCTATATTTACTATCCAAAATGAAAATTCTCCACATGAATTCAAATGAGATGGTGTAAAGTATCACTAAACAAAGAATATATACTTTTATACATTCTTTCAAGAATAAATTCGACAATCTTCTCCAAAAAACATATATGGAAACTAAGGAACAAACATGAGACAAACATGGAAACATTCAAAATATCAAAAATTATATCTACAAAATAATCCCAAATTTCCAAAAAAATCCAATTCCAAAAAAATAATAAAAAAATTAATTCAGATATCAAACTATGAAAAAATAAACTGGGTTATATATTTTATATTTTTCTATGATGTTTTACATTTTGATGAATAGTAAATAATAATAAATTTTAATGGAAAATTTCATTTTAATATAATATATTAATGTTAATAAATTATATTTTCAATTATTTTTAAAGTATTATCAGCTAAATATTATATCATTAATTCAATTTTATTTCATTTTAATCATTTTCATAGTGGTTTTAGTTATAAAAACATATTTATATTTTGAACATTTTGACATTAAAAACCTATTTTGTTCTCCCATCTAAGGGAGTAATTTTTAATTATATTATTCCACTTATATGGATACGATTTATAAATATTAAATCCTTATTAATAATCATATTAAATTATAATATATGATATATAAAACATTGTTTTTATCAAAATATTAGTGAAAGACATGAAAAATAATTATAATGATTAAGGTAAAAAATCTGTTTACTTAGTGGTAAAAAATTAATCCTAAGAGTCCAAATGGTCTTGAAAATTTTCAAAACCAATTTTATAAAACTTAATTGACCATATACCCTCTTTTATATAATAATATTTATAATTGGCTTCACATAATGTACATAATACCTCACAATTGTGTTTACCTTTCTATATTTACATGATTTCTTGTCCTCATATACTATTAAAGGCACTCAACCAGCCCATTTCATCACACCTATAAAGACCTTTGGATTATCCAAAACATCACAGAAAAGCTCCCAAAAAATACTCATATCACCGTATAATCAAAAAAATTGTGTAAAAATCAGCCAAAGAATCACTTTAGTGAAAACAAAAAGAAGTTGTTTTAAAAACATGTAACATTATTCAATAAGAATTTATGTTTAATTTAATTCTACGTATGTTAAATTCATATTATTCAATGATAATATATTAAAATCAATATAATAAATATAATGAGGTACTTTTATGTTATGGTTTCAACTTTCACCTATAAAAACAACCCTCAAATGGGAACAAATATTATTGTTTGTTTGTACGAAGGACTACTGCCTCACAAAATGATGTCGTTCAATATTCATTTACCCCTATCATGGTTGGTAATTATGATTTAAAAAATATTTCTATATATATTTATTAATTATTTATTCATAGTTATGGATTTGTTATATACACATACCATTATTCTCTCAATTTTATTGGAATACAATAGGATCGTTTGTGGACGTGGGGACTACTTCTTTCTCAATTCGATGTGATACATTCGCACCAAACATGGAATGTATTAAGGTTGAGTTTAATGAAAATATGTTGAATATAAATGATATATATGATATTAATTTTATATTTACCTTTCTAGAAATCTAATATATGATTTTCATTATTACACCTTTCATAAACTAAAAAAAGTTAAAACCACATTCATGGACGTGTGGACTACCGCCTCCTCAACTTCATGTAATTATTTTTACATCCTAAGAATTAAATATATAATTATATATGATAAAATAAAATTATATTTATTATATAATAATCATTTGGAATTGATAAATAGTTTATACTATCTTTTCACAATGATCGTTGAATAATTGGAATGTTACTTATATATTTGTACGAGATATAGTTTCTTGGGTTATAGTGTTGGTCAATTTTTCAAAATTGTAATTTATGAGTAGTTTTGGAAGTATAATTTATTTATGAATATAATAATTATTTCATGATTATTAATAAATTTATTTTATTATATTGAACTTCTTTATCATAGTCCAACAACCTTATTCATTTTGACACAAAAACCAAATATGATCAAAACACTCAGCATAGTCTTAATTGTTTAATCATTTGTATACAGAAATGTAATTGTAAAATTAAAGTATTTATAAACATGAAAAAAGGTTATTATTGAAGGAAATAATTAACATATTTTTATTATTAATAAATATATATACACACGTGACATTTCAGACTCATGTTATGGGATTTCAACTCAATATCCTTTCATTAAGGTATATTTTGAAGATATACGTCAACTATATTTTATTAGGAGTATATACATACCATATTTAAATATTATAGAATAAATTTACTTCTTATCTTGTTATCTACTATTTTTTTTAATTTTTATTATTTCATGACTCTTATTATTTAGAATTATAATGTGGTATATGACTCTTTGAATATTTAATGATTTAATTTGAAAATAATTTTCTCCCCATAAAAAACTAGATATTTTCTACAAATTAATTCTTATAGATATAAATGTATTTTAAATAAAATTTTATATCTATTTTAATATTTTGATTCCCCGTTAATCCTTTCTAATTTAGAACATGAAATATAAACCTCTCATTCTCTATTTCTAGTTATTTTGTTATCAAACCATGGTTTAGCAAATGGATTGATTATTTAAATATAATGAATTATTTTTTATTATGGAAAATAAAATATTAACAATGAGATGTTTAAAATTTAATCCTTTTATTTTTTATGACTATGTAATCATACTTTGAAATTTTTTTGGGTAGTTTAATGATAAACCAATGAATTTTGGTCATATGATAAATCCAAGGCTAGTGGGTCCATAATAGACCTCAAATACATTAGCTACTAATGTTTGATATAAGGATATTAGATTTTTATGAGTTACATGTATTGAAGTCAACCACATTTTTATTCTACTGATAATAGTGAAATGTATAATAATTTTCCAAGATAATGTTATCTTTTTTATTTGCTTGTTATGTGTATTAATGTAATATTATTATTACAATAAAGGGATAAAATGAACATATTTTCAAAAGAAATTATTTAATACTCATTAAGATTGAAAATTAATACATCATGATAACTTTTTCATGGGTTTAAATGTTTATAAGTAGAAAAATATTTTCATTATTTTCCATTATTAATATTTTTATGTCCATCCTACATTTTTTCTGTTTTCCACATGGCTTATTGATGAGTAAGGGATTGGATGGCGTCATGTAAAAATTCATTATGGGTTTTCATAAAAGAGGTCATTATCTATTTAAAATGTTTTATTTTAAGAAAAACATGTATAATTTTTTTAAGTGTCCAAATTGTATTTTTTTTGTTTTTTATTTATGATTTATGTCCTAATTATCTAAAACTATATACCGGAAATGATTTTCAAAGTGAAAGAGTGTAATTTTGTAACTAAAACTCAATATTATGTATGGTTTAAGGTCATCTCCTTATAAAGATAAAGTATGTTGATATATATGGTGAGTGTCACTCAAAAAAACCTTAAAAATAATCTATATATACTCACATAATCTATCATACATGTTTAAGATCATGGAATTAAATATATACATAGCCCATGTACATAAATAGGTACTGCCATGTCTGACCATGATGAACATGGTTTTATGGATGATTTTTATACATTTATGTCACAATTATGTATACCAAAACTCCACTATGTTCCCCATTGAAATAATAATATTGGGGTATCATCACACATCCCCATAGACTAAATTCAAAGACACTCGTAAAATTTTATGGTCATCTTATATTTCATAAATAACAAAAGTCCACTATATGATGTTGAATAATGATCAAATCAGAATCTAAAATGATGATGAACATTTAAATCAAGACCAACCATTAATATTAGTCATTAAATGATAAAAAAAATTAAGTGTTCTTAATTAGGTCACAATGAAATAAATAAAAATATATATTCAATCCCAAGATATAAAATTTGCAAAAAAAATAATTGATCCCAAAAATATTACATAATAATGATTACAACTATCATAAAATTCCCCTTCTTCAGTAAAATGACCTCTATAAAAATACTATCCATACATTAAAATATGTACACTAGATTTATATGATACATTTTTAATCTTTAATTTATTTAGATGGATTTAATTTTAAATTATTTAAAATATTTTTTATAAAAATTGAATTATATCTGTTTGATTGTATGTTATTTAATTAAGGGATTTTTTTAACTAGAGAATCTTATTTAAATGGATGATATTAGACAAATTAATTTGAGAAAATGTAACTTGATTCATTCATTGGCAAAGAGAATTAATTCGAAGGTTTTCCTTCAACATGGTTGAACTAGTTTTAATTAGTATAAAATTTATGGACGTTGAATGTAAATTTAAAATATGTATTATCAATATAAATTGGTAGACACGTATTAATGTTATATATATATATATAATCAATGTTTTCTTATAATTAATTTAATATATGAATTCTATATTTAATAAATGAAATCATAGGATTTTGGAAAAATAAAATGACAAATTCATTATGGAGTGATAAAATAATAGTGATTATGAGGAGGTTGAAAATATGTTTGAGACAGTTTTTTGAGAAAATTCATGATATATTTTTAATTGAATTTCGAAAATATTTTATATAAATATACTAGTAACATGATATATAATCTTCTTTGATCCCTCTTTATATCTATTTACAATCTATAATTAGAAGTGGAATAATTACATGAGGTGATTGGAGAAAAGTATTACGAACTAATTATTGATTTATTGTCAATTTATATCCCTAAATAGTGTTAGAATATTGGACACATGGAATTTTTTTATATATTCAATCATTTGGACAAAAAATTTACATTTTTTCTTATCATTATCTTATAGGTGGGAGTGGATTATTTATATCATATAATATAGGAACTAAAAAAATGACACTAGGATCATACCACCATTTAAATATTACACTTCATACTAAAATATTTTATGAATAATAGGAAGTGAGATACATGGGTATATTCCAAATGAAATGGGGGTTGCTCAACTCACATTATGATATATAATAACTACATGAGAGTCACATACTAGGTTGTTACATTTTGGCATGAATCATGCTCGATTTGCATTATTTCAATCCTATTTATGATCATTCAATCCTAAATTACATTAAATTGGTTGTTTAGTCATTTGGGTATAATATCTACGATTTGTGGGAGTTTTGATAATAATATTTCATATTTTATCTTGTTGATATCACCATATCTATTGCATGTTAAGAATATAATGTAAAGAATAATTGGAAGGCAGATGCTCTACCTTTATTAGTTGCTTATGATTCCATAGATTTTCATTCTTTTAACATATTAAGGATTGTAATAAAAAAAGTTTTTTAAAATAATTTTTCATATGATTAAATATAATAGTGGTAAAATCATATTCTAGACATAAATAAAAGTGTATTTTTTATTTTTTATTTATAAATTTTAGAATATCAGAATCATTCGATTTTATTTATGAGAAATTTACATTTACATTAAATATTTAAAAAAATTATGATTTATTTATAATTAATATTTCTGTTATGGAGAAAAATTTCTTATCAAAAATGGATTATTTTGGAATAATTTTTATTGGAATTAGTTTATAGTACTCTAGGATTTGGAATAATTTGTCTAATTGTTTAAAATTGTAATTTTCAAGGCGGAAATTCCCATATTAATTCGTCTAGTTGGTTGTGAATTTTTAGTAGGTGTACTATAGTCATATTTTGATTAATTTATGTATGCAGTCCTGATTAATGATATAAAAATTTTCATCACACCTTAAAATATTGAGTTGTGGTTTTTTTAATATAAGTTTTTTTCATGATTGATAATACGAAAATATCATAATTATGAAAGAATTTAATATTCATTAAAACCATATTCCCTATTAAATTGTAAATTAATTTTTTTGGATTCAAAACATAATTGGATATTTTATTTAAACAAAATCATACATGGGAATGAATTGGTATTATGTAAGAAAATATGTAATGGCCCGGACCTCTCCGACCCATTCCGTTGTCAAAAAGAAGGTCACAAAGTGTTCTGGAGGGTAAAAGAGACTTTTCCCACACTTTCCAGAATTTTGAAGATACACGCCGTATAGTTTGAGTACACGTCGTGTACCCCATTTCCGGGTATACCCCATGTTGCAGGCCGTGTCCTTGCTGTGTGGAATGATGGGTACACTTCCTGTGTCCAGTTCTACACGTCGTGTAGTCCTTCTCCACGTACGAGTTACCAGTCAACGGCCGTGTACTATGTTGGAGCTGTGTCCTTTCCGTGTGCAATAAATTAGTTCAGTTCGTGTGTCTAAACTACATGTTGTGTACTCTTTCCCCGCGTATGTGTTACCCTTAAACCATGTGTTGACCAGTCAACGGCTGCAGAGCTGTGTTGGATGCCGCGTGGAGACCGTGTAAAATAACCGAGTACACACCATGTACCCTAAAGTACATGTCATGTACTTTTCCTTTTCTCTCATATAAATGGAGGGGGTCCCCTCTTCCATTCAACTCACCCCCTCTCCTTCCCTTTCCTCTGAGCAGAGCTCTCCAAAGAGACTCAAAGGATCCTTTTCTTCTATAACTTCTTCGTCCGAGCTCCGATTTACGATCCGTTAGCGTCCACGGGATCGTAACCACGAGGAAAAACTTCTGAGCTTGGATCAATTGTCCTTCTTTCGGCCTTTCCATTCCGAATTCCACCCAAGGAGGTTTTTCTGGGACCCAACAGAAGTGACGGACGCCGACGGACTTCTTCTAAAGTTGATCTGGGAGAGTCCTGTGATCAGAACCTATCGAGGTAGGGATCTTACCTTTGTATCTCACTTTTGTGAATCAAGCAGGGTGGGTATCCTCTTTTTTTCATAAGAAACAATTGAACCATTAAATAAAGATAATAACCGGTAAAAGAACGGGGTTAGGATGTTTGTGATTTCTGTTACTTTATATCATGTGATATTATATTGTGAATTGATTGAGCTTCTACCTACTGAAAATCATGGTCGTTGGGGGCCTTTTCTTACAGAATTAAATGTTTCCCTCTCCTTCTGGATTTTCATATGGATGGAAACATTGTGGAATTTGGAATTGGTCAATCACATAAAGTTGGCTATTTAAAATCTGTAACCCTAATATGATCACCCTGGTTAAACAAAAATGGAATAATGAACATGTGGGTGTTGTCTTGGTTTTTGTGGCATGTGATGGGGGAGTTTTGTGTGTTGTTGTGGATAGGGTGAGTAGCGGGGCTGCGGTTGACTAAGTTGTGGGTGGGTGTGAGTGTTGTGTTTGTGATGGGAAGTGGGGCTACAATAAATGGTATTAATGGGGCAATGATATATGGGTTTCGATGCAGTTGTGGTGATGGTGGTTGGCAGCAGGGCTACGGGATGGGTTGTTTGTGAACGGACTGTGGGTTGTGAAAAATAAATAAAATTAGAAGAGTTAATAAATGGTGGGGCGTGGTAATGAAATGGAGTTTATAATCAATGGGTTCATCGGTTGATAAGAAGGAATTGGTTGTGTTTTCCTAACTTGATTTCTCGATGGCAGGGTTGTGTTTGACGAACGATCGATGTGGTTGGTTGTGGATAGTTTCCTAGTAGTTAAGGAACTAAATAAACTAATTCTACTAAAATGTAAAAACCTAAATGTGGTGGGGCTGTTTTTTGTATGCATGCTTCGTAGTAGTAGTGTCGAGGCACGTGCTCAGTTTCTCTGTTTAGAAGCCATATGTTGGGCTGTGTGGTTGGTATATATATATATTTGTATCTTTGTGTTTTATCGCACCCCACCCATGTTGTGCACTTAGTGCCGAACACTCCAATTTCATCGGAGAGATTGCTTTTCCCCTAGTTACTAGATCCTTCCTTCTCCTTCTCCCCTAGGCTGTGATGGCTTGAGGCGACCTTAAATTTAAGACTCTTCAGGTAGGTTTCGATTGAGGTAGCTTTTGCCCAAGTCTCTTCGGGTAGGTTCTACTGTTTCCCATGAATCTTCGGGATGAGGCCCAGGTGTGTGTTGGCGGGATACGTGGTTATGAGGCCTAGGTGTGTGGGGTCGGGATACGTGGTTGTGATGCCCAGGTGTGTGTGGGTGGGATACGTGTTTGTGAGGCCCATGTGTGTGCGGGTGGGAGACGTGGTGGTGAGGCCCAGGTGTGTACGGGCAGGGAGAGTGAGGCAGCGTTAGGACGTTTGCCGTTAGGAAGAGCAGCTAACTAAAGGGAAATGGTGAGGGGTACCCAATACTCGTGTTTCTTATATACTGCTACATGCTGTGCTTATGTTTTGGTGAGTGTGGCTGGTGACGTTTGGAGGATATAATTATTTTCTAGGTTTCTTATATTGTTCGCACAAGACATTAGGATGTCTCCCCACTTGTGCACGAGAGATTTAGGTTTCCCTACTTAGTGTACTTGTATGCTCACCCTACGTTTACTTTCAGACTTCCAGGAGGACTACCAGGGTCGTGCGGGACCCTACTAGTTAGACAGTTGGAGTTGTTGCTGTTGTTGTACTCTTGGTTCCTTTTGGTATTGTACTTTGAGATTTCTTGTACTTGAACCTTGTTATAAAAATTGTTTAAACATGCATGTGGGCTTGGTTTGGATTTATTTCTATACAATTGTTCTTTTTCCTTTTGGGTGGTTCACTTGTCCTATTTCCCGATCCTAAATAAATAAAAAGGGTAATGCCTCCCATATTTGTTAAAACTCATACCCTTGGTGCTAGTCGCCACTCCGGGTCCTACTGGAGGCGGGACTCGGGGGGTCATTATCTCCCTTTCACCATTGCCAGATCAGGAGGGGCATCTTTGGTGGGAGGGGAAGTGACAGAATGGTATCAGAGGGATGATTGAGAGATAGGATAGAGTTTGGAGTTAGGCACAGTGAGTATTGCATGGGATTGTAGGGTGGCAATGTTATTCAATCTTGGTGTGTGACATAGGCCCGGGAAGACCAGCTAGGACACGAGATTTTAGGGCCCCCTGTGATTCAATGCAAAGACTCTGAGCCTAACGATCAACCTAGTGAAACTACATTGATTTCAGGGTAGAGACCCTAGGGAAGGTACATGCATCATCATGATTGTGTTTTACTGGATTTGGGTGTTCTGGGAAAGAAATTTAAATAAAATGATAAAATAAAACCTTGAGTTTTCCATACTAGTTGGGCTTAGGCAATCCTTGTTTGCCGTACAACTATGGAACCTGGAAGTCATCCCTGGGTGGCTCAGACGGATGAGGCCTAGCAGATTCAGGCGGTCGATCAGCTGAGGATTGACTGAGAGGAGGAAGATAGCGAGTGGAAGAAGACTCTCCATTCTTTCCAGGGGCAGACCCTCAAGAAGTATGAAGGTAGTACTTCAGATATAGAGATGGAGAGGTGGCATGAGGAGCTAGGGATTGCTTTTACCTTGATCTGTGCTCTGAGGGAGTACTGGGTTCCCCTAGCGGTCAGTCAGCTGATAGGTGTGGCATGATAGTGGTGGACACTCTTCCTTGGAGAGAGGATAGAGGTAGAGGTTCCATGGGATGACATTGATAAGGAATTCCCAGAGTAATTCCTTTCTTCCATGATCAAGGTGAAAAAGCGGCAGGAGTTAATCTCCCATCATAAGAGGAGTATGTCAGTGTGAGAACTGTGGATCAAGTTAAAGGATCTCCATCCCATTGCTCCAGATCTCTTTCCGGATGAGGAGTCTCAGGCGAGACATTTGAAGGATTCGTCTCGTCCTTCGCTCCAGTATGCTGTCACCCCATTCACCCTTCCGACGTACATGGCGGTACAGAAGAAGGCAGAGGCTGTAGAGAGGATGCACTCGTTGGGAGGTGCACCCCAAGAGAGGATCCAGCCAGGCTCTTCGAAGGGGAAGGCAGTCAGCAACAGGTCTCCTGCAACGGGACCTTCCAGTTCCATGCCATTGGGAAGGAGGCCCCAGCAGTTCTAGTTCAGATCTTCGGGTACTCATCCATTTTTCACGAGCCCAGGACCGAGGTGTTTTTATTGTGGAGGTTTCGGGAATATTCAGAGTCGGTGCCCGACCCGAGCTCAGTATGGTGGAGGTGGGAAGGTTCAGCGGCCACCTCAGCTACACCAGTTGCGGGCTAGGCCCTTCCAGTAGTAGCAGGACCACGCTCCTCCGAGGGAAGACTTTGCGGGAGGAGGACGACCTTAGGGTGCTCCTCAGGGACCTCAACCAGGGCGTAGTCGGGGAGGTTGATGAAATCAGAGAGGCCGAGGAGGTGGGCGTGGACAGTTGCATGCAGTAGAGTTGACAGCTCCATCAAGACCAGAGGTGGTGCGAGGTACGATTTGTTTTTTCAGCACTATTGTTTCTGCTTAGTTCGATTCGGGAGTTTCGCACTCCTTTATTACACCTGGTCTAGCAAATGCATTGGGACTAGACGTAGAGAGACATTCCATACCACTGGTACTAAGTACACTAGTTGGAGGCCAAACCAGCGTATCTTGTGTTTGCCGGGGATGTGGGTTGACATTGGGACCACATCGATCTAGTGGGGACCTTCTTCTGTTAAAGATGCAGCCATACGATGTCATCATAGGCATCGACTGGTTGTTTTCTATTAGTGTTGTTATCGACTGCTTCCGTAGAAGAGTTGTGTTCTCCGATGTGGATGGGTAGCTTGTAGGTTTTTTTGGCGAGTGGAGCTATCAGGTCGGAAGCCGGCGTGTGGATCCCTTCCTTTCCTTGTTAGGTGGGTTATCAGTGGTTCCAGCTAATACTGAGACGATGGATGTCCCGGAGGTTGTTGGGGAGTTCCTCAATGTTTTTACTCAGGAGGTTGTGACTCTACCCCCCCCCCCCCCCCGACGTGATGTTGAGTTCGGGATAGACTTACAGCTTGGTGCCCATCTGATTTCGATGGACCCTTATCGGATGGCACCTTCGGAGTTGCGAGAGTTGCAGACTCAAATTGATGATCTGATGGAAAAGGGTTTTGTTAAGCCCAGCGTATAACCATGGGGTTCTCTAGTTTTGTTCATGTAGAATTTAGATAGTGGTCTCAGGCTATGCATATACTACCGAAGATTGAACCAGGTAACACTCAAGAACCTTTACCCCCTTCCAAGGATAGATGATCTCTTCGACCAACTGAGGGGAGAAGGTTGGTTTTCCACGATTGATCTACGATATGGATATCATCAGCTGAGGGTAAAAGATAGTGAAATCTCGAAGACGGATTTCAGGTGCAGGTATAGGCACTTCAAGTTTGTGGTGATGCCGTTTGGAGTTAAAAATGCACTGGCTGTGTTTATGGGACTTATGAACTTTCTCTTTCGGGAGTTTCTGGTCCAGTTCGTCGTTGTGTTTATCGATGTCATCCTGATCAACTCAAGGTCATAGGAGGAGCACGTTGAGCATCTTAGGGCGGTCTTGGAAGTCCTTCGACACCACCATCTTTACGGGAAATTGTCGAAGTGTACTTTCGTGACACAAGAAGTACAATTCCTTGGGCACGTAGTGTCTCAGCATGGAGTGTTATTGGACCCGACGAAGGTGGAGGTGGTTTTTTCTTGGGCATCTCCCAAGAGCGTGGCAGAAGATCGTAGTTTCCTGGGGTTGGTAGGTTACTATGGCAGGTTCATTTCGGAATTCTCTCGAGTTCCTGCTCTATTGATAGCTTTGACAAGTAAGAACCATGTCTTTCTATGGAGAGATAAGTGCCAGAAAGCTCTCGACTACCTGAAGGAGAAGATGGTCAGTGCTCCCGTACTCAGGTTTCCAAAGGAAGTGTTGTTGTATGAGGTGTTTTGGGATGCTTCTGGCCTTGGTCTGGGGTGTGTGCTGATGTAGAAGAAGGGAGTGATCTGTTATGGGTCTAGGTAGTTACACCCTCACGAGCGTAACTATGCCACCCATGACCTAGAGCCTGCAGTAGTTGTGTTCACACTGAAGTTGTGCTGACATTACCTCTTTGGGGAGCACTTTTTTGTCTTCTCAGATCACAAGATACGGCATTATATCTTCTCCCAGTGTGACCTGAACTTACGACAACAGAGATGGGTCGAGTTTCTCCAAGACTATGACTTTGAGATCTCTTACACTGAAGGTAAGGGCAACGTTGTGGCAGATTCCCTGAGAAGGAAGTCGTATCAGGAAGTGTTTTGAGATTCCACTGATGCTTGGAATGCAATGGGAGAGTTGGCCGCCTTGTACATGGATGCCAGGGTAGAAGGTGTTAGAGGCAGTTTGCTTCAGATGTCGGTGCTATCCTCCTTGTTGCAGCAGGTGGAAGAGTCTCATTGGGGGGACTCCGAGGCAGAAGTGATGCAACATTGTGTTGATCAGGGGAACGCTCTAGAGGGATGGTCAGAGGACAGCTGATTTTAGATTCTTTTCCATGGAAGGTTGTTTTTCCTAGAGAAAATGCGTGAGGGAGTTCTCCGTGAGTTCCATAGCCTAGCCTTGGAAGTACATCCAAGAGTTTCGAAAATGTATCGATGCATGAGGGAACAGTTTTGGGGGCCTGGGGTGAAACGGGAAGTGGCCGAGCTTGTGGCTAAATTCCTAGTGTGTCAGCAAGTGAAGGTTGAGCACCGTGTTCCCGGTGGTTTATTGCATCCTTTAGATATCCCCGAGTGGAAGTGGGATGACATCTCAATTGACTTCATCACATGACTACCCAGAGCTCTGGGTGGTTATGATGCTATCTGGGTAGTGGTGGATGAACTGACAAAATCTGCTCACTTCTTAGCAATTAATGAGTCAGGCCCAGTGAGTACGTTAGCACAGAGGTATGTAGATGAGGTGGTATGTTTTCATGGAGTTCCAAAGACTATCATCTCGGATCGGGATACTCGGTTTACATCAAGAGTCTGGAGGGTATAACAACATTCTTTTGGCACCCAGCTACAACTTAGAACTGCTTTCCACCCCCAGACCGATGGCCAGACAGAGCGGACTATCCGGACGTTGAAGGACATGCTATGGGCATGCGTTCTAGATTTCAGAGGATCATGGGTATGACACTTGCCTTTAGTAGAGTTAACCTATAAGAAAAGCATACAATCTACTATTGGCATGTCACCTTTTGAGGATTTGTATGGAAGGCCATGTTGTTCACCCATTTTCTGGGTAGAAGTTGGTGAGATAGGTGCTCTTGCGCCAGAGGTAGTGCAGAGCACCACAGAGAAAGTACATCTTGTACGTGAGAGGATGAAATCGTCTTAGGACCGACATAAGTCTTATGTTGATCGTTGGAGGAGGCCCTTGGAGTTCGAGGTGCGATATCATGTGTTCTTGAAGGATTCCCCTCGACTGGGGCAGCAGAGGTTTGGGAAAGGGAGTAAGCTCTCACCTAGGTTCATTAGACCTTTCGAGGTGCTGAGGTGAGTCGACAAAGTGGAATATCAGCTGGCCCTTCCACCTAAGTTGGAGAAGGTTCATGAAATCATCCATGTATCCTAGCTTCGTCGGTACTTACACGATGACTCCCACGTTATTGACTGGGGAGAGTTATATATGGGAGACAACGCGACCTTCGAGGAACGACCAGTCAGGATCGAATATCATAAAGAGAAGGTACTTCGTGGATGGACCATTCTGTTGGTTCGTGTGTTGTGATGGCATGGTGGCCACGAGGAGAGCACTTGGGAGCGAGAGACCTAGATGCACGCTCAGTACACACAGTTGTTTTGACTTGTGTTTTCCCTTGTTCATCTGAACTTTGTGTTGATGTTGTACTTTGTACCTTTGATATATGGAATACTTGGATTATCGGTTGTGAGACTTTTTGTTTCCTTGTTCCCTGGTAATGTGTAACATGTCCGGATGTGTGGGGAAAGTGAAAAACCTGATCCTTAATCGATACACGTTAGTGCAGATGCGATTGAACTAGTGCGGGAAAGTTAGTGCCACCTGAAGCGGATAATATCTCGACATAGGAGAAGGAATTCTTCCCCAAACCACATGTTCGGGCAGTGTGATGGTTGTGTGCTGTTGGGGGTAGTGTGAGTTGAAGAATCATAATATATGAAAGTGGGAGGACCCAATTCTTAATAGATACGCATTAATGAGGATTCTATTAAACCCATGCAGGCAAGTCAGTGCCGCCTAAAGCGGATAATATCTCGACATAGGAGAAGGAATTCTTAACACATATGATTAGGGTTGTTGGTTGGGTTCCTGTTATAACGAGAAACCTAAGAGGTATCTTGTTGAGTTTCCTCTAGGTTGTTTTTTGAATTCTCGGGGATGAGAATGTTTTAAGAGGTTTCAGATGTAATGGCCCGGACTTCTCTGGCCCATTCCTTTGTTAAAAAGAAGGTCACAACGTGTTCTGGAGGGTAAAATGGACTGTTCCCACACTTTTTAGAATTTTGAAACTACACGCTGTGTAGTTTGAGTACACGCCGTGTACCCCCTTTCTGGGTATACCCTATGTTGCAGGCCATGTCCTCGTGGTGTGGAACAATGGGTACACGCCGTGTGTCCAATTCTACACACCGTGTAGTCCTTCCCCGCATATGCGTTACCAGTCAACGGCTGTGTACCATGTTGGAGCCATTTCCCTGCCATGTGCAATAAATAAGTACACGCCGTGTGTCTAAACTACACACCATGTAGTCTTTCCCCGCATATGTGTTACCCTCAAACCCTGTGTTGACCAGTCAATAGCCACAGAGCCATGTTGGAAGCCGCATGGAGACCGTGTAAAATAACAGAGTACACGCCATGTACCCTAAAGTACATGCTCTGTACTTTTCCTTTTCTCACCAATAAGTGGAGGGGTCCCTCCTCCTTTCAACTCACCCCCTCTCCTCTCTTTTTCTCTGAGTAGAGCTCTCACAAGAGACTCGAAGGCTCCTTTTCTTCCATAACTTCTTTGTCCGAGCTCTGATTTACGATCCGTCAGCGGCCACGAGATCGTAACGACAAGGCGGAACTTCCGAGCTTGGATATGTTGACTTTCCTTCAGCCATTCCTTTTCGACTTCCAACCGAGGAGGTCTTTCTGGGACCCTATAGAAGTGACGGACGCTGACGGACTTCTTCTAAAGTTGATCTGGGTGAGTGCTGTGATCAGAACCTCTCGAGGTAGATATCTTACCTTTGTCACTCTCTTTTGTGCATCATGCCGGGTGGGTATCCTCTTGTTTTCATATGAAATAGATGAACCATTAAAAAAAGATAATAACCGGTTAAAGAACGGGGTTGGGATGTTTGTGATTACTGTTACTTTATATCATGTGATACTATGTTGTGAATTGAATGAGCTTCTACATACAAAAAATCATTGTCATTGGGGGCCTTTTCTTACGCAATTAAATGTTTCCCTCTCTTTCTGGATTTTCTTGTGGATGGAATCTTTGTGTAATGTGGAATTGGTCAATCACGTAAAGTTGGCTATTTAAAATCTGGATCCTTTTTATGATCACGCCAGTTAAACAAAAATGGAAAAATGAACATGTGGGTGATCTCTTGGTTTTCGTGGCATGTGATGGGGGTGTTTTTTGGCTTTTTGTGGATAGGGTGAGCAGCGGGGCTGTGGTTGACTTGGTTGTGGGTTTTTGTGAGGGTTGTGTTAGTGATGGGAAGTGGGGCTACAATAAATAATATTAAAGGGATAATGATATACGGGTTTCGGTGCGGTTCTGGTGATGGTGGTTGGCAATGGGGATACGGGATAGTTTGTTTGTGAATGGACTATGGGTTGTGAATAATAAATAAAAGCGGAAGACTTAATGAATTTTGGTGCTTGGTAATGAAATAGAGTTAATAATCAATGGGTTGGTTGGTTGATAAGAAGGACATGGTTGTGTTTTCCTAACTTGATTTGTGGATGGTAGGGTTATGTTTTACGAACGATCGATGTGGTTGGTTGTGGATAGTTTCCTAGTAGTTAAGGAACTAAATAAACTAATTCATCTGAAACATAAAAACCTAAATGGGGATGGTGTTGTTTTTTGTATGCATGCTTCATATTAGCAGTGCCGATAAACGTGCACAGTTTCTCTGTTTAGAAGCCGTAGGTTGGGCTATGTGGTTGGTATATATATATATGTATCTTTGTGTTTTATAGCACCCCACCCATGTTGTGAACTTTGTGCTGAACACTCTCATTTCATGGGAAATGGTGTTTTCCCACTAGTTACTAGCTCCTTCCTGCTCCTTCTACCCTAGGCTGTGATGGATTGAGGCGACCTTAAACCTAAGACTCTTTGGGTAGGTTTAGATTGAGGTGGCTTTAGCCCAAGACAGTTCAGGCATGTACTACTACTTCCCAAGAATCATCGGGATCCGGCCCAGGTGTGTGTGGGCGGGATACGTGGTTTTGAGGCCCAGGTGTGTGAGGGCCGGATACGTGGTTGTGTGGCCCAGGTGTGTACGGGCGGGATACATGGTTGTGAGACCCAGGAGTGTGTGGGCGGGAGACATGGTGGTGAGGCCCAGGTTTGTACAAGCGGTGAGAGTGTGGCAGCGTCAAGATGTTTGCCGTTACGAAGAGAAGCTAACTAAATTGAAATAGTGCGGGGTACCCAATACTCTTGTTTCTTATATACTACTACCTACTGTGCTTATGTTTTGGTGAGTGTGGTTGGTGAGGATGGGTGGATATAATTCCTTTATAGGTTTCTTTTTTTGTTTTCACGGGACATTAGTATGTCTCCCCACTTGTGCATGAGAGTTTTAGGTTTCCCTATTGAGTATACTTGTATGATCACCCTACGTTTACTTTCAGGTTTCCAGGAGGACTACTAGGGCCGTGTGGGACCCTACTAGTCAGACAGTTGGAGTTGTTGCTGTTCCTGTACTCTTGTTTTCTTTTTGGTTTGTACTTTGATATTTCTTGTACTTGCACCTTGTTATAAAAATTGTTTAAAAATGCATGTGGTCTTTGTTTGGGATCATTTCTATACACATGTTCTTTTTCCTTTTTGGTGGTTGACTTGTCCTGTTTCCCGATCCTAAATAAATAAAAAGGGTAATGCCTCCCATATTTGTGAAAACTCATACACTTGATGTTAGTCGCCATCCTGGGGCCAACTGGAGGCGGGGCTCAGGGGTCATTATCTCCCTTTCACCATTGCCAGCTCAGGAGGGGCATCTTTGGTGGGAGGGGGTTGTGACAAAATATTACTAAGTAATTCATTTTTAACACTAATAAATTCATTTTGATGTCTGTTTAGATAATAATTTTCATTATGAGGGAATGGAAAATGATTCCTTGTTCATTAGTGATACATTATAAGAGAAACATTAATAGAGTGATGTGATAGTGTTCAAAAATACATCATTGGAGGGGATTTATTATCCTTCATTGAAGTGTTTCAATATTATTTAATTGGATATCATGCAATTTTTATATTGGCTTATCTTTGACGTATTATTGGTTTATGGTTCCTTTTAATGGTCTTATTCAGTTCTACTATAATAAGTAATTTATATATTCATATTGTTTCCTATTAACTTAAGGAAAAATTGGTCATCTATGATGTTTGTATCTCTTTTTTCTAATAGTATCAAGTGTTTTTAAATCTAGTAATTCTCTTAATCCCATGAGCTAGTATAGATTGATAATATCCCTCATGTAGTAGGGTTATATCATTAAAAATAGTATAATTCCATGGATTGATGTAATGTCTTGGGTTTCCTAGTAGGTCTGTTTATTTGGATGTTTTGACCCCACGAGTTACACATAAAAATGAATTTCTGACATATTTATGGTGAAATTATATAGTCAATGAAGTTATGGATAAAAAATTTGTTAGAGGATGACATATAGGATGTTTTTCCATGATACTATCAAATTATTTATTTTTTTCGTGGGATGAGGGTTAATAAATCATTATATTTATGTGTATATATAACATATAATATCATTTCACATAAAAATGGTATTTATAATCTATATGTATTTTAATAAAATTTAAATTATTTTTAAAACTATATTCATTTGGAAAGTAATTTGGGTAAAATAAATTTTGATTTATTATGAAAATTATAATTCATGAAATCATTGAAATGTTCATTTAGATACTATACTATTATATAAAAAAACTTTTTTTATCATTTTAATAAAAAAAAATTTGATTTTATATTGTATTTACCATTCATAGATAAGTTTACGTCATTTATTATTATTATTAAAACACTATATTTTAGATAAATCACTTGTTAGTATAAATATAGGAAAATATAAATCATTACAAAAAATGGAATTCATGATTCCAAAAATGAGTATGACATATAGATGTAATGAATGATTAATGATTTATGGAGTTTGGTGAAGCCATATATTTTGAAATGATTTTTTCAGAGGGGGTGGTGGTGTCAGATTATTGATTATATATTTTTATGGGGAAACTGAGCCTTTAATATCAATTTTTCTCTATAGTGTAAGAATATAATATTTATTGGGATACAGTTTTAGAAGAGTCTTTGAATATGGATTTAACATGGATCTACTTTTAGATAATTTTTGGTCTATAATTTCATTCTGACATATTAATTAAAATGAAATCATATGGATTTATTTAGTGGGAACAAGTGAATATGATGTTACTAGAATACATATATCATATTTATAAATTTAAATTCGTATAAAAAATTGATTGTGAAAGAAAATAATACATCTACGATAATAAAGATATATCTTATACTTGAGATTAGATTTTATAATATCTCGTAGTACATGATGAACCACACTATAGTTGATAGAAATTCTGTAGTGCCACAAGTATATATAATTGATTGTAAAGGTAAAATTGATTTTATATATAAAAAAATATAGAAATAATATATATATTAGATATATTATGAATAAAAATTAATTTCCTAAAAGGGGTAAATAGGAGAGACATATTTTATTTGAATAATATTAGTCAATAATATAACAATTTTTATATTTTTCTGGTTACATTGTAAATTTCAAATGATACTTCACCAATGATCCTATAAATTATTATTAAAATAGGAATATGGGACAATTGAAATGATTTCGTGGGAATCAAGATTAAAAAATTCTAACTAGATGTGAGATCAATGTTTTCTATAGAGTGACTAAATAATTTTTTTGTAATTTATTATGTGATAGAAAGTGGTAACCCTATGAATGTGAAAACACAAAACAATTGAAGGGTTTTGTTCTGTTTATATAATGTTATAAAATAATTTTAAGAATTTATAGTATAATAAATGTTAACAAGTTTAATTATTCAATAAATTACAATACTTTGATTAATGTGGGAGAAACTCATTAATTTATGTCATAATGATTAGTAGACCAGTTCAATTATCCTTTTGAAATAATGAATTTATTCTATTTAGAACTATAAATCTCTTAATGATAGTATAGAGTAAGGATATAAATGTGATTCTTTTTCATTGTGATTATTGGTAATGAAATATCTTGTTTGTTTATGCTCTATGAAACGTGATTATAAGATCTTATAACTAGAATGTATTAGATGTTACGGTTGGTACCTCATTTTGACCACTATTGTCACAGAGCTTCATTTACATTACATGATGGGAGTGTTCAGTCTTATATATGATGGTATAAAATTCATGAGATTTATTAGGGGACATTTGTCTGGAACCATAATGTTATAAATTGGTAACTATGTGGAATTATTCTTATACTAGATGAGACAAATGATAGACCATGATTCCCAGTTGTGTGGATGATTTCTGGGGTTTTTTGAAAGTAATTTTTTTTATATTTTCACTAGAGAGATACATTAAATGGTATATTAGATTTTTGACTAAAACAAGTCTAATATATCTTCATGAATTTCATTCATCACCTTTAAAAATATATTAATTGAATACATGATTAGAAAAGTAATATGGGTATGGATTAATTTAACATGTTATATCAATGTGGGAATTAATACTTTTTTACTAACATGGATAATGGTAGGTTATATTTATATAATAATAATTGACAGATGTTTGCCCCACCGTTGGTGGTGGGGTGGTAAGGGGTTTGGGGGGTGAGGGACAGGTTGCGGGGTCAAGTCTTTGGGCTTCCAATTTATTGTATTTTTCTTCCTTGCGTGTGTGCTTCTTCCGTGGTTGTACCGAAATTAAAAAAAATAATTGATAGATAAACATATTGATCATAAATATTATGGGTTAATCAAATCTTAATTATTATATTATTTCTCAATTAATTGTAAATAAGTGGTTTTCATTCTCTCATTAAGGTATAAGTGATTCAAATCATTTGTGAAGAGTGAGGAAATTTTCAATAATGTCTTATATATAAGGTACATACATGAATTCTTTCTAGATATTCTAAATAGAGTACCCATTTTTATGTTATTTTTTCCCAATTTAAAATATATTTCATAAATACCATTACACATTAATAGATTTTATTTATTGATAAAATTTATATTTACATATGATTAAATTACTTCCATATAAATCATTTTCTTTTTGGCCCTGAGGTTTATGAAACGTTGTCTATATGTATAGTTTTCAAAAATAATATTCTAGATTAACATGTTTAGGTTATTAAGAAATTTTATCACTTAGAAGTGATTTTATATTCACTATGATATATTATAATAAGTAATTTATTATAACCATTATATGATTATATATGATATTCAACATTTTCCTACACTTACTAAATATTAAAATCAAAACAGTGAATGATTTCAGGTTTTTAACACCCCCTATTATGGAGATACAATGTTTGGTTTGACTTATATAATATTAAATAAACATCATTTAATGATTTATAATGTTGTTCTCAATAATCATGTAGTTCACTCAAATGAATATGAAGTTTCAATTGAATAAGAATGTGTGTCATAATTTAGATGAATTGAATAGAAAACTATCTTTTAATCCAATTGTAATATTTGATAAAATTATAATGGGGTCAAGTGTAGTATTATTCCTTTTGATTTCGTATTGGATATGTACTCATGCATGAAAATATTATGGTAGAATATAGATCAAGATAATAATGAACACTAGAGAAGATAATCAAATAGAATATATAGAGCTGGAATTTTTTTTCTTGATTGGATAAGTAGGGGTATTAATTATTCAGAGAGAGGTTCGTGGTATATAATAATAATTGTATTTAATGTTATATTTTGGCCCAATTATTTTAAACATGTAGAAAAATAAAACATTATTATCATAAGAATTTTTTCTATGAGTTCTATTATGATGAAGGAAAAGATAAATCTATAGAATATTCATTGAATATGTAAAATCATGTCATAAATGAATTCGTATATTTGTTGTTTATTAGTATCATAATAGTAGATATTAACTTATATATTATTAATAAGAGAAACCATATAGTGTTATGTCAAATAGATGTCACTTTTATGCTTGTCATTCAAGTAAATAATGGTCAAATAACAGATATTATAAGAAATGATATTTTTAAACATAAATGATTATCAGACCATTATTGGTAGTCTTTATTAGTTGATATAATTCTATATTTCAAGGATATTATGGTGGTTCACTCGTGTATATTGTATAATGTTCTACATTCATTTTATAACCATATTTTAGTGGTTCATGCAAGGGTAACAATTATTTATCATCATATCCACCAAAAGATCTCATGGGATGTGTTTAGATAGAAGTATATAATATTTATATAATTAGTAAAAAGAAAAAATAATATAAATCAAATCAAGAAGAGATTAATTACTTGTTGAACTCAGTTGAAGAATTATGTTGACCATTGATGATAAAGATGATTCCTAATTTTTTTTATTGAATGCATATTTTTATGACTATCACTAGGATTTGGGAATCAATGATTTATATGTAAAGGTTGTTCTACAAATGATATATATGATCATTTGAAATAATATATAAAATTATATATATACATTATTTCAATAAATTATCACTGGAGTATATTGTTGCTCATAATCTATTTCACATTTTACAATTAAAAAAGTAACCACCATAGTTATCTTATTTTATTTAGTGGAAACCTAATTAGAATGATCTAAAAATGAACATTCCTAAAATACAATGCAATCTAATAGAATGGAAATTTTTTATTATTTTATATTTAATTCTTATATTTAAAATATTGTAACAAAAATATCAATTAGAAAATGGGAAGTGAAAATGAAATTCATGAAAGTAGCGGTAGAATAGTTCTTAAGTGAAAGTTATGCAGTGATGTTTTTGAAGTGAAAATCAGAATTTTGGATTTAATTAAAAAAATAATTATTTCTAAATATAATATAATTAAATTTATTGATAAATGTTTTAATAATTGTTTCTTTAGAAAAATAGTTCTTTTTTCCTTGGGATAATTTTATTAAATAATATGATAATATATTTTGGCCTTTGAATCATTGATTAAATCGTAATTTTGTAAGTGGGTTATTTAAATAATTTAATATGTATCATGTATTTCATTAAAAATAATTTTCCTAGAAAATTAAATTAGTTTTTTGGATGAAACCATTAAATATGATTTAAAAGGGTTCAATTAAAGAAAATTATATAATATTTTTTAAATATTTGTAGTTGTAAATATTATCAAATTAATGTGTCTTATTAACATGTGATGGTATGAATGTTTTTTTAGTTAATAGATTTAGATTCAATTGTATAGATAAATATATTGGGCCATGAAAGAAAAAAAGGGAGATACAATAAATTGGAAGAATATTATTTTGAATATATTATAGGGAAAATCAAAAAATTTGAAATATATGTGTAAATTAAAGAATTATAGTCTATAAAAATAGGCATAAATTGAAATTTTATCCCATTTGATCTCTTTCAAAAATTCATACACACACACACACATTGTCTCTCTAATTCATCACTGGCAGTGGAGGAATATAGATGTGTGGTTATTGTAGAATATTGAGTTAGTAGGATTGTGGATGAATTGTCATGTAATATTGATAAATAATGTAATTTTGTTACTATGATTTAAAAAATAGGATACTAAACCAATTGAAAATTATTCTCATTTATATCTCTTCAAAAAGTGATATTGAAGGATTTAAGATGTTTTTTGGTGTTCTTCCAAACCGTACATGGGTCTTGATTATGTCTGTATTTTTTTACCTCAAAATAACTCTATATACCTTCGAGGTAGTGTGTTCATATAATTGTGTTAAATGAAATGGGTATTTGATTCTTTTTTGAGAACATGTACTCTGAAACTACGAGCCCCGTCAGGTTCAGGCCATTCAAAAATAGTTTATAATAATTTATAATGGGACCATATTATATGAAAATAAACCACTATAATCTTTTTAAAATTGGTTATTTATTTATTAGGGTTTAAAATCCCTAGTCTATGGGAAATGAATTTGTAAATAAATGTGGTATATATTTTTATTTTCATATACTAAATACCATGTAGAGAATTATAAGGAAGGCATCCAATACAGGTGTCTTATATTTATTCTTTCACTGAAAATTATTTTCCTTAATTTGATAGATATTCATTTCAATAGTGTGATTTATGATTTGATATTTGAAAATCTATCTCATAAAATCATGGGTTATATTTATTTGTGATATATATAAATTTAATTTTTTTTAAATAACTAATACTTAAATTTCTGAATTATCGGATTTGACTGAAAAATTAATTTTCATTCATTGATTAGAATACACTTTTTGTAATAATAATTATCATAATATTGGGTGTGGATGAATTTTTTAGACATGAAATGGTTTTTTATAAACTAGTTTAATTGAATGATCATTGGTAACTATACAGTTATAAATTACCATATGAAAATGCTATATTTAATCATGTCCATACGGAAATACCAATATGGATTCATCTAAAAGTTTACTATTTATTATCGGCTCACTGGGATCATAGTTGATTCTTCTTATTTGGGTTCAAATGATGAGATAATTTTATATCTATCACGAGGAATCAATTATTTTAATATTTTCTAATAAAAAACATTTTTTTCTGTCTGAAAATATAACATTCTGATTAACATGTTAGAATAAAATATGTCTTTTAAAAAAATTAAAAAATAAAAGTTTAGACAAAATTTTATAAAAATTATTTTTCACATAATTCAAAATATAAAATATTTTATTTATTTGACCAAATAATATTGTGTAGTATCTTACAAACCAGAACCTTCCAATTTTCGAGTATCTGTATATGATATTTGTCATAATACAGTAGGGTGAATGTCTAGTTGGTTCATTTTAATAGAACTGTATAACATTTTTTCAGAGATGTAAGTGTTTTGGTTATGTAATAAAACATAATATTAAATTGGTTATCTCTGATTGTTAGGTGTATGTTTAATTATATGATTTTAATTTTTTTGTTATATTGAATTATTTATAGAACATTTTTCATTCATGGATTATTTAGTTGGTGTTTTAAATTATAGTTTTACTCTAAAATGGAATGAAAATATAATTTTCATATATATTTTATTCTAATTTTGGATATGGAGCCAAAAATATTTTTGCAGTGTCCCTTGAAACCAGTTTCCATTATCTAGAAATTAGGGAATGAAATTCAGATCACGTGCAGTCGGAATTGGAATTTGATATCCTAGTTAAATAAATAACATCTATATCCCCTACATTACATGTCAATTTTGAGGTTTTGATATATTGTAAAATAATGTATCGCATCTACTAATCCTAAATCATAGAGATATAATATCGGAAAAATTTAAAATTTCATCCAATAGACTATGTTTAGTATGTAGTCATAACCTAAATAGATCAGTAGAAATGCCCATTTTCATCATCTCTAGAGATAAACGCAACCTAAGAAGAATCTCTCACTTTTATTCATATATCCTCATTTCTCATTATATAATATCAAGACTATCATTGAAAATTTTATAGCTACTAGGTGTATAATTATTAAAATTGAAAATATATCACTACACGTGGACTCATAGAGAAAAATAATGCTCTTTGAGATTATCTTGATAAAATAGGTCATAATAGATATCTCTTCTATATAAGAATAAAACCCATGTATATGAAACCCTTTAAAAAGTATCACTTATTATTGTAATTATTTAAAATGATAAAAAATTGAATTAATTTGAAACATTGAAATTTTTTGGTTAATGAAGAATACCCTCCATCATTGGAGGGTAAAAATAATTTCACTATTATAGGGGTGGCATATAATCATTTTTTTGATATTATGGAGAAACATATATAACAAAAGAATCCATATATATATTAATAATTTAAAAATATGTTTGTAATAATTTTATGAGCCAAAACTGCACTCGGATTCAATGAAATATTCCACTCCTCTACATTTAAATCAATGTGTAAATTGATCTCACTGTGTTTCGGTACAACACACATTCGATAGTTATTTTTATAACCCTATGAAAACATTATATAAAACTGTAAATTCACATTGTATATTTTTTGTGAACCTTATGTGAAATTTTAATTTCTAAAACACTATTCTATGTAAAACCATCATACAAATTATAATGGAAAATCTATGTGCACAATCTAATCCATGGGAAAAATATATTTTTTGGGGCCAGTAGCCCCTGAACACGTGACCCACTATATAGGGGTTACATCCCTGATAATCTAATGATGCCGTTACACCGTGAATGAATGAAATAGTTAGAGATCAATATATAATGTATTTTATATAATATCGAACTCCACACATCACAATGTCATTTCATTATAAAATATGTTCCATGTATATGAATATCACTCCAGAATTATCTAACCACACCATGGGGAACCCCACCTCACTACAATCCCATAGTCCTAGTCTCCATAGTGGATATTATTAACCCTATTCATACCTTCCAAGATCTCGATCAATGTTTATTATTATCCTAATATTAAGAAAATATTTCGAAACAAAACGTCATATCAAATTCAAAATGATAAAATGTTTGTGAAACTCATTTCAATGTAAATCAATAGTAATTTGGAAATGGTGAATTAACTTATCCATCCCTCATTCAACATATGATGTATTGAACTATCAATATAGTATTCAAATAAACTAATGAAAACCAATGTGTATACACTAATAAAAGACTCAAAACACATACACAGTATAGGTCTATTTTATTTGGGTAACCAAAAATTCATAGACTATATCAATATAAAGGGTACCAAATAAGATAAAAAATGATTATAATAATTAAGACTCCCATAAAAAAACATAGATTAATTTATCTAATCTACCATAATTATGATGGTTAACATATGTTTATAACATGACATTATAAATCATAATGTATTTTGATAAGTCAAAATAAATTTCCAATATTCAAGTGTTCACACATAGTAACATGTTATTTACAACATGGGAATGTCCAATACAAATTCAAATAGACCAATCATAATCTCAAAAAAATCAACAAATAAAAATTAATATTAGTTAAAAACCTATTTTATAACCATCAAAATTGAATCAGAAGTCATATTTACTATGTAAAGGTCCTATAACAACTTGGTCAAATCTCTTTAATAATCTAATAACTTTATATCAAATTTTCATTCCAAAAAATTATTTGAAATCACTCTATAAAATATAAATCCCACTTTAAATCGATATCCTTTATAATATCACATTTATTGTCAAAGTAATTCCTTTGGTAAAATATGTTAGAAATGATCTTAAGCCCTCACTAAATCTATAAGATGGTTTGTTTTTACTTGTTCAATAAAGGAACCATGTTACAAAATATTAATCCATAAGATAAGTTTCTTTAGTTATAATCATATTGATAATAGTTCCTAAAATTTGTATATATTTATACAAGGTCATAATATCATATTAATAATAATAATAATAATAATAATAATAAAAATAATAATATATTAAAAAAACTATATAATGAAATCTAAAAAAATAAAAATAAGGAAAATACTCAATGTGTATATTCCACTAATCTCATATTGTAATTCAATTACTTATCATAGGATATAACGAATATACTTGATAAAAAAAATAAAATAAATGATCAATTGGATATCAATTCAACAATTCATTTTTATATAAAATCTCATAAAATACATAAAGAGTGGAATAAATAAATTATGGTCCAACTATGTTGAAATCATGTGTAAAGAGGCATGTACTACCCATAATTTCTATAATATACATCCATGATGGAAATACAAAATTATCAAAACCAATTAATCATTCACATACATTAATTATACCTATTTAAAAAAATTACTGAGAGATATAATATATCAAAACGATGAGTTGAACATTATGTTGAGCCTCATTTATATGCAAGATTATTTATTAAGAGATATCACAATTATGTGACCTTTTTTTTATGGCACCACACAATCTCCCATTCGGGATTCCACTAATATCTTAACTTAGTGAACCTCCCATAACTCATATTTTCTTTCCATAAACCAATCCTACATAATATCATTATGCTTTGGCCTATAGAATAACACCACATATCTTCATCACTTATGAAATTGGTATTTTAATCTCATTTAACAAAATATTTATCCTTTCAAATTGTTTATATTTTTACAACAAGAACCTATAAGGATAACAATTTAATTTATATTGGAATTATTTTACATCAAAATAGTTCATTTTCCAAATAGATATATCCCCTACTAACATATATTTAATGCATAAATTTTTTGATCATTCATCTAGAAAGTGGTTTCTCACCCTTTAGATTTCACCTAGTGGTTTTCTCTTGTAAAAATTTCATCCTTACAATTGATTTGTTCATTTATAATTACTTATCAACTATAATCAATTTTTTTTTCAAATTTTTTTTTCTATATCCACCAACTATTATTCTGATTCCCAATGTTTCACCATGTTTTGGTAGTTTAGGGATAATGGCAACATTTTTAATCATCATTTTTCCACTCATTATTGTACGATTCATCCAAAATGGATGCATTTAACTGTGAATAAATAATTCTAAGAGAATATATTTCACTTTATTGAGATGTTTTTACTATTCCTATAATGAGGGCTATTTAAGAACTGAATAGTGAGATGTGATGATGGAAATTATTAGTGCCAATTTGGGTCTTTATATGTTTTTCCCCTATTAGTTTCATTGTTAGAGTTTGATATCAATATAATAAACCTTGTTTTTTTCTTCAATACTCTTGCCACAAAATTCATCAGTTTGGGCCCAATTTTGGACTTCTATGATGTTCCTATTTTTGATATGTGAATTTATTAAAGACTAATTTTTTTATTTAGGTGGGTCCAATTCTAGGTTCTTTTCAAATTCTTCTTACTTATTGCTGGATGGGGGTTCAAAATTTAATTGAAGGAAATCATAGAAAAATACTGGATTTGATGAAAGGGAATTAGTTGAAACCAATGATTGTCTTGTATCAACCTCGAACTCAGTGTCCCTGATTCGATGTATAATTTATCACAACATCATACGGTACAAGGAATCAGATTATGAATAACTAAATAGTTCAGTTGTTATGGTAAAATAGTTACAAAGATTATTCCTATATTTCATTTGAAAAGACAAATTAAAACATAATTTTTCTTTCATGTATATTAGTATTACCTCTAGCATATATGTACCTTTCCTTATTAGTAATCATCGTATATTACTAGTATAGGGAAAAATAGGTGTGACCTTAAATGAATTATATGGTTCATGTACTGTTGAATAAATCATGAATCAACAGGTATATAAAATATATAAATATAAATAAAAAATACAGATGAAATTTAAATAACATTTTTTTCATTATAAGATATTTAATAGTCTATAAGGAATGATATATAACTGAACAAAAATTACATTTATATAACTTGAATATTAATATATTAAATGTGGAAATAATTATATAAATGTCACTGAAAACACATTAAAAGTAGTCAATATGTTGGTAATGAAATTAATCAAGAGATAATGTCATTTATAAGTTATCATGTATAATTAAATAAGTCATAATAAATATGTAAATGTTAATGAAAACACAATCGATTTAATCAAGAAAATGTTAACGTAATCTATACAGATAAAATATAATTGAAAAAACCGCAAGGATAATAACAAATTAAATATTAGTTAATATAATTCTTAATCATTGAATTTCATGTTCTCGAGAACATGATACCTCTACTGTCAAGACAATTCAAAAGACAGTTTGAAATATATGTAGAAACTCGTATGATAATAACTTTCTAACATTCCTCATGAGACTACTGATGCATCAAGGGGATCTATAATTCCTAGTACCACCCATTACTACATTTCTAATGAATTCCTCATATATTGAATAATAAATTAAATTACAGAAAAAAATTATTTATCTTATATTACATGTATTGAGTTAGGAATACATATTTACAAATATTTTCGTAGTTAAAAAAATACCATTCAATGTAGAAGACCGTATGTATAAATGATATAAGGATTAAGAAATAAAAATTTCCATGATTACTAATATGGATATTAAGGTGAATCTTACTATCCAATTATCATAGGAAATTAAATTTAACAACCCAAGGTTTCGTAGTGTGCTTCTCTTTGAATAATGAAATAGCTTGCGGTGTACGCAACATCAAGTTCAAACACACCAATACCAAACAAACTATATGTTATCAATAGTAATACTCACTTTCGGAAATTCTATAATTTTTTTTTTCAAATGGACATCATTTTTGGATTCAGAATATCAAAATTAGGTGAGGAATAATTTTTTTTATTTTGAAAAACAATCAATTTTGGATGAATAGTGAACAGAACTACGTTATTGTTAAAAACCAACTTCTTATTTAAATAATTATTTATTTTCTATAAACTTATTTTAAGTCATAATAGATACATAATACCTATATTAGTTCAATGTAATTCAGTGGGGTCATTTTATAATAAAATTAGATGTATGAAATTTTATTGAATTTTTTAACGACTTTTATCCATCTTCAAGGCACATTATAAAATTTTCACAAAATGTAATTTTAAGACTTTTGTGAATTGAATTTCAAAAATCTTAGAGAAACAGTTGACATCATTATGTGAAATGTGGCTTAATACGATGGAAATAATTTTTGGTGTATTGTAACCTTTGAATTTTAATTACCATGGTTAAAAGTACACATGGAAATTAAAGGTACAAATGATATCATAATTAACCAAACACATGTACTAATTCTATTGGATATGTGTATTTCGACCAAAATAATACTTAGGAATAAAATATGAACCTTTTGGTGCACATGGATTAGATTAGTACATTTATTATTATTTTATTTAAAGAACAGTTAAAAGTGTTAAATTCAGTTTTTAATAACTAAACCATTTTTAATACAATGATATACAAAATATAAATTCGTCTATAAATATTCATTATAAATTTAAAATTATTTCCTTCAAAATGGTATTTTATTTATAATTTTAAGACATTGTATAATAAAATTTATATATGACACAATGATGATGTAGTAATTACCATATTATTGAAAGATTAAAATAATTTATATTATAAATATTAGTATAAGTGTACATTAGAACATTTGATGTATTCCACGAATTTTATTGGTTAATATGACTTATTAGGTTTTATTAAAAAAAAATTTAAGTGATAAATTTTTTATGAAATTCACAAAAAGAAAATACCAAATAGAGTCAAAATTGAAATAAGTGAGTTTTTAGAACTAATACTATATTATTAAATGATATAATATTCATAAAAATATAATGATCAACCAATGGACTTAGATAAGGTAAGATATATCAATAATGAACAACATGGGGTCACTTTTATTTTTATAGTATGTTTATTAACCATTTATTATAATAATAAAAGAATGCATATTAAAAGTAAATCAATTTAACTAAGAGTTTAATCTAAAAGAGAAGGTTAAAATGGTGACCTATTCCTGTACAAACCTATTGGTTGAGAGGTTTTGGACCCATCCCCATATTATCCAAGAAATAAATATTTTTGGAACCATTATAAACCGAATATTGTTGTATAATACAATAATGTTTCAAACATTTCCTAAAGTGACCATAACCTCTCTTATATAAGGGTACTTCACCTTCTCTCAAAATACCACCTCCAAATCCATTTTGGTCGGCCAAAACCTACTCGAATATCCTTCCAGCTACCCTCACATTATCCAAAGGATTTACTTTGATCAGAAATCCAACTTAAAGATATGTTTTAATCAAATCAAAAGGAAAAACAGGAAGAGGAGGTAATAATTTCACCACCCTTTTCAAAGCTCTTTTCTTCTTCAACATCATCATTCACTGATGTTTATATAAAAATATAATAACAATGGTACCTTATACATAGTTTGAGGTTATTAAAAAAATGTCACAACCATATTCATTTTTCTATCCATCATATGAATGACAAATTCACTATACATGCGTATGTATGGCTTACCTTCTCCACATCTTAGTGTAGTTTTTTCAAGGCTTCTTTATTTTAATGTATTTAATAATGAATATAAATGAAGTAAAATATATATATAATATGTTATTGATTCAATATATATGATATAACATCCAATTACATATGATTTGATCATCTATAGAAAGATATATTCTCTCGTTCTTTCGTACGGATTACCGTATCCATGAACGCAATGAGATTCATTCTCCCTCGTAACCATTTGAGAATAAATTTCATTTTATTAATAGAAAAATAATGTTTAAGAACATAATATAATTCTGGATATTAATCAAATACATCTAATCCATAAAAAACGTGACTTCTATAACTAAACACATAAAAGAAAATGAATCAGTCAACAACTGAAATAGTGATACTACTGAAATATTATTAACTATGCAATATTTGATTATCATATAAGATATAATATTTATTTATGTCATTATAGTATAATTTAAAAACAACTATTTATCTATTATATAGGATTTTAACATACCCTCGATCAAGGAAATGTACATGGTAGGTGTTAATTCTATAATCTCTTCATTACCTGAGGTTTTTTATAAGTGAGTATCTACTGGGACCTCTTTATCATCGACATCCGTGTTTCTTATTAATGCATTTCAATACATTTTTTCTAATTACTAGAATATGTTTTAATGTCATTTATACCTTTTTGAATTTTTATAAAATGTTTATAAAGTAATCTTTTTGAAATTTTCCATACAAGTTATTTTATGACATTTCAACAAAACTTATGAAAGAATGTTTTTTTAAACATATATGTTGAGTGCGGCTATTTTCCGCCGTTATAAAACCATCAAAGTTTCCCTTACAATATAATAATAAAATTTACAAAATAAATTATTGCATTTACAATTATGTTACATTTACATGATTTCAAAATAGAAAGAGATATTTCAGCCAAATAGTTTTGATTTCATCTATGTCTACATCCTTTGATGGATTTTCCACTTGTTTGATGTTGATTTATTATGATACAATATTCTATATTGTATGTAAGGTTTTGTGGTTTATTTGAATATTGATGTGTTATTTTTATACCATTCATGGTTTGTGGTTAAAAATCTAAAAATTTCTCATGATAGTTTTAATAAGAAGGTTTATGTTATGTTTCAACCTTTTCATATGAGGAATGCATTGGAATTAGGAAGTTACGTGTGGAGCCCGCTATAGCTCCCCAAAGAATATCTATGTCTCTTGAGACAAACTACTGTCTTAGGAGGAATGGAAACCATATCAACACACATAATACTTGTAAGGATTTCCCTCATACTCAAGATATTTATAGTGGAGCTGGAAATGCAACTGGTGCGGATCTGCTTATCACCATACTAGGAAAACTCACTCAGTTTAGGAATAATAACCATACCATCATGGAGCACACTGATCCACAACGTGGTGGATAAATGTTATAAAAATACATGAGGATAAACCCACCCACATTTAATGGGACTACAAATACATTTGTAGCTCACCAATGGATAAGTTCTTTAGAGAAAATATATCACTCTTTGGGGAGTAGAAAAAGGTAAAATGTTTTCCTGGAAGTTTTTCACCTCATGGGAGATATATAACAATGGTGGTCATTAATTAAAAACAAAATGGAATATTAATACCTATAAAATATGGAATTTATGGAGTTTAAATAGATTTTCGGAGAAAAATACTTTCTTCGTGACCATAGAGCGGATTTGGAAAGGCATTTTTTGAGTTTGAGGCAATTGGAGGATGAGAATGTCGCAATGTGTGAGGATATGTTTAAAAGGACAGTAAGGAATGCAGCATATTATATTCATAACCCAAGGATTATGGTTTATCGATACGTTTATGGGCTAAAACCATTTCTTCGTCGAGCATTAGTCTCAAAATATTTCTCATTGTAAGAAGATATTGTGTCTTGTACTATCAAGATAGAAAATAAATTCTCTATGTATTATGATTTTAAATAAAAACAAGAGAACAAGGGATATAATAAAAAATATAGAAAAGGTAAATATGGGGAATAAGGAAAATTTTGAATATCCATCCTATGATAAATATGGACAAACACCCCATTACATTCCTGAAAGGACTGTGATTCAATTACAAGTGTAGTGAAAAAAGGGCACCATGATATTGATTAAAATGGAAAGAATGAGTTTGTTAATGTTGAATGATAAAATTGTGGATAATTGGGGATTAATTAAAATTAATTTATAAAGCACCAATTAAAATTACCTCAATAAAGACCATGGGAGAAAGGAAAATCTAATGTGATCACAACTTATGAGGTTGAACCTCCGAAAAACATGGTGGAAGGTAATTTAATGGTTACCTCAAATTTAGTCAATACATTATTTGATTCTAGATCATAAAATTATTTCATATCTTCCTAGTTTTCTATGAAAATTAGATATTTCTAATTTTATTTAACAAGGGAGTTGTCAGTCAAAACTCATAAGGGAAGTATCATTGCAACCATGTTTGTGAATCAGTTCCCATTAATGGATATATATGTTATTTCTCTACTGGTCTCATCATCATAAACATGATTTAATTTGATATAATCCTAATTATGTATAGGTATGCAGACCATGATGCAATAATTTTTTGAAATAAGAAGGTGGTTACAATTTTCGATGATGATAAAGAGTACCTTATATTTTGAGTATATACATCCCCATCTGATTCTTATATAGATCCACCAATAGTAGCTCTACAAAATTCAATTATTTGAGAGTACGATATTGAAGTAACTATGGGTGAGTAAACGAATGTTCAAATGCAAGATGTACCTATTGTTCAAGAATATGTAGATTTTTATCTAGAAGATTTACCTAGACATCCTCCAGAATAAGAAATGGAGTTTTCCATTGATTTAATTCTCGGTTCAAGGACCATATTGAAGACCCTTTATAGAATGACCACTATAGAATTAGTATAACTAAGAAATCAACTAGATTAATTTAGTAATAAATGATTTATTCAACATAGTGTTTCTTCATGGGAGCCTATGTTCTTTTTTTAAGAAGAATTATGGGTCTATGAGGTTATGAATTGATTACGAAGAGATTATAGCTATAAAAATAATGAATAAGTATCCCCAATATCACATTGATGATTTATTCGATTATCTTCATAGAGATCAATATTTTTCAAAGATTTACCTTTGACTTGGATATCATCAGTTTTGTGGGAAGAAGGATGATATTCTGATTAAAGCATTTAATACTAGGAAGGGGCACTACGAGTTTACAATAATTCCTTTTGGTATGAATACTTCTCCCTTGTCTTCTTGGATCTAATGAACAATGTTTTCAAGGAATATCTTGATGACTTTGTTGTTATATTGATAGATGATACCATGGATTACAAAAAAATCTATGAACATAATGAAAATCACTTTTGGACTATTATAAATACTCTTCAAAAAAATGAATTATATGGGAAGTTTAAAAACTATGAATTGTTTCTATAGCAGATTTATTTTCATGGCCATATTGTCTCTAAAAATGGAATCTCTATTGATCCTTCAAAGAAAAGAGCAATACAATAATTCCCTACACCGATGATTATTACTGAGGTACACATTTTTATTGGTTTGGTAGGTTATTATCAGCATTTCGTCCATGATTTTTCCAGATTGGCTAACCCATTATTGAAGCTCACATGTAAAGGAGTTAAATTTGAATGGAAAATGAGTGTGAAGAATGTTTTGATTAACTTATTATAAGATTAGTCAATGTACATATCTTGAATCTACTATAAAATAATGATGGGATTGTTATTTATAGTGACTCTTCAATGAAAGGACTTGTTTGTGTCCTTATGAAGAATTATATAGTTAGTTCTTATACATCATGACAACAAAAAATTAATGAACAAATATATCCCACTCATTATCTTGTGTTATAAGCTGTAATATCTACTTTCGAGATATGGAGACAAAATCTCTATGGTGAAAATTTGAGATATATGCTGATCACAAGAGTTTGATGTATATTTTCTCAAAGAAAGAACTCAACATGACTCAAAGATGATGGCTTCTACTACTCAAGGGTTATGATTGGACTATACACTACCACCTGAGGAAGAAAAATAAGTTAGTAGATGCTTTGAGAGGAAAGGGTCATGGAGTTTTGAAAAATATGAGAGTTCAAACGGATTCTAGATTCATGGATATAGTAATGATGGATATGGGAATAATCATGGATAGTGAAACATCAATACTTTTTCAAATGGTTTCCAAACCATTTTTCGATAAAGGACAAAAAATTATCATCATGATAATGAAGAGGTTCCAAAAAATTAATGATGTGACTAATGGGTGATTGATTGAATTCATATATGAATATAGAATTTTGAAATTTGGGAATAGACGTTGTGTTCCTGACATACCTGATCTAAAAATGGAATTGATGGATGATGCTCATAGCTCCAAATTCTCTATAAATTTTGGTTTCACTATGTTGTATAGATATTTGAAGGAACATTTTCAGTGGGACAACATAAAGGGGGATAATGTTGATTATGTGTCAAGATGTTTGGTTTGTCAACATGCGAAGGCTGGAAGACCTAATCATAGGGGAGTCGTGCAACCTCTTCCAATACCTTTGTGAAAATGGAATGATATTATAAGGAAATTTATCATAGAGATACTAATGACTCTAAGACGAAATGATGCAATATGGTTCATTGTTGATTTTATTACAATGTGAAAACATTTTCTTGCTATAATAGAGGATTTACCAATTGAATGTTTATCAGGACTATATATTAATGATGTGGTAAGACTTCTTGGAGTACCCCTATCGATTCGTTCTAATTGTGATCCCAAATTTAAATCATGATTTTGGAAAATTATTTAATAGGCCTGTGATACTGAACATCATTTGAGCACTTCCTTCCACCCTCAAACTTATAGAAAATCAGAATGGACTATTCAAATATTAGAAGACACGTTGAGATCTTGCTTACATGACTTTAAAGTTATGTGGGATCAATATTAACCTTTGGTAGAATTGTCTTATAACAATAGCTTCTATTCAAGTATTCAGATGGCACCATAAGAAACATTATATGGGAAGTGATGTTGCACACCAATATGTTGGTATAATATTTGTGAAAGAAAACTTGTAGGACCATAACTTGTTGAGGAAACAATGGAAAAGGTGAATATTATCCAAACCCACATCAAAGTTGCTCAAATTCGGAAAAAGAGCTATGCTGATAAACGAAGGAAGGATTTGGAATTTCAAGTATGGGATACTGTTTTCATGAAGGTATCTCTATTGAAGGGTGTTATACGATTCGGTATGAAGTGAAAATTTTATCTCTAGTACATTAGATCTTTTAAAATTCTAGAACAACTTGGATCTATATCTTACAGTTTAGAAATTCCGCCAAGCCTCTCTACAATCATTATGTGTTCCACATATCACTATTGATAAAATACATGCCCGACCTGACGCATGTAACCACCAATGAAAAAATAAAACTGGAACCATGTATATCTTATTGTGAACAACCTTTCATGATTCTTGATAACAGAGAACATGTTCTGAGAAACCATATGACTCATCTGGTAAAACTTATATCGAGAATCCATAAGATGGAAGAGGCAACATGGGAACCCGAGGAACATATGAGAATGAACAACCCGAATCATATTATGCCATAGTAATCCAGAAATCTCGTGGATTAAATTATTTTAAGGAGGGAATAATGTAACACCCCATGATTTCATTGAATGCTTCTCTTTGAATAATGAAATAGCTTGCACTGTACACAACTTCAAGTTATAACACACCACGACCAATCAGACTATCCGTTATGAATTGTAAAACCCAATTTTTTTTAAATTTTATAATTTTATTTTTCAAATGGACTTCATTTTGGTATTCGGAATATACAAATTTATCTTAGGGTGACATTTTTTCATTTTTATGAAAACATTTAATTTTAAATGAATTGTGAATAACACTGCATTAATGTTTAAAATAAACTTTTTTTAAATAATTATTTATTTTATTTAAATATATTTTAAGTCAAAATAGATCCATAATACCTATATTAGTTCAATTTAATTCAATGGATTCATTTTATAGTAAAAGTATATGTATAAATTTTTATATAACTTTTAAACGTCTTTACCCACGGTCTAGGCACGTTATCAAATTTTCATATAACATAATTTTACCTATGACAACCCTAATCTTTTATTACACAATTAAACATAATTTATTACATAAATATCACATGATACAAATTAAAATATTGAGAGGTCTAGTGTCATTGAATATTAGGATCATTACATATCAACTACATGAAATACAACATCTTTATTGAAAACATCCTTTACATGATCACTACATTCCCTCGTTCTTAGCATTGCATGGGATAACTTGAGGACATACATATGAAAAAGGTGAGCTATAAATCACAGTCCGAGAATAATCAGGGAATAACACAAGTAATACAAAATTTTTTAGAAAATAGGAATATCAATAGGGAACAAGAGAAGCATAAACATAAAGTCATGATAAGTCATGATATTAATAACATAGAAATGTGGCAAAAACATTTAACATGGAATTAGCATGAGCCAAGGCTCATTTAACATGGAGCATGAGTAAAACCTCATTGCACATGAATCATGAGTAAAACCTCATTACACATGAATTAGCATGTGTCAACACCCATTTCACATGATGTATAATTATATTATACTTTACCCAATATATGGGAGTTCTATAAGTGTTCACCCATCATAAATATTTCATTTCATGCATAAGTGTGCCACAAGGATCATAAATCATCGAATCATTCAAAATAATCATTTATTACATGATAAAAAAATGTGGAATAAATTCATGAAACTCTTTAGACAATAAATAAATGTTCATAATGGTGAATACCCTTGATATATAATTGGGCATTGTATTTACTACACAATGACTTTGGATTGGAAAAGCGTGGTGAAAATTCAGCAGCATAACGACATGACATAAGAACAGATAATAATGGTTGATGAGAGATTATGGGTTGTCTCAAAATATTTACATGCCATGGACCGTAATGGGTCTATATATATACATTCCAAAAAAATTAATGGAATTTAGATTCTTGATATAAAAGAAATTCTTGAATTTAAATGAGTGAAAAATTCCTTTCGGAATTTCAACATAGTAACCGGTGTACATGAGAGGAATTTCATGAAAAATAAAGGGGTCCCCCCTCATTAAAACATAAAAAGGGTAGTATGGGGGATGTGTGAAACCATACAACAACATTTATAATTGAAATTAAATGGGAATAACAAATTAAAGAATATTGGAAAAAAATGAGAAAGGATAGAAAACCCTTTCTTGGAAGTGTGCTTACATAGGCTTGAGAGATGCTTGAGAGAGGCTTCATGGGATCTTGGGAATCTTGGGAGTATTATATATATAAGAGGGAAGTGGATGGATGAACTCCAAAGGCCTTGAGTGAGGAGGAAGTGGGATCTTGGGTGGGTTTATATTGGAAAGGTGAGGGAATTATTTATTATTTAGGTTTGGGATACCTAACATTAAACTAATACAAACCACAAACTAGCTAGTGGTTTTTTACCATGGTTTTTGGAAAAGAGAATTAGAAAATAATTTTTTATAAGTCCAAAGTCCTAATTTCTTAAAATAATGGGTTTTCTTATGTGGAGGTGAGTCACACTTCCCAGTAAAACAAATTAAAAAAATACAAGATGCTTAATAAGTCTTGAAGTGTCCATTAATGCTTTGTAAAATAAGTAAAACAAACCCAAAATCACATTATTTTATTTTTAAAACATATATTGGCTGAACAAAATGTTTTTAATATTTTATTACATCACTATTGGGACATTATGATGTCATAAAACAGATTATATATTTAAACGATATTTAATTTTTACCCAACAATTTGACTGTCTCAGAAAATTATGAAAAATTCACCATAGGATAATTTCGATGTCCTTATTCCAGAAATAATGTTCATTTTATCTAAATAATTTTCTAAAAATGATAATTTTCACTTTTAAAATAAAAACAGACATTTATCGAAAAGTTATTGGTTTTGAAAAAAGGGTTTTCAATCTTTAATAAAAATTACAATTGCATTCATAAAATTATATGATCAATTATATTTAATAAGAATAAATATAATAAATATAATATTTTTTGAAATTATTATTTAATTCAAAAATCCATTAATTCATCAAAATAGATTTTGTAGTTGAACATTAACCCAAAATATCATTTGTGCTTTAAAAACTATTTACAAGGTAAAAATAATAATATGAAAGTATATTCATTATTATATACAAAAATAATGTACATAACCATAATAATATGGTATTTTTACATAAACCCTTATAACACCTACATAAGACTGAAGAGTAAGGTGTGCGTTGTTGACAGACGCTTGGGGTGGCTCGGGTAACATTTCTCGTGTGGTAATCTCGGTCAACATCCACTTCTCTCATAGGCGGTCCCGCTCAAGCTTAACATATTCAAGATCATCATGGGATTGGTCAAGGGCAATGACCAATGACACCACCTCCTTTCTAAGTTTTGACAATTGGGCTACGAAGGGAGCACCTCTACTAGATGAGGCCATCAATTCATTTTTCTAAGTAAATTTCCTTTGTTAAAGACCTATATCTATTCAAATCATGTGATCACTGTTCAACGGTTACATTAGCAACAGTCACAATTTATAACATAAATCCAATTATGTTCACAATTTATATAACCATAATAATACAATTAATTAGATCAATAATAATTTTCATTAATGACCATTTGGGACATTTTAATATTCCCCCTTAAGAAATTTCTCCCTCAAAATTTACTTTTTCCACACTAAAACATATTTGGGCGACTATTCTTCATCTTTTCCTCTGATTCACACATTGCTTCATCAAACTTGTAGTTTCGCCACAACACTTTGACTAGGGGTATTGTCTTATTTCGTAGAAATTTTTCTCTACGATCTACAGTCATCACCGGTTGCTCCTCGTAAGAAAGATCATCCTTTATCGGTACCACTTTTGAAGAGAGTACATGTGAAGGGTCTGATATGTACATCCATAAGAGGGATACATGAAAGACATCATGAACTTTGTCCATGATATTTTTATGTGCTAGTCGATAGGCCATAGCCCCAACACGATCAAGAATCTCTAAAAGGACAATGCACCTTGGACTTAACTTCCCTTTCATTCCAAAACTCATGACATTCTTCCAAGGAGATATGTGTAGAAATACCATTTCTCCAACATTAAACTCATGGTTTCATCGACGAATATCTACATAACTCTTATATCGACTCTGGGCTGCCTTGATATGATATTGAATGGTTTTCACCTTCTCCACTATTTCTTCTACCATTTCTGGTCTAAGTAGCTTATGCTCACCGACCTCATCCCAACACCCCAGTGTTCTGAACCATTTCCCATAAAGGGATTCATATGGTTCAATTTGGATGCTCGAGTGGAAACTATTGTTATAAGAGAAATCAAACAGAGAAAGATGTTGATCAAATCCTCCTTTGAAGTCCATTAAGCATGCTCTCAACAAGTCCTTAAGTGTTTGGATAGTCTACTCTGATTGGCCATCTGTTTGAGGATGATAAGCCATACTAATGTTCAACTTAGTATCCAAAGAATGTTGAAGACTCTTCCAAAACATAGAGGTGAATCTTGGATCTTGATCAGATACAAAATATAGTGGTACTCAATACGTAGAGACCCATACTTGACGTACATAGACATTACATTACTTTTTCAGAATACTTAATACATTACAAAAACAGATGCCCAAAGACCGTATTAGTTTAGTGTCTTTGAAAACTCGGAACATAATATTCTAATCATGGTAAAAGATCATCAACATCTCCCATAATGATCTTCCCCTGTGGTTTTCTTATCTAAAACCATTCTTTATATCCTGCGAAAAAGAAAACATAAAAATCATGAACTCAAATTCTCATTAAGGGTAAACATGGATAACATAAAACAATCCCTAAACATTTGAATGTATGAACATAAATATAAAACATCAAAATCATGAGTAATGATAAACATCTTCGTAGTGCATAAGGAATAGATCAAAAAGAAACATTAACCATCATAAAATAGAATGGGAATAAAACATGTAATTTTGGAAACCATTAAGCACATGTTATGATTTCTATAGTAGCCAATGCATTGTTTCCAAGACCATCATAGTGGACAAAGTCCCTTACTGAATTGAGTTCACTCCTCTTTCCAGTCCTGTATCACTGAATCAGATTAACTTTTCGTTCAAGCCACATCTATATCTTGAGATATAAATGTTTACCCAATGTATTGGAGGTAGATATAGGTCCCACCCATCTCATAATGAAAACATTCATACGTGATCCACAACATAAACAAATGTCATTCATCTTTACCCAATGAATACAATGGGTTTCATAAACATCATCCCATCATAACATAATCCATATTAAACAAAAGGATATCATTTCATTATAAGAAAAGTGAAACCATGTAAATCATAGAGACATTAGACTTGAAACATACACATATGAAATAATTTCATCATATGTTGAAAATGGTTTTGATAAAACACATGAAATGAATTCTTGAGAAAAAATATGCTTTATTCTTCAAAATCATTTTTTTCACAAAATGCCATGAAATTTTAAA